>JAPDVR010000021.1:32368582-32843582 GCA_026230005.1 Gila orcuttii
CCAAAAAACTAACATTTAGGCTACTTGTCTTACATCATGTCACCCCATGTCTGACTTTCTTTCTTCAGTGGAAAACCAAATGAGATGTTCAATTTTAAATTTCAGCCCTAAAGCCCCTAAAGGGACATGGTGTTGGAAAAAAATGGAATGGAAAATGGAAAGGAAAATTAAAGCCTTTGCATTCTCTTGCAATTGTTTTGCGTTCTCCAAAAAAAACTTTGCATGAGACACGGACTCTTATCAGCAATGACCGTTTCTGTGATATTTTGACTTCAATTTTCTGTAGTGAAAGGAGGCAGAGACACGTCATGCATCTCTCTCTTTTTATTACAGTTTATGTTCCGAACCTTTTGTTATTTTATTCATACAATGGAGGTCAATGGTAACAAAAATAGGTTGGTTATACCAACATTCTTTAGAATATCTTCTTTTGTGTTCCACAGAAGAAAGAAACTCATACGGGTTAGGAACAACATGGAGGTGAGGAAATTATGAAAATGATTTTCATTTTTGGGTGGACTATCCCTCTAAGGGCTTCAAGGTGCTTAATAGAAAAGCATATTCAATGCTGATAACTATAGAAATAGTCATGGAGAAAAAGTATTTTTAAGGAATAGATTTAATAATGGATAGTTGTAATTATGTTTCGATGCATTTGCTATTAATTGTATTTCAGTGTCGTGCTTTAACTTTTGCTCTAGGAGGCGCTCTAGGATATTATTTTAAAGAAAAAGTGTGAGGTTGTTCAAGCACACAAGAAAGCAGCCATATTACAGTAGCACTACCAGCACATCCACACATATTACTGGCTTTTAATATACAAATATGCAACATTGATGTTATTTATTACACATTATAGCACTCACGGAAGGAATGCCTTTAAAGGAACACATTTTTGGTTTGTCATCATTGAAATGACAAAGCATCTCATCTGCTTGTCTTGTTGTTGAAAGAGATGAAGAAGTCCCTCTTTCTCGCACACACCTTTATGGACACAAACACCTTCTGCTTTTCAGGTCAATCATTTTTCTCTGTTTCTGGTTGGCTGAACTCAAATGGAGACAGTAAAATATTATCGGGCAATGATAACATTCCACCTGAGCTGTAATCGCTGCTTGCATGCCAGATACAATCATCACTTACTGAACTGTAATGTGTTTTTCTCTCTCTATCTCTCCCTCTGTTGGTGTACATATCTGCTGAATGAATCCAAACACAGCTCCATACACCCTAACAAGTGCCGTCTCATCTAAGTCCTCTCTTTCCACTGTGCTGTCGTGAAAAGATAACTATTGTAGGCAAAATTTCCATCACAGAAACACCTATACGTACATAGGCTGTTCCGAATGGAACACTAGAGTACTCCTGACTGTTTTTTAAAGTAGTGTGTAAAATATACTATGCAACAATAACCATTTCAAACAGTGTACGCTTCAGAGTGGTATGTTTTTTTTTGTTTTGTAATTTTCTTATAGATACGATGTTATCCACCATTTAATCATATTTGTCGGAAAACTATGGTAATACAAACAGTAATAGATCACAAAGTCATGGATAATTTGATTTTGCAAGAGCTTACAAAAGCTACAGTAAACACTTTATATGCTATAATGTTAGTTAGCAGGCTAGCAGAGGTAAAGCTTTGCCCTTCGTTTACATCATCATAGATATCATAGCAACTAGCAATTGGAACTGTTAATAGAAAACACAACTACAAATAATAAGACATATATACAAGTTGTGATCCATAAACAACAGATTGTCCCGACAAAATGAAAATGGCAAGGCCTACGTCTTTCAGGAGAAGCTTTTGTGCGTATCGCCTGCATTGTACTCTCTTCTGGAAGCTGTTCTTCATAAAATGTGCAGTGCACAGATAAACGTTGAGGTTATAATGTTCAGGAACAGTGTTTAAAATAAATGTTAACCTCTCTAAGTTTGTCAGCCTTTAGACAAACTTTTTCCGGGGTGTAAAAAACAACAACAACAACTCTTCCTCTTCGCTAAAGCAGCCCAACATGGCCTCACCCCCTTTTGTTGCGTGTTACAGAGGGCAGGGTTTATGTAAATGTTAGGGTTTGTGATGTCACCAACCCGGGAAGAAGCTCGTTGTAGTCCCTACCAGCCGTTTGTTGTAGTCCTCAAACAGCAACATTACACACTAACTAAAGTTAAAAAAATGAAATCATAATCAAGGACCCCTTTAAAATATGCCAAACGATAGCAGCCGTGAATTTTAACAGTTCATTCGTCACATTGGAAATGGTCAAGTTGAGTCCATACTGCAGAAATAGCATAGAGTACTACAGTAACTATTTTTTAAATTTACTTCCACACTTTAAATGTGATGCAGAGACGTTGGAAGAGTTTAGATTCTAACCCTATAACCAGTCTGACTTGTCCCAAAGTAACACGTGCAACAAGTCTTTGCCTGGAAATAATTGAAGCAATCAAATTTGAGGCGATCGATAATTTATCGTCCTTATTTATTGCCATTTAAATCATTACCTTTGCTTCTTTAATTGGAGTGCCAATGGCAAGACTTAAAATAGAATCAAAATAAGATCCTTTTCTTTCCTCTGTTCACCCTGGCAGGCTCTGACTCGTGTGTGTGTTATCATGTATACTAGCTGACTGTATTTTATACTGTCAAATGTGATTCTCACGAGTGAGCCAACATGAATTCAGCTCGCTGTCTTTGGGGGTAAACATTCTGGGAGTTGAACCCTTGTGCAGGATCACAGATTAATGTCTGCACCAGCATTCCAAGTCTAATAGAGATGTCTAATGAATGTGAGTCTAATAAAAACTAAAACCCAAAACATTTTCAACTTTATATTAAATTATCTTCAAATCCTGTGGCATGTTTGTTTCACTTTTCAGTGGCGGACAATATGAAAAACGTGTGATAATCCCAAAACGTGTGCAAA
The DNA here is from genome assembly GCA_026230005.1 of Gila orcuttii. Classification (NCBI taxonomy): domain Eukaryota; kingdom Metazoa; phylum Chordata; class Actinopteri; order Cypriniformes; family Leuciscidae; genus Gila; species Gila orcuttii. The sequence goes on from JAPDVR010000021.1 coordinate 32,371,513, forward strand.
AAAATGTATAAACTTTTACATTTAAGGAATTACTAGAATGACCAAATCTACAAACTGGAACATTGGCTATCCACTTTTGTTTTTCAATGTGGAAGTAAGCTATTTCCTGTTAATGTACGAGACTTCCAATGCATTAGGTCCTATAGGAAAAAGAAAAACTGCAGTAAACAGTAAAACTATTTGCTCGACAAACCAGTGTGTTTATGATTACGATAATGAATTAAAATGTTAAGAAATACCAGCTACCACCATCAAGCAGCGTAACAGACAGATAAAATACTGTTCTGGTACTCAAATTTGATTAGCAGAGCAGCGCTCTGACATCCTTTTGCTTGAGCGATGTCAGTCTGTGCATTAGTGGTGCGAATTTTACATCTTTACGCCAGTAGTTGGCGACAAGTGACAGATTTCATTGATTCGTTGAAAACACTGATTCATTCAGGAATGAAATGCTGCGTCTACTGTCTGTTGCTTAAAGAAGCGCGGCGATTCTGCTTTGACTGTGGAACTACTTTTGCACTGCAACTGCAATATATCTAACATGTAAGTAACTCAATTTAAATTTGTTGTTCATTTGAAGGTAGAGTAGTTTTTCTGAGAGGCTAGCAATAGCAAGCTAGCTTTGAAAGCATGAGATCCCACCCTCCCTTCAGAGCGTCTTCAAAGCCACAGCTCCTTCAAAACAGATAAACACACAAAGCAGGGAGCAAAGCATTAAAAGCATTAAAAAGACGGCATTAAACTACCTCATGTCTCAAAGCACATAACATTACAATAATAATGAACATACAGGTCTTTCTCAAAAAATTAGCATATTGTGATAAAGTTCATTATTTTCCATAATGTAATGATAAAAATTAAACTTTCATTTTAGATTCATTGCACACCAACTGAAATATTTCAGGTCTTTTATTGTTTTAATACGGATGATTTTGGCATACAGCTCATGAAAACCCAAAATTCCTATCTCAAAAAAATTAGCATTTCATGAAAAGGTTCTCTAAACGAGCTATTAACCTAATCATCTGAATCAACTAATTAACTCTAAACACCTGCAAAAGATTCCTGAGGCTTTTAAAAACTCCCAGCCTGTTTCATTACTCAAAACCGCAATCATGGGTAAGACTGCCGACCTGACTCCTGTCCAGAAGGCCATCATTGACACCCTCAAGCAAGAGGGTAAGACACAGAAATAAATTTCTGAACAAAGAGGCTGTTCCCAGAGTGCTGTATCAAGGCACCTCAGTGGGAAGTCTGTGGGAAGGAAAAAGTGTGGCAAAAAACGCTGCACAACGAGAAGAGGTGACCGGACCCTGAGGAAGATTGTGGAGAAGGACCGATTCCAGACCCTGGGGGACCTGCGGAAGCAGTGGACTGAGTCTGGAGTAGAAACATCCAGAGCCACCGTGCACAGGCGTGTGCAGGAAATGGGCTACAGGTGCCGCATTCCCCAGGTCAAGCCACTTTTGAACCAGAAACAGCGGCAGAAGCGCCTGACCTGGGCTACAGAGAAGCAGCACTGGACTGTTGCTTAGTGGTCCAAAGTACTTTTTTCGGATGAAAGCAAATTTTGCATGTCATTCGTAAATCAAGGTGCCAGAGTCTGGAGGAAGACTGGGGAGAAGGAAATGCCAAAATGCCTGAAGTCCAGTGTCAAGTACCCACAGTCAGTGATGGTCTGGGGTGCCATGTCAGCTGCTGGTGTTGGTCCACTGTGTTTTATCAAGGGCAGGGTCAATGCAGCTAGCTATCAGGAGATTATGGAGCACTTCATGCTTCCATCTGCTTGAAAAGCTTTATGGAGATGAAGATTTCATTTTTCAGCACGACCTTGCACCTGCTCACAGTGCCAAAACCACTGGCAAATGGTTTACTGACCATGGTATTACTGTGCTCAATTGGCCTGCCAACTCTCCTGACCTGAACCCCATAGAGAATCTGTGGGATATTGTGAAGAGAAAGTTGAGAGACGCAAGACCCAACACTCTGGATGAGCTTAAGGCCGCTATCGAAGCATCCTGGGCCTCCATAACACCTCAGCAGTGCCACAGGCTGATTGCCTCCATGCCACGCCGCATTGAAGCAGTCATTTCTGCAAAAGGATTCCCGACCAAGTATTGAGTGCATAACTGAACATAATTATTTGAAGGTTGACTTTTTTTGTATTAAAAACACTTATTTTATTGGTCGGATGAAATATGCTAATTTTTTGAGATAGGAATTTTGGGTTTTCATGAGCTGTATGCCAAAATCATCAGTATTAAAACAATAAAAGACCTGAAATATTTCAGTTGGTGTACAATGAATCTAAAATATATGAAAGTTTAATTTTTATCATTACATAATGGAAAATAAGGAACTTTATCACAATATGCTAATTTTTTGAGAAGGACCTGTAAACAACTTAAAGAGCACTGACCTGTACCACATGACCGCTGCAGATTCATTTCGGTGTTGATAGTGTTGCCTTGAAAACGCATAAATTCGAGTCACAAACCAATCCAAGTATAACCTCACAGGTTTCCATCTCTTCCTAATTACAATAGTTATGGCATGAAAACAGCATAAGCTCATAGTTTTGGTTCAGCAGGAACTGTAAAAGGCGTCTGCTGTTTCAGTTGCGGTGCTCAGTGACTGACGTCTGTCTAACTCTGCACAGCATGAAACGCACTGATGACGTGTGATGTCTGCGCGAGCAAGTGTGCGGAGGTATAGAAATACATAAGTTGACAGGCTGGAAAGACATTCGGACCGAATGCAATGATTGGACGAGCATTTTATGGTATATATATGTAAGGGATAATGTAGAGAGAGGTGGTTGTTATAGCGAATACAACCCCGACAGGCTGATTAGTCTTGAATCAGCCTGAAGGGGTTGTATTCACTATAACAACTGCCTGGCTCTACATTATCCCGCTTATTGCATGGCTACCTACCAAATAAATCAATAATTTGACACAAAATATTGATTTAAAAAGGAGTTTATTGATTTAAAAAATGATTGTATTGCTTCCGCTAAAGAAAATATTCCGTTCCGTCTCTATGGTTAGAATCCATGGCAACGCTCTGTTTTTCATGGCAACGGTGTGTTTTACTTAGCAGCGGTCTGTTATGAAGAAATAACAGACCGCATTCTACATTAGAATTCAACCAAGCCATGTAATAAATATATATATATATATATATATATTACATATATATATATATATATATATATATATATATATATATATATATATATATATATATATATATATATATATATATATATATATATACATTTAGACCACTTAACTTAGCAATTGCTATCGGGATGTTAAGAGACTTTCAACCAGCATAACCAAAAATGTTTCTGGAACAAATCGCCTACCCTGCTTTTAACTGTTAAAACGGTTGTATAAATGCATCACACTCACATTTGCGCTGTTGCTATTCGGAACAACATACAGCACTTTGCTTGTGTGATATTGCTTATATGCAATTGAAAAATTTTGTAAAAGTAAAAAAAACCTAAATTCAAATAAATACTGCCATGAACCGTTTAGGCTGTTTTCCTTTTGATATAGGCTTTATCCAGTTTCTGGTTATCATCCAGCTCCCAGGAATGACTTGGCAACATATCAGAACTCCTTAGCAACCCCCTAGCAACCACCCACAACACCTTTGCAATATCACAAAGAACACTCTGAACTCCTTAGCAATGGAATGGCAGACACTATTGGAAAATATTGTTCAGGAACAGGGAGCATTTTCAATCTGGGAAGGAAGCCCATTAAAAGCCCTTTTATACTTTAAAATGATATATTGTAACAGTTTGATCACTATTGCAGCATTTTAACCAGAATGTTGCACAGCAAGGTCAAGGCTTAGAAGTATTGAGAGTTGTTTTGCTAGCCGAGTGCTTTAATTCTGAGACGTTCCCTCAAGTGAACCGAGCAGGTGGTCATAGCAGCCAGATATGACTGCGTTCACCCGTAATTGTCTGTTCCCAGCCTCGGTAAGTGGGTAGAACCAGGTCTCCAGTTTCTCCCTCTCATCAGGCAGCCACTGAATGGACTTCCGTGCTTGACGGGGCTCGAATAACCTGTGGCAGATTCAGACAGGTGAGAGCCAGGTAACTGCTTCCCTTTTGTGCCTTAAAAGATTGCCGATGCTTGGATAGAGTGTGTGTGGGTGGATATGAGATTGAGAGGGGAGTGTAGGCCTTTGATCTTCAGGGGCAGGGAATGGGGCAAATCTTCCAGCGGTCCCTGTATCTCCAGCCATATAGGTAACCCAACCCTGTTTTGGCCTCCGACTCAGCGAGCAGGTGCCCAGAGGTGGGAACTGTTTGCAGAGCTGTGTTTGGTGACAGCACGTCTAACTTTCAACTTCTCCTTTACTGCCGCCACATTGTTCACAAATCCCTGCTTTTCAGCGTCTGAGCTTTTCAGGATCGCTTGTTCTTTCTATTTTACTCTTCAGGAGAAATAGTGAGAGCAGATTTCATTCATGCTGTACGGAAAAAAAACACAAGCCTCAGTCTTGCAGCACAGCAAAAAAAAATATTTTCTTAGTATGTTTTTTTTAGTAAGTAAAAATATCCGGTTTTCCAAGATTTACTTGACAAGTATAATGCATAGGCCTAAATCAAAACTTGTTTTTAGAAAACATTTTTTTTTTTTTTTTAAGCATAAATGTGACACAATTTTGCACAGTTTATGCTATCGTTAAGAAAAAATATCAAAAATAATATATAAATGATCATTTTAAAATACAATTTCATAAGAAAGATATTTATACAAGTATAAATATATTGTGCCATTTTATGCATATTGTCTAAAGGATGTTTAGATATTTTTAGTAAAAAAACAAAACAAATACAGATTAATACAATTATTTTTGCAGTGAAAAATTAAACTTGGATTTTTACAGATATTGCTCAAATAAAAAATTAGATATCTTTAATATTTAAATTGTTTCTTCTAAAAAGCAATGAGATTAAATAAATGAAGACATGTACTTAAAGTCCCCCTGTTTTGAAAATCAAGCTTTTAATAATAATATGTCTATGTGGTGTTTTTATAACACAGTCTCATCCCAAGACGTCATATGACTGACGCTTTTGAGCATACGTCAACATCCGACATTTTAGGGTACCCTTTAACGTCAGTTAGATGACGATCCTAGGGCGTCATCTACTGACGCTTTACCTTTAGCGTCAGTTAGATGACGCGGGTAGGTTTAGGTCTGGGGTAGGGTTAGGATTAGATAGCGTCATCTAACTGACGTTAAAGGGTACCCTAAAACGTCGGATGTTGACGTATGGTCAAAAGCGTCAGTCATATGACGTCTTGGGATGAGACTGGGCTGTGTTTTTAATATGCTTTAATACTAACCATGTGCAAATTTATAAGTCTACACCATTGCTGAGTATTTTCTCCTTAAAACTGCAGTGAATCAAAAACAGTCTCAAAAACGCAGTTTGAAATCGCTGGTGTTTCTAACGTCACAAACTACCTTGTAACCAATCAGGTCAACGTGTGATCGTCAACAAGTGGGTCTCTGAGCTGGTGCGAGTGAGTGGAGGCGGGGATAATTTGCATAATCATAGAACCATGTATACTAAATGAGGCAAGGGTGTAGAGTTTCATTCAAACTATTTTAAGGCATGAAGAAATTTTTTCAAGGAAAAAAACATTTAAATATGTAATTTGTGGTGATCAAATATCAAAATAAAAATAAATCAAATATCAAATATATGTTTTAAGGGATACAATTATTGACTACAGGGGGAATTTAAAACTTGCGAAAAAGACCTTTATAATCTCACATTCATCAAATCTAAAGTTTCCAAAGTGATTTCAGTAATCTCACACTCTGCCCAAAATAAAGTTTGCTTATCAATAATTTTTTTTTTCAATATCTAAACTTGCACATTTCTCATCTGTTTCCTCCATGCATGGCCAAATTATTTTACCTCACATAGATTATACAGCTCATTCATTACTATTTTTATTGCTCCTAAGAAATGTTAGGGAGAAAACCAGAAACAAAAGCTCTGTTAAGTCTTCTGAGCTACAGAGCATCTTATGAGCGATTAAACTTCATCATCGATTAAACAATCATCGTGTTTTATTTATTTTATATTTCGATTGCACTTTATTTTACAGTATGTGCACTTGCAGTGTACTTACCAAAGAAAGTACTGGATAATAAAAGGTTACATGGGTATACAAGGTTAGGTTTAGGGGTAGGTTTAGAGTTATTACCTAGTTATTACCCACTAATTGTAATTACATAGTATGTACATAGGGAACAGGACTGTAAAATAAAGTGCTACCAGTATTTTTTTATTCAGCATCTCTTACATTTCACTTCTTACATTTCACTACTACACTTCTTGCATGACAAGACTGGCAACTGAACTGACATAAATCAAACCGAGAGAGAGGGGAGTATTGCATGTTTGTGGATCTATATTGAGGCTGTCCTCAGGCAAAGCAATTACTGCAATGAACGTTTGCATGAGAATTGGGCTCTTGAAGGTGTTTTGGTGTGTGAGAGTTTTGCTGGTGTGTATGTGTGTGTGTGTGTATATAATACAGACATAATGTGCATCAGTGACTACAGTTCTTTCTTTTTTTGAGGGCATGTAACAAAGGCTCCACAGAAAATGGGTTCAGCTGAGGAATTTTAATGAATTAGTGGAATTCATTTGAGCCCGTTGTGAATGACTCTAAAACAGATGAATGAGCAGCGCTGGAGATCCTCATGCTGGACTGTAAAGCTGAAAGCATAAAATGCATAGACTCCTAGAAAGAAAGATTTTGAAACAGATGTGATGACTAAGATTAATGCAAAACAACTGAAGCACTCAAACTAATGTTATTTGATTCTCTGAAACTGGCCAGAGTTTCACAAAAAGAAGATGTGTCACGCTAACTATTGAGACCCCCCATGGACATAACAAAAACAAGCTAAAAAAATAATAGAATGAAGCAGAATAAGAGAGGACAGTGCTTTGGGCTCTACTAAGCAATATTTCTACTGGGAACTTTTCCAGAAACCAATGCCAACTTAGCATTGTAGAAGATGATCCAAATTACATAAATATTACCAACAATTCACAACATAAAACATCATGTGCATGATAATACGGCCACAGTGACAGTACTTAAGGAGTTTTGCAGATGTTTGGAGTCACATCTTGAAGGAAGCCTTACACAGCTTCTGGAAATATCCTGGACATTTCCTGGAAACGTGTATGTTGTGGTACATCTTTCTAGTGTTTTTCTGAGATGTTTAGGTAAAATTGAGTTGTTGCCACTCCTAGGACCCTTGACGGCAATCGATCAGGAGTTCCCATGATCCTTCGAGACATAAACAGATAGTATTTATCACCTAGCGATCTGGAAAATTCCATTGTCCACTTTTCCAATTGAATAAACAGCACTATTTATCATCGTTCCTTCCACTAGTTAAAGTGAGACCCACCAAGCAAGCAATGCAAATGTCTCTCGCTCTGTATAGGATATTAATGCCTCTTGCGGTGAAAAGACACCCCGCTGTACAAGCTGGGACAGTGGAGTAGTAAATCTGTAGTTTGTTTGGCTGAGGGGAGCCCGCAGCTTAACTCAATTATTGTTGTTCGGGTTATAAAACACCATGTAAGTGTTGCTCCAAGAGAAATGGAGCGAAACAATATTCGCATGTGATTTATACAAGGAGCAACAGCAGGAGAAGTGGTCAGTGTTTAACGAAAGGTTAAATTTATGCTGCAGGATCTAGAGCAACTCTGGATTTCAGCAGCTGTAGAAAGTGATTGTGAGGAAAGATTGTGCTACATCTAAAGGTGTGATGAGAAGGCATAGTGAAATTGAGACCTCCGTTCTGTCCGTCAGTTCTCCCCCTCTCAGAGATCGGCTCCCCTGCTTTCTTCCAACCATCCACTCCAGCTGCCTGAGGCAGAAAGAGCGCGCTAGAGAAAGTAGGAGGAGTGCTGTGCCGGGCGGCTCCGCCCTCCAAAAGCTCCAGCCAATCAGAGGAGGGCTGCAAGCTTCCACTACAATAGGTGAATGTCTCCTAAGTGAAATGAGACGAGAGAGAGAGAGAGAAGACCTGCGTAAGCCCCTGACTGACTCATTCACCCATGGGAGTTTGAAGTGACAGAATAAATCTACAGAGACGAGGCTTAGGTTAACTTTTCAGAGAGCTGAGAGAGGACAGACACATACACACAGACAAATAGAGCTACAGCTGAGTGAGACTGCAGAGAGACAGACAGACATACAGCCCATCCACAGAAAGACAAAAGTTGGAGTCATTGTCATGTTGGTGGTGTTACTGATCCTGCATGCCGTCTCGTGTGCCCATTCTCACGGGCCGCCGGGTGCCGCGGTGCCTGTTAAGCAGTGCCCGTCTGCGTGCCAGTGTGAGGAGGATGGCATCCTACTGCTCGTGGACTGCTCCGAACAGGGACTATCCAGTGTGCCAACTGACCTGAGTCCTTTGACGTCTTATCTGTGAGTACGCCCTCCCTCTTCCATCACCTGCTTTTGCTGAGACAGTGAGGTGTTGCGAATAGATCTTGAGAGCTCTTTGGTTTGATTACTTTAAATATCTTCAAAAGGACGCTGTCAGATTATTGTTTGATGCCGGGTTTAGGAGATATGAAAGGCTTAATGTTAATAACAGACTCTGACAGCTGGTTTTGCGTCAGGACATCAAGTGGAAACCCAACACAGTACCAATATTATTGGTTATAAGAAGTCAACAAGAGATCATTGATCATACAGATCAACAAGAGTCACATTTTGGTCTTCCATGTATGCTTATTCTAAGTGCACCTGCATTTAATGTCTGTAGCATGTTTTCTTTTATCTTAAGTAGTTTTGTTCATGGTTTATGAGGATAAGCGCACGCCTGACATCTGATTTGGCTGCTTCTTCTAAGTGACAGATTAATTTGCTCTTAAATTCCATGGTTAAAGTGAAGGCATGACAAAAAACAACATGACTTATATTTTAAATAATGGTTGCACTTGACATGTACTTACCTAAGAAAGTACTGGGTAATATAAGGTTACTACATGGGTTAAGGTTAGGTTTAGGGGTAGGTTCAGGGTTATTACCTAGTTATAATAGGTACATAGTATGTACATGGGGAACAGGACTGTAAAATAAAGTGCTTCCTATATAATCATTATAATTTAATTTATTTGTGCTATCTTAACTATTATTATGTGATTAGATGTGTTATATTATTAAAATGTAGCACTGTTTTTGTTTTTTCCCTGTGACCTGCAACCAATTTCTGGATCGCGACCCACCAGTTAAGGACGTATGACATACATGTGATCCGTCTTGTGTGATTGGTGCTGACATGCACCTTCAATCAGAGGTGTAATACAAACTCCGCTCACATTAGCAAAGCTATTTTGCCCCAAACGGGACACTTTCAGCATGAGCGGAACCGCATAGAGCGCGCAGTTCGTTACCAAACGGGAAAAGCAATGCTCGTTTCCCATGTGTCCTGTGACAGTTCTCAGTGCAGCGGTATCTGATGGGAACGTGTGTGGAGAGTGATGCAGTGGGGCGCTCCGTACAGTATTGGGTTTCTCCATGTCAGCTGGAAGCCTGTTGGGTTTAAGTCCATGCTAATCGCTAAGGCATGCCATATGTCCCCTGATTGTGAATGATGACGCAAAGGAGGACTCAAATGTTCACTCATAAAACGTTGTGCAGCTCACGTGAATCAATAACTGGAGAGAGTTGTGTTTCAGGCTTTGGAGGAAGCATAGCTAATGGTTGGGAATTGGATTGCAAACACATGTACCGCAACCTTTCAAACATATTGAAACATCTTGAGCGGTGTCTCTAGACATTTGCAAGTGCATGGGATTGTATCTCTTTTAATCCTGCCAAAGTTGTAGGGAATTTTATTGCGTTGTGCAATACATCGCATGACTTCATTTTCACATTTGATATTTGATGTCCATTTCCTACTTTTATTAAACAGTGCAGATAATTTTGTGCTAATCTTATAAATATAATGATCATGTACTAACATTTTTTTTATACAATCTCACTAGCGAATCTTTGTGTTCATTGAATATCGTGGAAATTTTATTGGTCAGATTGAGGTATTTCACACAAATTTTCATAAAGACTTTATGAAAAGTATTTTTTTTCCTCAAAGTTTCATTATGAGTCTGTGTAGATCAGACCAGCAGAAGTCTTTCAAATGCAATTCTTGCAATGCAAGATTGATGTAAATATTGACTGAGCTTTGATGTGCGTGTCATTGTTGAGATGTCAAAGTGTGTGTTTAAGTACGACGGGGACCGTTCTGCAAGAAAGCTCTGTTCTTCTGACGCCGTTTACTGAAAGTGCTCATCCATCTGTCGTCTTTTTTCATCTCAAACTTTTAGACAAACCAATAAAAAGTGTTTGCATTAGAACATGCAACTGCTTTCCGGCCTAATATCTTTTGCACTGGCCTGTCATTATGATTTCAATTTGAACAGCTTTAACTTTTAATCCCTTTTCTGAAAACTCGCCAAAATATAAATGCATGAAGGGTCTGTGGCCAATTGTTGCATTATTTTTTTTTTAATTATGGGATATATAGTTGCCTAGCAACCAGTACTTAAATCTACAATATGTCATCCCAGCTGCCCCATTTGAGCTTGAGATTTCACATTCGATTTTTGATTTATTTTATTTTCATCCAGTGGATCTGAAATATTTTACATTAGCCAAGACAATCAAACCTTCATAAACTATCTTGTTAAGAAAACGACATGCAATGAGCAATGTTATCATTTCATTGCTTCTTATACTCACTAGGTTAATTTAATGTTACTGTCTGCTTGTATTGCTTATTTTCTTTGCACATAACAATCAGATACTCGCCAATTATTTTATACATGGCAGGTCTTGCTTAACATTAAATTGATATAAAACAGTTCATAGAGCGAAAAGAAAATCACAAGTGAGAGCTGTGTGAACGCGCTCCTGAGAAAGCAGGCAGCAGCGCTGGACGTTTTGCAAGTATTAAATGCCTGTCCTGTCTCGCTCTGCAGCGATCGCCCATATGGGACAACAGGTGCCCTGGGGCGCGGAAAAAGTCTGTCACAGAGACAGTCTGTTTTTGCACTGGTTTTTGTTTGTTTCTGTTGGTTTCAACAGGAGTGGACATTGAGGTACATCAGACAAGGAAAAGTTAGAGACTGCTGTTATGTACATTAACATGAATAACACTTGTATGAACATTCCTAAACATACACACACTAACTGTTGATTGGTTCATATTTTTTGATGTTCAATGTCTAAAAAGCCTACTGTGTTGATGCATTAAGATGCAGCACATCAGATATATTTTGAGTGCATATTATCACAATGCACTGATATATACAATCATGGCAGAGAGTTTGTGAATATCATACATTTTGACCTAGCTGAGGCTGTTTTGAACCTGTTGTGTATTGTTTTATAGCTACATTGTTTGATTTTTTTACTCACATGTATTTTTCAAACCGTTTTGACTTTCTTTTTTTCTGCAAAACAACATTGGGCCCCATTGACGTTCATTGAATAAACAAAAACGGTTGAAACATTTTTCAAAATATCTTCTTTTGTGTTTTATGAGGTTAAGTAAATGATTACACAGTTTCCGTTTTTTCAGTGACGACGGGCCGTTGAATTATTTCTAATTTTCTAATAATTTGATGGACCGGAGTCAATTATTACACTAATACTATCTGGTTAACACACCTCAAGACATTGTTCAGATGTCGTAATCCAAGACATTTGTTAGGTTTTTATCCTTAATTACTCTTGTATGTGGGACTAATTTCTTACGCATCTAATCCCAAGCCTCCGTTGCTAATTCCAAAACGTCATTTTAGACCTTGTAACAGAGGCTTGAGGCATTGATAGCAGACTAATGCCGTTATTAATGCAGTTATTAGAGAGAGAGAGAGAGAGAGAGAGAGAGAGAGAGAGAGAGAGAGAGAGAGAGAGAGAGAGAGAGAGAGAGAGAGAGAGAGTTATCAAGTGTGTGTGAATTACCTGAGTCTGTACGTCTCTCAACAGTGTTCGGCAGCAGTAACTAATAGCGACACTGTAAGTTTATCTGCTTCAAGAACAATGCCGTTATTACCTCGCTAGTGAGAAATGTCATGTAGCTTTTAAGTTGTTAAAATATTTTACTGATAAAATCTTCAGAGCAGAGCTGACCACACGTGTCCGTACGGTATGTGTGTGCGTTTGAGTGGGAGAGAGAGAGAGAGAGAGAGTATATGCTTTCCTTACATAATAAAACATGATTTTGTGGCAAAAAACATAGAAATGTTTTTTTTTACTATATTTATTTACTTGGTCAGTGTCATTGTGGGTTTTGGTTCTTTTGCTGTTGTCGGCCGTAAAAATAACTGAAATAACTGACCTTTGAAATAACTAAAATCATTTGGCGAAGTGATATGGAACTGTTATGAGGTCAAGAACTGCCTGGAACTACTTTAGCCATGCGTTTCCCTGAAAATAATTGCACACCTTAACGTTTGTCAACCGATCAGATTCAACCATTCAACAGCCCTGTAGTATAGCAATAATTAGTATATTTTGTTTTAAATATTTAGTTTGGATTAAAATACTTAAAAATAATTAATGACATATTTTTAAGCAGAATGTTTGAACTAATAAATCACATTATTAATGCTATACTATAAACCATAAATCACATTATTTATGACAGTTGGTTCATGTAAATTTGAAAAGTAGGGGTAATGAACTGTACTTCATGGCATTATTTGGCAAATTCAATGTTTAAATAACTAGAGATAAAGATAAAACCATTTCCATTCAAAGAAAACACTGACAATGTCAACTCTACTGAAATCAGGTTAGCTCAGCAGAAGATGAGTACAAGCATCAACCAGCTAAAACATCATCATACAACCAGCTCAAACCTCAAAGCTGTCAACCCATTCCCAGCAGCAAAAGGCCATATATTTTCAGCTCTCTCAGGGCAATTTTCTACACAAACACAAATTAATATTGAGCTCGAGCTGAGGGCTACAGACATGTTTTCGCTTACTGGCCCACCTCAACTTCCAGTGCTTTGGCCTTGAAACCTTTTAGTCAGAAACAAGAACAGAGTGAATGTGTAAAAGATGCCTTCAAGCTCTGAAGTGTGTTGTGTTATCTGATTTTACGGCCATAAATCTATTTGCAGCCCTTTTGACCAGTGATTTATATGTTAAGGGTCATACAGGAAGAGTTAACACCTAAATCATGATGTCAAATATTAGCTGGAACAAATTGTATATACATTTATCAATTATGTCACACAACCATGAAACACATGTGAGTTTAGTTCATTCGACATGAAATGCTGTTCGGAACCCATTTTACTTCCATAATTGGATGTGTTTACAAATAAATATTGGTATTCAATGAGGAAAATTAGTCAGGACTTTATCCAAAAGTAAATAAGGAACGAGGAGCAAGCTATATATTTATTTGTTCATTCATTCATTCATTCATTCATTCATTCATTCATTCATTCATTCATTCATTATCCATTTATTTATTTATTTGGTTGGTTGGTTAGTTGGTTGGTTGGGAAAGGGCAGTAGAGAATTTAAAGGAAGCAAAGTGGGAGACTTTTTGAGCCATGACCTAGTAGTTACTACATGGTGCTCATATTGAGAAGAGAAGTTAGGATAGGGCTCACATAGCCTATACTGTTATTTTCCGATCTCTTTCAAGCCACTTTGTTGCATCATTTCCTATCCCTTCTCTGTGCTGTCAACAAAACTGGTAAAAATATTAGTGAAAAGTGAGCACAGAGTTTAGAAGAAGGCCTTTTCAAGATCGGGCCTCAGACCTTAAGGGTTGTTTATGCACTTTTTAATCTGAGCAAGTTCAACTCTGGCAGCTTGCATCATAAAACGGCTCCAAGGGCTCTAATGTTCTCTCAGTTTAACCACCTAAGCTCTACAATGAAACAGGGCGATAATGGTCTTTTCATCCTGGCAGTGGTGAACACTTTGAGCTTTATAATGTGGCAAGTTTGCAGGCTGATCCCTCAGGGGGTGCTAGCAGACAAACTGCACGGACAATCACTCACAGCTTTGATGCTTACGGTACCGCTGCAAAGCAACGCAGCAAGACACGCGTAGAGCAAAGTGCTGAGGAATAACATCACAGCTGAGGTGCTCCGGTGGATTTATATTGCTGTATGTGTACCCCCATCAACAGTCCATTGCCAAAACCTAGAGTCTCCAATAAGAAATACTCGAAAGTTAACAAATATATGAAACACATGGACAAATTTGGCGTACTCGCAGACTGTTCCTCAGAGAAAGGGAATAAAAAACTTTCTTCAAATGAGGCTCCAAATGTCAATGGGGTATCTGGAATGGTGAGTTTTAATAAAAAACTCTAGCTGACGAAGTCCAGTTTACAGAGACATACGTGTTTGCTGGGGTGAAATTTCGGCATGGGTTCATGACCGAAGCAAGACGCAGGTGAAAGTAATGTATTATGTCTGGTAGAAGGGGGAAGAAGGCTTAGACTCTGACCGTAGATCTCAACTCACGGTACCCCAGTGGCCTGTTTACCTGCTTTGTGTGTCAGGACAGGTCATGGACAAGGCAATAGGGAGGGAGTCTGATCTTTTCAGAGCATTGGACAATTCAAACAGACTTAGGAATCTACCACACTGATGTGCAATGTAGTGAGTGAGTGAGAGGGGTCAGGGTGTACAACATACCCTCCAGGCTGTAAGAGAGACAGAGGTATGTTTACACCTGAGAGTGTTATGACCCTACTTGCCAAACCAAATCACATTCATTAAACATGACAAAAAACTTTTTTTCAATGTCTTTACTTTTTAAACTTCACTAGATAATGGTAATTTAAAGTGCATTAAAGCAATTCATGGAGGAAAAAACAACACATTCTTTCATACATTCCTCAGTTCCTCAATTCAAATTCCGGATAGAAAGGCTGAATGGAAAGAAAAACAAATAAACAAAAAACAGGCTGCATTTTTTTTTCTCCATGTAGAATGTCTTGTCATTAACACACGACTCCATTTGTGTACAAGCTAGTACACATGCGGAGTCACAGACTCAACCCTCAAACAAACATGGGAGTGATTGTTCATTTCCTTCTCTTCCCGTTACCTAACAGTGAAACGAGAGCAATTAGTGCCCTGTGAAGTCAGCCCGAAAATAGTCAGAGCCCATGCAGGATAAATAAACCCAGTGGACCTACCGCAGACTGCCTCATCTCCAGAACATCTTTAAATAGATCCAGAGCTGGAGTAGAAGACCCGAATTCTTCTATTTAGCGCATTGAATAACCAAGCCTGAAGAAACTCCTTGTGGGACCCCCCAAAATATTGTGTAGGATTGCAGAGATGTAGACCTTGGTCACATCATCAACTACTGTATATATCATAGATTGTACTATCAACAATGTTGGAGACTAACTTCCCTTCTGGACCATTAAATGATCCATATTTAAAATTAAGACGTGGCATTTCTCCTTCTCTTTTTTTCTGTAGAAAAGAAGGAATGAAATAAAGGGGTTCTCCTAGACTAGTTTTAAACTCCTAGTTTTTTTTTGTTTGTTTTTTTGCAATGTATGCAAGCACACAAAATTTCAGAAGAGTCTCAAACTATCCACAAATATGATGGCAGATTTTGGTATTTTGCCATAAGTATGACATTTCAATATATTCAAACATTCTAATTTTACTGTTTCATGTGACTTTAAACAATGGCCTCATTTGTCTCTAGGGGTACTTTAAGAAGAATATCTGTGACAAAGTTTATTCTTAAGTGAACCTAAGTGAGAATTCTCCTGAACTTTGAAAGAGCAACTTCTAAGAAATATTTTTTCCCCCCTGTGGGTTCTGTTGAGGGAATAACTATCGAATGAGTGGTTAAGTGTGGATTCTGTCCTTTTCAGTGGCAGAGGTTCATAAATCAGCCCCTGGGCAAACTTGACAATCCATCGTAGACCTCTATAGGGGTCTGTGTGGGGGTCTCTTAACCTGTGGTTAAGTCCTTAGCCACATTTCACCATCGGCTCTTTGGATCTGACAGAAGCTATAAACTTTGCTTTTGAGGTGACATGTTCTCACCCCCTCAACACCACTGGAAACCTTAAGGGAGGACAAAGGCTGGGAAAGAAGAGACCCAGAATACTGATCGTTAAGTGGAAATGGTTTATACAGAAGCTCAGATTTCAGATTCATGATCTTAACCATAGAGGAGAAACTTCCCATCTAGAGATGCTTGGGATCCACATATGGGAGAAGCTGTCTACTCAAATGAAGGGGCAAATTAAACCTTCTGAGTTTCCAAATAGATTACTTTACATGCATACAGTTTACAGCTTACACAGTCCCCCCTAATGCTTTTTTAATGAGTTTGCTTACATTTGCTGCATTGACAATATACAACTCATCCCAGATTGCAATACGTGGACCAGGAAGGATCTCTATAGCCAGACAGAGGCAGGCTCAAATCAGGAATTTTAAACTGAGATGTTTCCTTATCTGAACTATTTAGGGCTGTGCCTTGCATCAGGAAAGATTACTGGCTGAATCCTGGTTACTATCTATGTATCAGGCTTATATGAGAAAGTTTCCTCACTAAACTAGGAAAGGGGAATCACATGACCTGCTTAGCTCTCAATATCGGAGAAAGATTTGCGCAGTATGTGGAAACATTTTGTAATGAGACAAAAATGCAAGTTGGAATGACACTTTTTTTAGTGCTTTTTGGAGCGTTAGGACATTTCTAAAGGACGATCTAGTTTTATTCAGGGCATTGTGTCGAGCAGTAAAAGATGGTCGAATGCTTGCTTAAAAAGGGAGCCATGGGGTGTGAATGACGTGCAGGAGTGGCATCACTTCTCTGAAAGAAGCACTGCTACAGTCCAAACAAATCTATTAGAGCCCAAACTAGCTGACTACACTCATACCTCACAGGCAAGTGTCGAAATGCAGGTGGCGTCCTTAAACTATGAGAAATCTACACATCAGCAACCTTGTAAATAAGATCTTCGAACATCACAACTTTGTTTGATGCTACGTTGGGTTGTGCCAAAGAAAACATAGATTGTATTTTAAGAGTAACTGGAAAAAAATAATTGAAATCAAAGTCATTATTTTGTAATAAACTTAAAATTACAGCTCAGAATTCCTACCCAGATGAATGGAAGAGGCCTGCTTGGATGTGTGCCGAAAAGTTAAGCAAGATTGAGTGCTAGTGTACTATCTGGTTGAAGGTAGCATCTACAAACTGACCAACCAGTAAAGCTGATAAAAGCTGATAGTAAAGCTAAATGCGATCAGTTTCCAATAATGCCATTAAGAAACTCTAGTCCAGCCAAGAACCTTGTGGTCTGTGCAGGTACAATCCTTCATGACTAAAACCACTGCATGTTCTCACTTGCCAAACTGCTGGCGAACATCAAAGGTATAGGCGAAGAGGCATTACAGATGATTTGCCACTTTGAATGTGGACAGTTATTCTGCTTTGAGACTTAAGAAAAGCAAAAGCATTTCCAGCATATCTGATGAAAATTAATGAAAAGAATAAGAGCTGATGTTGAGGTCACCATCTGAAATTTATATTTCAATGTCTTCCATTGGCTTTGACATGCAGATTAGGTTTCCCAACTCATGCACAGCAGGGAAACAAAAGCAAATGTCAATGGAAAAAACTTTGAACAATCTTTATCTGTAAGCAGCATGTCAATGTCTTGCAAAGTCCAGCAAACCATCTTGTGCATCTTTCTTGGAGGTTGCGGTCTGGACCGGGAGCTGTAGGGACAGGGTGAACTCCAGCCAGTGAAGAGGATAGACAGAGAGGGCGTTTCCTCCACCCGACCTGCAGCTGCCTCAGCTGCTCGCCACTGGGGACAACAGGAAATTTATTGCAATAATCATCTCTCTAGGCAACACATTAAATAGCGCACTTCTGCTTTGAAAAGTTTTTGAAAGACGTTCTCTTTGATACTTGATTAGAGAGTGAAGTTTTCAGGAGGTGGCAAATAGTCTTAACATGTAGAGAGATGTTGGATGTTTTGCCTCCTTTGGTGTTAATGCTGTTGATTGATTATTTTACTATATAAAAAAGGGAGTAATTGTTTAGTTTGCATATTATAGTTTAAATGAGATGCAATCAATTTTTTTTAAACAATTTTACAAGTAGTAATGTTGAAGTACCCAAGACTGTATTATAGATTGGCTTTTACGTGTATGTCGGCATCATGATTCCTTTAGATTCAACCTCCACCTCTCTGCATCTCTCCCAGAAGCTGGTCAGAGTGGTTTAGTGTAAACTTGTATGTCAAAATAAAGATTTTTTGTTTGTAAAAGACTGAACAAAACTACAGATTCGGCCTTGTAATGATTTATCAGGCGTTTCAGATGAATGGCGAGTGGAACATGTTGAATGCATCATAAAAATGAAAACATGTGTGATTTACCAAACTCTATTTGCAGCACAAAAGTCATATGTAGACTGATAAGAGTTCTAGACTATATCTGAAACATGACTTCAAAAGTTATGAACATACATTTGAAGAATTAGGCTTGAGATATTCTAAAGTCCAGGATAGAGATCCATGCAAATTTTGATATTATTGATTAAATAGAGTGTCTAAAAAAAAGGGATGTAAAGATGCTGCATGTGTCCCTATAGCACACCTATCTAGCCATGGCATTAATGTGGCTTGCATTTGGCTTTCAGTTCCCCTCTCCACCGTGTCCTCCCTCTCTCTACGTGTAAAAGATCAGAAAAAAGGTCACATGCATTTACAAACATTAAAAAAAAATTGTTTATGAAGAGATATCTCAAACAGTGTCATTGACATTCCCAGTGAGAATCTAGAGCAGGGGTGGACAACTCTAAACTTGGAGGTCCACCGTCCTGAAGAATTTAGCTTCAACCCAAACCAAACACACCTGAACAAGCTAATCGGGGTCTTTAGGACTACTAGACAATAACAGGTAGGTGAGTTTGATCTGGGTTGGACCTAGGCCCTACAGGACAGTGGACTCAAGGGCCCTATTCTAGAGACTAAATGGACTAGAGTGAATTTTGCTTTGTGAAAATACCTGCAACATATCAGTTTCAAGTCTTCTCTGAAAGTTATGACGTGGACCAGCATGTTCTGAGACATTTGAGGCCTGATTGAGTCGAACGACATAGAGAATGATGCTAAGTTATGGAAAACTATACAATGTGTGGCTAGTAGCGTCATCTCAGATAGCAGTTTTAAATCAAACTGTTCTCTGTGACAGTTTTGACAGAATGTGAATCCACACATCGGTCCTGATTTGCAATCTCATGGATATATTTTAATGTCGTGTGCAAAAGGTGAAACACAGCCACAGATCAGGGGTCTATCTGTCCTTCCACATATTTTTTTTTCTCTACTCCTCATCCACTTGATTGACTCATGCCTTTACTCTCAGATATTTGTGGCTCTATCTTCCACAAAGGGAGTAAGAAGCTCATGTCTTTCTGTCTTCTTTTCTCGTTTTCTCCCTTCGCGACCGCAAATTGCTGTCATTATGTGACGCATTGCAGTGGTGATGGCTAACCAGAGTCTGGCCTGTGGAGAAAACCACGACAAGCGAATTAAGAGCTGAGGGAAATTGAGGGCCTATGTGTGTGTGTGTGTGTGTGTGTGTGTGTGTGTGTGTGTGTGTGTGTGTGTGTGTGTGTGTGTGTGTGTGTGTGGACCACCCAGACTCTCGTAACCAGAGGGTGAGACCACATGCAGGAGCGACTCTGTTCTGCCGCCCGCATCTTGGTCCCTCACTTTCTGTCTATATTTAGATCTATTTGTTTCTCCTTTGTCTCCTTCTCAACCACTCTTTCTGCTTCATTCTCTCGGTCTCACTCTCTTATCTTTGCGGCTATATAAATTGAAGCCAAACCCTGAAATCTGAAATCAACATATTGACTGAAATCAACATATTGGGTCTCATACCTAATATGTTAATTTCAGTGGGCACTTCACTAGTATGCTATATCTTTTTATGTGCTGAATCCATCTATTTTAGCATCTATTTTAAGACATGTTTTTTTGGGGCATTAAATAATGGTGCAAATACAAATTAATTGACTAGTGCAAACTTTTGTAAATCACAGAGATTAATTTAAATGCTCTCCTCCTGTAAATGTTGCATCTGAAAGGGAAACTCCTACGAATGCATATTCAACAAGGTCAGCCTCAAAAATAATGTCCATGCCTTTTCAGCGCTAATTTCTCACTGCATGTCTTTAGTAAATCCTGACAGTAGTTTTGTAATGCCAAAAGCGCTGGCGCAAAACTGTTTGTAAATCTGGCCCATGGTAGGGTTCTCAGCTGCGTTTCTTCTTCATCTTAGATGTTTCTTCTAAAATAAATAGAAACAGAAATATAAAATTGACACAAATGAGACAATTATTGACATAAAGCAAGTGTATAGTCCCTGAGAGCATAGCAAATCAGTGCTATTGCAAACGCATTCATATCAAGTGGCAAAGTCGGAAATGTTTGTGTGTGTCTTGGCCCTACACAGTCTCACTACTCTCAAAGACTTCCTCGAAACTTTAATCTCTTCCTCTTAGCTTCTCCCTTATCCGTATTGCATTCCTCTCCATAAGACAAAAATGGTTTCCATGCGGATTGCCCATTATGTCAGTGGAGCGATGGTTATCGGTCCTGACCCAGGTCAAGCCGCACTGTAAACAGGAGTGTGTTCAGAGGCGGGCAGCTGAGGAGAGAGGAGCCACGCTGAAGCCAGACGACGGGACAAGCCCACTATCAGCCCCAGCATCAGGCTGCTGGCTCCAGACTGCTCCCTCTCAAACTCCTCGCAGACCTGGAGCCCCCTGCCCCCCATCTTACCAGGGAGGGGTGGGTGTTGGTTTGAGTGTTTGCTTGAGGCTGTAGTATCCACAATGCATGATGGATAAAAACTAAACATGTAGATGCAAAGACTAACCTGTTAATTAGCCCTTTGAAGATAACACTCACTTATGAAAAGCAATGCTAATGTTAATTGTTTTGCACGTTACGTCCGGTTCTCTACAAGTTAAGCTTCATATAGAGCTAACACAAGCTCAAGACATTTTCACATTTTATTCTGTGACATAAAATGTATTAGTAATACCCCCTTGTGATTTTTAAAGCTTTTACGTTTAAAAGGCTGTTGAAAACAGGTGTCTAAATGGAACTACAGAGGTTGTGTGGGACATTAAACGTCATCATGCTGAACAGGTAAACTCATCTCACTAGTCCACTTTTACAGTCTTTATAATCAATCTCAAACTTTCAAACTTGTAGATTTTAAATAAAGATTGAAAGAGCTGCCAGAAGCTTTACGGAAATTTCCGGCTTTCCGTGTTTTCACTAATGGACGGTAGGGGACGCTATTACACACCTTCTGAAAGAGTAAAGAATCTCCTGATCAAAACACATGCGAAGAAGATGCAGAAACAAACGATAGCATATGTAAGCAGATGCATATATATATATATATATATATATATATATATATATATATATATATATATATATATATATATATATATATAATAACGCGATCATTAACATTTAACAGCATATAAATCAAAACTGCCTAATGTTACTGAATGAAATGTCATCCCAGGACGAGCTACAGGACTGTGAAGCTTTGGGGGTGTTGATGGACTCGATGTACTCCATCTATGTTTTGATTATCATTCAGAATTCGATCTGGAAGTAGTGTTTCACATAAACACTGTCCAATTGTCTATTAGACTACCTGCTATAGCTCAATAAACTCCCCACTGGAAGGGGTTTCAGGACAAATACGGCGGATAAAACTCGAGTCACCTTATGAGCTTTTATTGTGCACACATCCACAATAACTTCCTCATCCACAAACTCGGTAGTCTGCAAGCTACCGCTAAGCTAGTCTGTCAGTTGGATATTAGTGACGTTAGCTAGTTAGTCAGGTTAACTAGGTTAGGTTAGGTTGTAAACCTGCAATGAAACACAAACACCAGAATTAACTAATAGAGTTACACAATCATGTGAATTTACATTTTCATCTGAATTACTAGCAATGCTAGTTTACAGTCACTCGAGGCGTATCAGTCCTGAACATCAACTAAAATGAAAACTGAAACCTAAAGGCAAGGCGCCTGCGCACTGCAACTAATTGCATACACAGACAAATAGTCTTAACCTAATAAGGATATAACATATACCACGAAATATAACATAAATATGCCTTCATTTATAATAAGTCGGTAAATATACACACTAATTTTCTCAAATACCCCAGAATATAATAATAACATCCACCACTTGTAACATATATATTCATATAATACCAGTTATACCTACTGGAAAGTTCTACAAACACAATATTCTCAGCTTTTTGCTAATTTTTTTTTTTTTTTTATGAAACTAACCCACATTCAAGTGTTGAAAAGAATGCATGAAGCTAGTATACAAGATTGTTTTTTGTTTTTTTATCAGAAGCTCTGTTCTTTGATCAAGTGATCAAAAATGCTGGTGGTGGCTGGCAACTTTTTTCAAAAACGCTGGTGGGGAAAGAGTTAATGACGGTGAAGTTCAAGTCATGGGACCATAGTGTAGTTTGTTTATAGCCTATGTTTATTTTTTTTACTTCTAGCGATTAAGGCTTCAAAAGTTCTATTCATTTGTAAAGATTATCTTAATGAACAAAATGCCATAAACTTTTGTTGACCACAGAGTTTAGTTTCTGCAATAATTTTAAAGGCAATGGAAAAATCCTATTGTTTTTTTTTTGTTGAATGAACCAGAGTGATGCTAGCTTCCAAGTTAAAATTAAAATTATGTCATCCCCTAATACTGTTGACATCTTCTGTGGCTTTTTTCTTCATTATGATATCAGGACAGTTGTGTCACATTTTTTTGACTTTATGCCCCTCGAAAAAAGATCTACCCAATGAATTTTAATTCAGAGATTAAAAACATACTGACTGTAGAAGAGGTGTATTCAAGTCCTTGTGTGTTTGCATTGCGTTTTGATGTGTTTTTGAATAAATTAATATATTTAAATATGGTCATTTCATTGATGCGCATATTGCATAAAATATATTGTTTTTATTTGCTTTATATTGTAATGACAGTTGAAAGATTGGATATAACTTTGACTAGAGCAAGTTTAACAAACTAGTCAAGTAAACACGTAACAATCATTTTGAGTGTATATTTTAGTATTTGTCTTGTCCCATATAATCCATTTTAAGTGCATTCCTCTAAATGTAATTTTTAATGATTTTATGTGGACTCTTCATTTTTATTCCACTTTTTTTGTTTTTGAATATGTGCATGAGTAAAGTCTTTAGTTTCAAAACACTGAATGGACATAGTGCACTACTGTGCGGTGAGAAGCAGGTACATTCAGAAAGTCACCGATTCTCTCTTTGAAGACTCAAAGGAAATGTGTTGACAGGGAGTCTGTTGAGGAGGACAGGGCGCGGTTTGATGTTGCTCACATTGCTGCCGGCTCAGTGTGTGTTTGGCTGCAGGCCAGGACAAAGTTGTTAGAGAACAGCACTGGGTGAAAGATAGATGTCTGTAATTACTCAAGGCAAGGGCCAGTACATCGAGTAGCCCGCAGAGTTCAGATGACCAGAAAGTCTTTATTAGAACTTATTTTGGTGGTACTAGATGTTATAGTATCCACTGAGCACATGGGGGTTTGGAATCACTATGAGATTTTATTATTTATTTTTTCATTGTTTTACAGAAATGTATATGTTTATTAAGCAAGTATGCATTCAATTGAAAGTAAATATATTTATAATGCTATATTTTAAATGAATGCTGTTCTTTCTACATTTCTGTTTATTAAAGAGTCCTGAAAAACAATCCATATTTCATTTCACACTCAATTAAGCTGCAAACAGCCATTTTCAACAATGATAATACTAAGAAATGTTTTATACCAAATCAGCATATTAAAATGATTTCTGAAGGATCATGTGACATTGAAGACTGGAGTAATGATGCTGAAAATTCAGCTTTGATCACTGGAATACATTACATTTTAAAATATATTCAAATCTTACAGATCCAAAACTTTTGAACAGTAGTGTATCCAAATCTAAAACATCCCAGCAACACTATTATAAGAATCCTCTGGAAAACTGTCTTTGATCACAGCTCTCTCTACAACCCTTCTCAACACAACACGTTTCTCGTTATGCATGATTTATCTCAGCACAACTTTCGCCAAACGGCACCAAACTCACAAGAGAATCTGCCTCTGTCTGTGTGCTGCCTATGAATTTCATTACTCAATTAGGAATGACAACATTAGTGTTGGTTCATAACCTCTGGATTAGTAGATGGCCCTCATCCCAGGACGTTATGGTGACTGCACAGTTCATCAGTGGCTTCTTCCACGTTTCTTAGGCGGATAGGAAAACATGGTTTTGACAGCAACAATGGAGTAGAGAATTTAATAACTTCCTTCTGCATTCTTATTGAGTTCCACATTCCTTTCTGATAAATTAAATAGCCAAATAACTGGAGGGTTGTACAGATGGCCAAAACCAATAATTTAATATAAATAATAGAGGACAGAATAATGATCATGTGCCAATACTGACAATAAAACAGCCGTTTTCCTGGTAATTGCCTACTTTTTAGACATGCCACTTGTTTTGTTCTAGGACAAAATACGTTTATTAACCTGTCATAACTTGGGGCCAGTTGCATAAATTTAGCCACTATGTTAAGACTGTTTTAAGATCTAGTTTGACCAATTAGTAGTTAACCAAAAGGTAATCAGTCTTACTCATTTTATTTAACTGACTCAGTTTATGTTGGGGGCATTCATGATGAAAAGATTGAGATGACTAACATTTAAGACTAGTCTAAGCTGTATTTTGATGAAATTGTAATGTGATACACTTACTGCCTCAGATGCGGCCGTTCTTGTAATGAATCACTAGACTCAGCAGAATCCATTTGCAGCTTTTAATAAGGAAGGTCGTACAGGCGGGGTCAAACAGGGCAGACAGAGCAAGGAAGATCAAACAGCAGGGATAATCCAGACAACAGGCAGAATTCGGGGCAGGCAGCGATAATCAAAAGTCCAAGAACAGTCCAAGTCAGGCCAGGCAGATAACAATCAAACAAATGAGGAAACAGTCCAAGATCAAACTAGATAAACAAGACAATAGATAAACGCTCAGAAGTGATCACCAGGGCAAATCAAGACTTCGCAGAGAAGTGGTGAGTGGAAGTGTCTTTTATGAGTGTGTGTAAATGCAGTGCAGGTGTGAAGCACAATCAGTCCCAGGTAAGAGGTATTATGGGAATTTGAGTTCAGAGCCAATAGTTAATATTCCGGAGAAGGTTCCCTCTGGTGGCAGAGAGGAGGTGGTACGGGAGCCTCCTCTGTGACAGAGCCCCCTTCCTGCGAGCGGCTCCTGACGCGAGGAGGCAACTGACGTCGGGGTCTTCCACGGGGTCGAGGGGCCGGTTTCTCCGGGTGCATCCTACGAAACTCCTCAGTAAGAGTGGGGTCCAAGATATCCCTTGAATTGACCCAGGATTGCTCCTCCGGACCGTACCCCTCCCAGTCAACCAGATACTGGAGAATATTACCCCGACGTCTGGAGTCCAGCAATTTGTGCACCTGGTACGCCTCCTCGCCATCGACCAGTATAGCTGGGGAGTTCTGAGAGGCGGCCCCCTCCTCCGGTTCTCTCCTCGGACCACCAGCAGGTTTCAGCAGAGAAACATGAAAAGTAGGAGAAACACGATAATTAGCCGGTAGTTCTAAACGAAATGATACTGGGGATGTTTGTCTCTCAATTTGGAATGGGCCAACATACCTGGGACTGAGCTTGCGGCATGGAAGTCGGAGTCGTAAGTCTCTGGTTGATAGCCATACCCATTGGCCGATCTGGTATTCCGGAGCGGGGCGACGATGGCGATTGGCTTGTTGTTCTTGACGTCTGATAGCATGCAGTAAGTGTGTGTGCTTGATCCCAGACCTCCTCGCTCCTGTGCAACCATTCTGTGACGGATGGGAGTTCTGTGGGTTCACCAGACCATGGGAAGAGAGGAGGCTGGAAGCCGAGTATACATTTAAAGGGGGTGATGCCAGTTGCGGGGTTCATCAGCGAATTTTGGGCGTATTTGGCCCAAAATAAGTATCTACTCCAGTCATGTTGATGTTGTTGACAGTAAGTTCGGAGGAAGCGGATTATGTCTTGATTCAGGCGCTCTGTTTGACCATTTGACTGGGGATGATAGCCTGAGGTGAGGCTAATGTTCACATTCAGATGCTTGAAGAAAGCAGTCCATACTCTGGAAGTGAATTGAGGTCCCCGGTCAGATACTATATCATCAGGTAATCCATAGAATCTAAACACTTGGTTGCACAGGAGTTCTGCTGTTTCGAAGGCAGTGGGAAGCTTGGTGAGGGGAACTAGTCGACAGGCCTTGGAGAATCGATCCACTATAGTGAAAATGGTGGTGTAGCCTTGGGAATTGGGTAGATCAGTGATAAAATCAACAGCAATGTGTGACCATGGTCGTTGAGGTGTTGGGAGAGGACGTAAAAGACCAGCAGACGAAAGGGTGGGCCACCAGAATTGATTTTGGAGTAGTTGAATAGTGGCAGTGATTCCGGATGACCGGAACTTGATCGAGGAGACGGGGCCGTAGTGTTTCAGGTACAAAGAGGAGGTTTGTTGGGCATTCGGTGGGGGTGGGTATCTGAAGGTTTGCTTGTTGAATCTCGGTTATGATATCCCACTGGACAGGAGCTACTAACAGGTTTTCATGAAGGATACTTTCAGGATTGGGGTTCTGGGCTATCTCCTCAGTTTGCCGAGAGAGGGCATCAGCTTTGGTGTTCTTGGTGCCCGGGCGATATGTGACGGTGAAATTGAACCTGGTAAAAAACAGAGCCCATCTAGCTTGACGGGGATTGAGACGTTTGGCTGATCGTAGGTATTCCAGATTCTTGTGGTCGGTGAGAATGATGAATGGTTGATTAGCTCCTTCCAGCCAGTGACGCCATTCTTCTAAGGCTAATTTCATGGCTAATAGTTCACGGTTCCCAACATCGTAATTACGTTCAGCTGAGGTAAGTTTGCGGGAAAAGAAAGCACACGGATACATCTTGGCTGGGTTCCATTGTCGCTGGGATAATATGGCTCCCACTCCTGTATTGGAAGCATCCACTTCTACGATGAATTGGAGTTCCGGGTCAGGGTGACGTAGAATGGGTGCTTTAGTGAATCGTGTCTTTAGATCTTGGAATGCTTGTTGTGCTTCGGGGGTCCACAGTATGCGAGAGTTGTGTCGTTTGGTTAGAGCTGTTAGAGGAGTGGCTATGAGACTGAAGTTTCTGATGAATCTTCTGTAGAAATTTGCAAATCCCAAGAATCTTAGCAATTATTTTATGGTCTGGGGTAACGGCCAATCCAGCACTCTTTTTACCTTCTTCTCATCCATGGCTACTCCCTCCTGACTGATAATGTATCCCAGAAAGGATATGCTTGTCTGATGGAACTCACATTTTTCCATTTTGGCATAGAGATGATATTGAATGAGTCGTTGGAGAACTGATCTGACCTGGCGAATGTGCTCCTCCAGTGAATCTGATTATATCAATATATCATCAATGTACACGATCACCCATTTGTCCAGCATATCCCGGAAAACGTCGTTCATGAAGGACTGGAAAACGGAAGGACTGTTGGACAGGCCGAATGGCATAACCAAGTTCTCATAGTGCCCACTAGTGGTGGAAAAGGCAGTTTTCCATTCGTCACCTTCACGTATGCGGATAAGATTGTAAGCGTTGCGCAGGTCGAGCTTGGTGTAGTATTTGGCTCGACGAAGCTGTTCTAAGGCGGCTGGAACAAGAGGTAGAGGATAACGATATTTGATAGTGTTCTCATTTAATCCTCGATAATCGATGCATGGTCTGAGTCCCCCGTCTTTTTTCTTCACGAAGAAGAAGCCGGCGGCGGCTGGTGATGTGGAAGGTCGAATGAAACCTTTAGCAAGCTCTTCTTCTATGTATTGTTTCATGGCCTCAGATTCAGGTTGAGATAGGGGAAATATTCTTCCTTTTGGGGGTGTAGTACTGGGAATTAAATCACTGGCACAGTCGGTTGAGCGGTGTTCAGGAAGTTGTGAGGCCTTTTCTTTGCTGAAGGCTTCAGAGAGATCGGCATATGCAGAGGGTATGTTTCCCAGTTCGGGGTCTGATGTGACAGATTCTGGTGTTGAACAGGTTACTCGAGTGACTTTGGACAGGCAGCGGTTGTTACAAGTCTCATCCCAGTGAATTATTTGACCTTCTCTACAGGAAATGTGTGGGTTGTGGATTTGAAGCCAGGGATGACCAAGAATGATGGAATGATGTGGAGCATGGATGACATAAAACTGGATGTACTCGGAATGAAGAGACCCAATGTGCATTTTTACTCTCTCCGTTACACGCTGGATCCTGCCCTCTCCGAGGGGACGTCCATCTAGCGCCTCCACTGTTAGGGAAGAATGACAAGGGTTTAATTTGAGGTTACATTGCTTGGCAAATGTATGAGAAATGAAGTTTCCCTCTGCTCCAGAGTCTATCAATGCGGTAGTATCAGTAATTTGATCTTGAGTGGTCAAACGAATAGGGAGAGAGAAACTGGATGCAGAATTTAGATGTTCTCCCTGATGACTCACCGATTGATTGCGATTAGAAGGTCGGACAGGACAGGAGAGCTTCATGTGTCCAGGTTGACCACAGTACATGCACAGCCGATTCTGCATTCTACGTTCACGTTCCTCTGGAGTAAGATGAGTGAATCCGATCTGCATAGGTTCGTGAGCTGCTGCTGCCTCGGGTAAGTAATGGACTGGTGCTCGGGTGGAAGGTCTGGACCGCATAAGGTTGTCGACTTGAATGGCCAGAGCTATATATTCGTTCAAGTTCTTTCCCTCGTCTCGACAGGCTAACTCAGACTGAAGTTCAACTGTTAGTCCTTTCCTGAAGAGATTTTTCAATGTCTTTTCGACCCAGTTGGTTTGGGCAGCGAGCGTGCGAAATGTGAGAGCATATTCAGCTGTAGTTTTCCTCCCCTGGGTGAGAGTTAAGAGTTGTTCTCCAGCATCTCCTCCTTCTGTGGTATGTTCGAAAATTTGACGAAACTGTTGAATAAAGTCTTCAAATGAAGCAAATGAGGAGCCCTCTGGTCTCCAGACGGCGGTAGCCCACTCTAGTGCTCTGCCAGTGAGCAGGGAACAGACAAATGCAATGCGGCTGGCATTGGTGGAATAAAGAGTTGGTTGTTGGTCAACGAAGAGAGTGCATTGTAGTAGGAACCCTTTACATCTAGTTGGAGTGCCATCAAATTTATCAGGGAAAGCGAGCTGAGGATTAACTGATGTACTCACTGTATCTGAAGGATCATTTTGAGGTGGTGGGGCGGCGGGAGTACTCGGTGCATTAACGACTGCTGTACGAAGTTCCTGCAACCCTCGTACAAGTTGCTCAGTGAGTGTAGTCAAATGATTCAATTGTTGGTGATGCATGTCCAGACGAGAAGCTTGGGTTGTGAGCTCAGTGGTCAATTGCATGAATGGGGGTTTTGGAGATACAGGGTTTCTGCCTTTCAGCGACAATTCGTTGGTTGATTTCACCAAAAAGTGTTACACTGTTGCTTTGTGGCATTATCAGAACATTGCTGTTTGTTTGAGCATCCCAACCAGGGGTGTGTTTCCCATACACCGACGGAACTCGCTGCTTAACTACCATAGTATGATACATTGTTGAAGAAATCAACTAGTCACGACTGTTTCCTGCAACCATATTGCCGCAAATTGGTCGTTCAACCAAGTTGGTTAAGGATGTCACACAGGTGGTGGAGTAATAACTTCTTTAAGTGAATCTGTTTGAGATTGAATTAATACTAGATGTTTTGCTATAAATTATGTACATGGCATCTGAGGATTCTGTCAAATTTTTTTCAGTTATTTTGCTTTATCAATCATAGCCTCGTTATTACGTACTAGAGCACGTTCGCACATTCGCACTCTTCAAAAACGACGCCTAAAATGTCTGGACAAACTAAAAGATGTAAATGACATTTGTATGTATTCTAAATAAAATAAATGTCAGCTTGCTTATTTTTCTCAAGATAAGGATTTATTATGTCCACATGTAATGCAAACAAGATACTATGGTTCAAACCACAGGTCGAGAGCTGTCTTTCAGACCACACAACTTTGCAATGTTGTTTGCGAATGTACGTTGGAACGATGGTTTCGGGAAACACAGACTCGTTGAACTATAATGATAACGACATAACTTGCGACCATAGTTGGCTAACGATGCTTTCGGGAAACGCACCCCTGACTGACACAACAACAGCTCAACCAATGGTGTGAGTTTGGGGCAGGGCTGGCTGTCTGACTGACCAGTGGTAGATTTGGGGGGTGGGGGTAATGTTTGAAAACAGGCATTTAAAAAAAATGGTGCTGCTAGTGCCAAAGAAATTACACTATTTTTCCCAATCTGAACCTTAAAATGACTTTTGTTAGTGTAACAAAATCTTGTGTTGTCATGTTGATTGACTTGAAAACAGCTGAATCTAAACAATTCGATGAAACACATTTGAACGTTACCCAACGCATTATTTACAGGCAGTTTGTAGAGTGACCCTATAGGTGCAGTCACTCAATGAAAGCCCCTCAGGAGCTAAAGATGCAGTGGCGTTGTGAACAAACAATGTAGCTTCCGCTGAAGACAAAGGCACAGTTATATTCCTGAGGAAGGAGGTGGCAGGCATGAGGTTTCATTCGCCCCACCTTTAAGATGTACATTGCCCTGGGACAGATGCTAGATGTCAGGGTTATTACACCAACAATAGCTATAGTAAGGGCGGGGGGAGAGAGACAAAGAAGAGAGTAAGCTGCTCAGTCACAGCTATATTTCCTGTTCCTGTCAAAGGAATAAAGAGAGCTAAGGTGTCAGTGTCAATGTTTGCGCTCACGGTTTGAGATTGTGGAGTTGATACAAGGTGATGATGGGAAGGAAGGAAGTCGTCCGGTCTGTACTTGCAGGGGTCGCTTTAGAAAAGGCCTATTTATTGAAGTTTGTCTGTATATGTTTAAACAAAAACATTCAGTTTTCTCATGTGATTTGCAGACTATATGGATTTCAAGTTCATCCAAGTAGCACCGCACAATTGCATGCATGTTTTGCGATCACTCCCACAGGGTAGGATGTGCACGCTCACATTGCAGAGATTCCTCCTGCGCCATGGAAATCTGCCGGACCCCTGTCCTGTCATCAACCCCCATTCTCTCCTGCCTCAAAGGGTGCATTGTGTTCAGTCCCAGACCCAGGCAGACTGTCCTCAAACCAATCATGTTTGGCAAAGTGAGCCTCGTTAGAACTGAAGGATTAACAGGAAGATGAGAGCTGGAGTTGCTGAAAGGATGATGTGTACAGGAACTCCTTTAAAACCTTCAATGAGAAGCGGCCTGATATGTATGTAATATGGACATTATAATATAAAGCATCTCAAAACTTCTTCTCTTTAAATTGGTACTTCTTCCAGAAATTAACATTTTATTATAATCTACTCCCCACCATGGTGCTTCAAACACATAACCTTTTACAAAGGAGATTTTTTGAGGAATGTTCATTCTTTATTCAAATTCTACTTTTGTGTTTCATTAAAAAACAGCAGCATACGAGTTTGAGATGACATGAGAGTGAATATAAATAATGTTTAAGGAGAAACTTTGAAAACTTCAAAGTTTCACAAGACTTGATATTGTAGAACTTCCACCAACAATTCAGCCGCACACATTTTCATTTGTGGTTGAATTTGAATTATCCAGCCTGGTTTTAACAGCTACACTACCCGTCAAAAGTTTTAGATCGGTAAGATTTTTAATGTTTTTAAAAGAAGTCTCTGCTGCTCACCAAGGCTGCATTTATTTGATTAAAATACAAAAAACAACAACAACAACAAAAACAGTTATATAGTGTAATATTATTACAATTTAAAACAGCTGTTTTCTATGTCAATATATAGTAAAGTGTAATTTATTCCTGTGATCAAAGCTGAATTTTCAACATCATTACTCCAGTCTTCAGTGTCACGTGATGCACAAGAAACATTTCTCATTATTATCAATGTTGAAAACAGTTGTTTTTATTTTTATTTCAGGATTCTTTGATTAATAGAAAGTTATAAAGAACAGATTAAATAAAAAGCTTTTGTAACATTAAACACTACCGTTCAAAGGATTGTGGTCAGTAAGAGTTTTTTATTTTATTTTGGGGGGGAAATAAATAAAATAAATCAATACTTTTATCCATCAAGGATGAATTAAATTGATCAAAAGTTACAGTAACGACATGTATAATGTTACAAAAAATTCACACTGTTTTCAACATTGATAATAATAATGAATGTGTTTCTGCATATTATAGTGATTTCTGAAGGATCATGTGACACTGAAAACTGGAGTAATGATGTTGAAAATTCAGCTTTGATCACAGGAATAAATTACATTTGAAAATATATTAAAATAGGAAAACAGTCATTTTAAATTGTCATAATATTTAACAATATTACTGTTTTTGGGGGGGTATTTTTATTCAAATAAATGCAGCCTTGGTGAGCAGAAGAGACTTATTTTAAAAACATTAAAAATCTTACTGATCCAAAACTTTTGACTGGTAGTGTATACTAACATCACACCATTTCCTAGCTCTCAATGTATTTCCTTAACTCTCTAAGATCAATTGTCTGAATACAGTACATCTCAAACCCAAAAGAAGACTTCGTCAGCGTGCTTTAGCATGACGTGGCAAGCCACGGTCAGCACGTACCGCAGGCCCAGCTCTCCGTAAACTCCCCTCCCACCCATCCAGGGCTCAGATCTTTGGCCAAGTGTGGTGAGTAAAGCCTGCTCAAAGCTCTCATCCAGCAGCAGCCAGATCCGCTGGCAGGCAGGTGATAAATAGTCCCAGCGTTAATGACACTTAATGCTTGCCCAAATCCCTGCAGTAGCATCAAAGACGATAAGAGTCCCTGTGCTAATGCCACTCTATGGAAGGAAGGATTACAAGGCAGAGAAAAGGAGAGCGCTGTGACGAGACAACGGAGAGCGGGAAGAAAAGCGCGAGATCACAGCGACACTTAGAGCCAACAAAGGCGGTGGGAGACGTGGAGGAATGCTTTTTTGGTGGAGGACGGGGAGGGGCTGGGTCCAGGGGTCCTGGGATGGAGCACATTGATGGGAATAAGACACTCGAAATGTCTTTATTAAAGGGTTTGTCCACCCGAAAATACTCACTCATACAGTGTGTCGTTCCAAATCTGTATGACTTTCTTTCATGGAAGCATGAAGACTGTGCTAGTTTAGCTTTTCTATGCAATCACTAGGGGCGTCGCAATATGCTGATATTGACGATAACCGTGATATTAAACAAAAAGGTAAACAAAATTTTGAGATGACAGGTGAAAGCAACACACACTATACCCATGCTTGAAAAAAGTTCTCACCAGTGTGGGATTTTTTTGGATTGCGTAAAAAAGACGCGATGTTTGACACAGCAAGTGCCGATCAACAGGAAATTATTTCTGTACACTTTTGTTAATTTATGGTAACTCTCCCCGTTTCCCTGCTCTTTTATTTTGAGCGTGATTCATTGGTTAAAAGTATAATGATTCATAGAATTATCATAGAAGTGGTTCAAACAGCTTGTACAGTACATTTATTTCAAGGCTTCTGGTTTGCATAGAACAACTTTGTGTGAAATTTATTATTTACTGAAAATCTGTCCCTCCTGTGGCTCGAGAATCTCATCAGTTTGATTTATGAATGAATCATTGCAATCAGTTTTGTGAATTAAATCAACTAATGTTTTGAGAAGCTCAAAGATTAATTCATAAATCTGACATTGCTACTTCTCTAATAAACGTACCATGTGTGTATGTGTGTTTGTGTGTGTAAATAACAACTTAAATACATTGTCTGTTCTCACACAAATACAACAGATATGAGTTCATAAGACTTGTAATATAATGCACGATTTTTTTTTTTTGTATGATACTTTTAGGTTCTTTTGCATATCCAATTTTTTAATTTTTTTTATGCAGTTATACTTTAATGAAGAAAAAAAACTGTATTGTGTTCTGCAGACAAAAATAAGTTACATAAGGGTGAGTAATGAACAGTTTGTACATTTTTGGTGAACTATTCCCTTAAAAGAGGCAGTGTCATCTCCATGCTCTTGTAGACAGAAGAAAAATGAGGGAGAGAAACCGATATGGAGATTGTTTGAAGGACACGGGCACTTTAAATAGAGACCTCATGGAGAACACTGGCGGAAGCTTAGGTGTCACACACATTGTCTCCTTTCAGGGAGCCGCAATAAGGCAACGGTGCAACTGGCAAGCGGTTCAGACAGAGTCCAGAAGTTCTTTCTTACCGAATTACAAATCAGTTAGAATCGCACATTAAATAGCAGATGAGATGCTTAAACTGTCATCTTAGATTCCAAAGACTTTGTTTTGTGGGTAAGATGATCTTTAAGGGTTCTTGAAAGATTCAGTGATGGAATTCTGCTAGTAATCCAGGTATTTTCATTCGTTTCTGAGAACAATTGGAAAACTTCCCTCCAACTATATGATTCCAATGGCTTTGCATTTACCAGCCTTCAACAGCGGTGGACGCAAAGGACTTGAATAAAAGTACATATAAAATCTGATTTTCAATTTTACTTGAGTAAAAGTACAGAAGTGCTTGATTTTTAATTAACTTAAAGAGTTAGTTCACCCAAAAAATGAAAATGAAGTCATCATTTACCCACCCTGGTGTTATCCTAGTGCAGTATGCCGTTCTTTATTTTTCGGACCACAAAAGGATAATTAAAAAAAAAAAATGTCTCACTCACGCTCGGTCATATAATGGCAGTGAATTGCGACCTGCGACAAGCTTTAAAAAAGACACAAAAGTATCCTATGATCCTATGAACAGGCAAAAACTTTCAATTGGATAATATTAAAGTCTTGGGTTATTACAATAGAAAGCCTACACCCTAAATCAGGCTCTCAACTGATGGGTTGTAAGACAATAAATGCTTATAACAAAATGCAGTTAGACACAATATCGACATGATAATGGGGTGCACTTGTGGCTGGACACTTCAAACAAGCTACAAAGCCACTGCCATGTATGTGGGTCAAAGGCTGCTGGATATTGTATAGCGTGAACAGGCTTTTTTGTGACTGTTTCTGTGGCTGTATAGAGGAAGTAGGTCTATCAGTCCACTTCCTATGAGTATTATCCAGAGGTGTGACCTTTGACTCATGCCTCTAGTCCAAACCACATCATCTTTTGTCTATATGCAAAAAGAGGCAGACGGAACAGAACAATGTCTGTTCTTTCTGTGTCCGTGTGGGAGGTAGAGGGAATTCTGGGATAAAGAGAGCCTTCTGTGCAAAAACGCATGTTGTGTAGGCTTACCCTCTGATGCTGGTGTTTGTATCACATTTGAATTTCTCTGAATTAAATTTTCTGTTGGTGCTTTATAGAAGTGCACATAAACGTTCTCTTGGAGCCTAATTCTTCAAAAGATCCGCAAAGCCAAGGCAGATTTTCACAGACTTGTTCATAAGTGCATTACAGGAAATTCGACAAAGTGATGTAGAACAGTTATTAATCTCAGGTGGACTTAAAAAAGGATGTTGCAATAAAACAAAAAGAAGAATCAAACATCAAACTAGATCTCATGATAGGCAGCAAGGCATCAATGAAGATTATGATTCTGAACAGGAATTCTGAGCCCTATCAGTGTGTGTGTGTGTGTGTGTGTGTGTGCCCTGAGGGAAAGAGAAGTATAAAGCGCAGCTCCCATGATGCATCCACAGACTAAACATCCAATTTAGCCACCCAGACATCTGACTCTCTCTCTCTCTCTCTCTCTCTCTCTCTCTCTCTCTCTCTCTCTCTCTCTCTCTCTCTCTCTCTCTCTCTCTCTCTCTCTCTCTCTCTCTCTCTCTCTCTCTCTCTCTCTCTGCTTCTTTTTAAACCATTAAGCATTTGTGGTATACAGAAAATAAAGGACATCCAATGAGAATGTGTCTTTCCCTCCTTCATTCTTTCTGTCCTCATTTTCTTCCTCCCTGTTTAGCGCTCGTCTTGTGTTTTTTTGCTCAGGTAAAAGAGTGTCCTCTTGTTCATTGTGCATGAGTGAAAGGGAGGCCACTCAGAGCAACAAAAGACAGAATATGGAGCTCAGGAAGCTTGACAGTATGTAAAAGAAAAACATGTCTCTAGGAAAACAGAAGGAGGGGAAGTGAGTATTGTTTCCTCCTTCCTGTGCCATTGTGAATCTGTCTGAGGAGAATGCTAAGCCAGACTGCCTTTTCATGGCTTGAGGAAGGGCAAATATTGTTGTTCTTTTCTTTTCACCAAATTTCTCTCTCAGTTTTCCACAGTTTTTCGTCCATTCAAGTTGGGGTATCATATCCCCTTTCATTGTTGAGTTCACCTCAGTTGATTGCATAATTGACATTTCTAGAGTTTTTCTTTTTTGATCACTCTTCAAACATTTTATTTTCAAATCCCTCTTGCCACCTATTTCAAAATACACCTTTAAATGTTCAAAGCAATTTAAGCAAGCTCTCAAAATATTTCCTGTTCACATTAATATTTTCCTGTATATATTAGCTGTTATTGACGGGAGCGCGCCGAGACTTGTGTGGGAACATTGACTTTTGAACGGAGGGACGTTTTAAGATTTAAAGGAATAGTTCAGACAAAACTGAAAATTTTGTCATTTACTACAGCTCATGTCATTCCCAACCCATATGCTGGTATTTGTTGAAGAAAAAAGGAAGAAGAAACTTTTGAAGAAACTTTATGTAGCTCTTTTTAATCATTCATAGTTACCACATCGGTTAAGCTCCAAAATTGAAAAACAAGCACCATAAAGGTAGTTCACACAACTTGTGCGCTAAATACAAAATCTTAAAGTAACACTATGTAGTTTTTCAACCTTCATAATATATTTCCAAGACCCTTGTGATGGTACATTGACTTACAATAGGTTAAATGACATGTCTGCCATAGCCTGACGTGGTCCGATCACTTTTACTGGCACTATGTAACTTCGGGTTTCAGGTAGTAACCGGAGCACAAAAAGAACTACAAAATTCGACTGCTTTACGGCATACATAGTTTTTCTTTGTTTGTGATGTCTTTCATAAAATCATGCATCATACTCTACCTTGTCTGTGGCCATTGTTGATTCCAAAGCCGGTGCTGGATAAACAGCGAGTGTGCGCGTGCGACAGTAGGCTGCGGTAGGCTAAATTATTTACGACAGCGGTAATGGACAATTCCGCTTCCAACCTGTAGGGCGATCGCAGAGGAAAAGTTACTTGGTGTTGCTTTAAATTGAAGAACACATCCCACTTCATTGGTCAGCCATCAACCAATAAAATGATTTAATTCCCACCCCTGGTTCTACTTTCTCGCATCTGAATATACAAGTACACAAGTGAGTTTTGCAACAGGAAAATCACACTAAGACTTGAAATTGCGCTGCAAGATATGAGAGGTTGTAAGTGAAACTGAAGTGCAAAAGTAAATATATAATAAATATCACATTTGGGTCTGTCTTTTTGTTTATTTTAATGTCATTTTGCATCTTTAATTATTTTTCTGATACTTCTGATTGTCTGTGTGTATACAAATCAAAACATTGAGCTATTCACATTAGAGCTGTGAGTGTAAATTTAACTTACAAATACAAATATTAATGGTACAAGTTCTCAAATTCAATTCAATAAGCTCTTGAGTTTTGATACTCTTTTACCCTGATACTGAAGCCACACAAACCATTTTTTTTCTGAGCAACAAACTGAAATTTAAGAGTTGCCGATTGAATCATTGAATCGGTTGTACTAATTTGTTCACTCATTTTAGTTAAATTGTGGCCATGTTTTATTAATTTGTTCCCCTTTTTTAGTTAAATTGTGGCCACGAGTCAATGAGTTGAGTCACTGAGTTGAGTCTCTGAGTTGAGTTGAGCCACTACATTGAGTCACTGAGTTGAGATGAGCCACTGAGTTGAGTTGAACCACTGAGTTGAGTCACTGAGTTGAGTTGAGCCACTGAGTTGAGTCACTGAGTTGAGTTGAGCCACTGAGTTGAGTCACTGAGTTGAGTTGAGCCACTGAACTGAGTTGAGCCACTGAGTTGAGCCATTGAGTTGAGTCTCTGAGTTGAGTTGAGCCACTACATTGAGTCACTGAGTTGAGTTGAGCCACTGAGTTGAGTTGAACAACTGAGTTGAGTCACTGAGTTGAGTTGAGCCACTGAGTTTAGTCACTGAGTCACTGAGTTGAGTTGAGCCACTGAGTTGAGCCATTGAGTTGAGTCACTGAGTTGTGACACTGAGTTGAGCCACTGAGTTGAGCCACTGAGTTGATTTGAGTCACTGAGTTGATTCACTGAGTTGAGCCATTGAGTTAATTCGAGTCAATGAGTTGAGTCACTGAGTTAAGCCACTGAGTTGAGGTGAGTCACTGAGTTGAGCCACTGAGTTGAGCCACTGAGTTGAGCCACTGAGTTGAGCCACTGAGTTGAGTTGAGTCACTGAGTTGAGCCACTGAGTTGAGCCACTGAGTTGAGTTGAGCCACTGAGTTGAGCCATTGAGTTGTCACTGAGTTGAGCCACTGAGTTGATCCACTGAGTTGAGTTGAGCCACTGAGTTGAGCGATTGAGTTGAGCCACTGGGTTGAGCCACTGAGTTGATCCACTGAGTTGAGTTGAGCCACAGAGTTGAGCCACTGAGTTGAGTTGAGTCACTGAGTTGAGCCACTGAGTTGAGCCACTGAGTTGAGTTGAGCCACTGAGTTGAGCCACTGAGTTGAGTTGAGCCACTGAGTTGAGTTGAGCCACTGAACTGAGTTGAGCCACTAAGTTGAGCCATTGAGTTGAGTCACTGAGTTGATTCACTGAGTTGAGCCATTGAGTTAATTCGAGTCACTGAGTTGAGTCACTGAGTTGAGCCACTGAGTTGAGCCACTGAGTTGAGCCACTAAGTTGAGCCATTGAGTTGAGTCACTGAGTTGATTCACTGAGTTGAGCCATTGAGTTAATTCGAGTCACTGAGTTGAGTCACTGAGTTGAGCCACTGAGTTGAGCCACTGAGTTGAGTCACTGAGTTGATCCACTGAGTTGAGCCACTGAGTTGAGTTGAGCCACTGAGATGAGCCACTGAGTTGATCCACTGAGTTGAGTTGAGCCACTGAGTTGATCCACAGAGTTTACCCATTGAGTTGAGTCACTGAGTTGAGCCACTGAGTTGAGTCACTGAGTTGAGCCATTGAGTTGAGTCACTGAGTTGAGCCACTGAGTTGAGCCACTGAGTTGATCCACTGAGTTGATCCACTGAGTTGATCCACTGAGTTGAGTTGAGCCACTGAGTTGAGTCACTGAGTTGAGCCATTGAGTTGAGCCATTGAGTTGAGTTGAGCCACTGAGTTGAGCCATTGAGTTGAGTTGAGCCATTGAGTTTAGTTGAGCCACTGAGTTGAGTTGAGCCAACTCAACTCAGTGTGTTTTGTTTTATTTTATTTATTTATTTTTTTTTTGGGGGGGGGGGGGGGGGGGGGTCGGGGGTGTTGTCATTCTTGGAGCTTAACATTATACAGAGTCCTGCACATGACATGTGGAAGAAAGAATAGATATTTTGTTTATTGAGAATTTGTTCCCATGATTTATTAAATCATGGCTAGGTTGTACTAATTTGTTCACTCATTTTAGTTAAATTGTGGCCATGTTTAATTAATTTGTTCCCTTTTTTTAGTCAAATCGTGGCCACGTTGTACTAATTAATTCCCTCATTTTAATTTATGTTATAAATAACAGCCAGCTCCTTACAGCAGCCACGATCACTATCTGTTGCTTTTTGGAAAAAAACTTTTTTTCCACATAATAAAGTAAGTCATACAAGTATGGCTAAATGATTGAGTAAATGATTTTTGTTTTAGAATAGTTTAGGAAGAAAAAGAAGAAGAAGAAAGTACATGAGAAGATAAAGCAACAACCAGGAGAAAAAGCGAGAGAGCGTTAGAGAGAGACGGATATGTCTGGAGGGCCTACTTTTCTCTTTTTTGGGTTTAACCGGAGAACAGCAGGACTAGAGCAGCAGTGTTAATGACAGAGAGCTGTTGAATGAGATCCAGAGCTTTGAAGAGGACAGCAGCACCTGAGGACGGCCTGTTTGTCTTGTGGCTCTCCACCAGTGGCTCAGGATTCACAGGACTGTGTAATGTTTACCCAAACATGTCAGCATTTAATGTTGGAGGGTGATGAAGGGGAGGATTAGGTCTGCCAGTCTAGAGGAGGACGAGAGTATGAATGGAGCAGAAAATGCTGTAAGACAGAGAGAAAGACAGATATTGAGGAGTTGTAGTAGCTTAGTGGGTGGGACTGGATGGAAGTAGTTAGGAAGAGAAAGAGGTCAACCAGTCTGGAGATGACAGTGACCACCATACAAAGATCATTTATATCCTCTGTTTGAGTGTAGAGAGTGCATATTACATATAGTGGTAAATGTAACTTCTCTCACCAGCAAATGCCTACTCTCATAAAGCTTTGCGAATAAATCTCAGATTTGAAGGTGCGCACCATTTGGCATGCTTCTGCTCTATTCTACGGCATTTTGTAGTATAAAAAGTGCCTTCTCAAAATTCACTGTTGAATTATTATTAACTATATAGCACAGGGGTGTACAAACTCGGTCCTGGAGGGCCACTGTCCTGCAGAGTTTAGTTCCAACTTGCCTCAACACACCTGCTTGTAAGTTTTTAGCATGCCTAATGACCTTCAACAGCTAATCAAGACCTTGATTAGCTGTTTCAGGTGTGTTTAATTGGGGTTGGAGCTAAACTCTGCAGGACAGTGGCCCTCCAGGACCGAGTTTGGACACCCCTGATATAGCAGAATGGTACACTGATACACAGGCAAGTTATCAAATATTAGTGCTGCAGTGCTTTTGCGGGAACACAAGCCTAAGGGTACGTTCGCACGACAATGATGTACTAAAAGCGGTAAATAACATTTTTCCTTTGCGTTTTTCACGTACAGACGACAACGTTCTACAGACGACAACACGTACAAAACGATACCCATTCACACAGATCAGCGAAAATGACTAAAAACGCTGTGTTATTCATGCCAGGCCATTAGTTGGCGATGTCACTTTGTAAAGAAACATTACACACCTATAGACTGAACACGTAATACACGTGCATGACGTCACCGTTTTCACAAATTAACGTTTTTATAGTTTACACAGAGACTTTCCGTTTTCAAAAATTCACATTTTCAGGCTACCAAAATGCATAAAAAGCTGTCTGTATTTAAATTGAAAATGCTGTCGTGTAAACGACCCCTCAGTCTAGCTTGTATCATGATCCCATTCAAATAAAATTAAATAAAGTAATAAAATAATATAAAAAAATGTCTCAGGTTACAACTATAACCATTGTTCCCTGAGAAGGGATTGAGACTCCCAAAGCATTATCGATGCAGCACGAACTCCTTCAAAAGAGAACCTTGGTCATTGGTTGAGAAAAGTGAAAAAATATATATTTTATTTTATTAAGTAAAACAATCAAATAAAATAAACATTGGTTGTGATGTGATAGAAGTTTAATTAAATAAAATACAATTAAAATAAAATAGTAGACCTTGGTTATGGAGTGAGAAAAGTTTTTAAAAGCGAATAAAAATAAAATAAAATCTTTAAATACACCTTGGTCATGAAGTATTAGAAGTTAAAAAAGCAAATAGACTGAAATAAAATGAATGTGATAGAAATTGAATAAAAAGATGTCATAAATTTATGTAATAAATATGA
This sequence comes from Gila orcuttii, assembly GCA_026230005.1. Taxonomy (NCBI): domain Eukaryota; kingdom Metazoa; phylum Chordata; class Actinopteri; order Cypriniformes; family Leuciscidae; genus Gila; species Gila orcuttii. The sequence continues at coordinate 32,413,484 of JAPDVR010000021.1, forward strand.
ATTAAATTAAATAAACCTTGGCCATGAAGTGAGAGAAGCAAAAAAGTAATACAATAAAAGATAAAATATAAAAAAAAATACTACTATAATTACACATTTGTCATGTAGTGAGAGGAGTTAACAAAATAAAATAAATGTGATAAAAATGTAATAATATAATGTAATAAAACTGACAAAATAAAAAAAGAATCTTGGTCATTAGTTGAGAGAAGATAAAAAAAAGAAACTAAAATGTAAAAAAAATATATATATAATAACTATAGGTCATGAAGTTTAACTTTAACCTTGTTCATGATTTGATAGAAATTTGCTAAAATAAAAAGTAATGTAAAGCAATCAAATTCAAACCCCTTTGCCATGAAGCAAGAATGATGTGCTGTACTGAAAGCTCATTGTGCACTCAGGCGTCTCTATGGCCTGCTGTTCCATTGAACAAAGAGGAACCCCGATCCTCATTCTATCTTTTAAAGGGCAACTATGATTTTTCCCTTATCGCATGTTATTTTGTTAAGCTTAACTTCAATCCCTCCTTCCTCTTCAGGGTGGTCTCCTCTGAAGCTAGTGTAAAGACACTTTGAGAAGCTTTGGCCCCTGACCTACAGAAAAGAGTTGGTGAGTTAGTGAGCGTCCATGCAAGGGAGATAAAAAACAGGAAACGTGCCAAACAATGCTCAGATTGTTCCAGTAGTGCTGATAAATGGGTCGCTGTCATCAAGGGGGTGAGAAAGACATAGAATATCTCTAATGAACACTCAAATAACACTCGCACCGGCCTTATCAACAAACAAAGCGGCACGAACTAGAGCGTTAGCTTATCACTTTACTGTCCTTTGTGTGTGAGGTGGGAACTGTTCGCAGAAAACAATTTCTGAGCCGAGTTTAAGACTGTTGTTTTGGGTCCCTGGGTCTCTCTGATATGCCATTACGTCAACTTGCACGGAGTGAATGATGAATTGAAGCATGGCTCCGACCTCCACACTTTGTTTCACCCGAAAAGGGCTTGAGGTTTCTCACCATGGAGACTGTATCAACTTCTCCCAAACAGCCTCTTAATCTATGCATTCGTCTCACCCACTTTTCCCCTTTTCCTTTCGTCCTTAAAAATATTCTTATGCTCCTCGGCAGGAATTTTTGCATTTGTCAAATAAAATTCCCAGAAGTTTCCTTGCTGTTGACAGTGAACTCGCCCCAAAGGTTTCTTACTAATGCGGTAGGTCTGACTCAGAGATTGAAGTCATCATCATCATCATCATCATCATCATCCAATTCATCTTCATCATCATCATCATTGTCAACTTCTGACACACCTTAATGTTTTTTCGAAACTGGAAAGTGCTGAGTGCACTTGCGACTTAGGTTTCCATCTAACTTTTTAGCTTCTGCAGTGGAGATGGTGTTTTCTCACATTAGTTCTAGGCAGACTGTATACAGTAAATGCAGTTATTGTAATGGGTGATGAGGTGGCGTGAGGCAGTAGAGATTAAAGCATACCTGTGCCAGGGTTTGGCGGAAGGAGCAAGCCCTCGAGAGCCACTTCAAAGATGGCTATTACATCTCCTCTCTGTAGCTGTGCCTCGACACGACTGGCAGAGCAGTCCAGTCATGTCTCCAACGCTGGATTCCTGCAGCTCCTGCTTTGGTCTTTGTCCACCTCCTATATGCAATTGATGTGAATGATGTGAAAACTATTTGTGTAGGCCTAGATTAAATAAGGTCACCTTGATTTTGCCTGATTTAGACATGTTCCTGGATCAACTTATTTTGTTGATCCTGGAACAACATTCTTGTCTGAAAAAGTAGTTCTAGCCCTATCCCTACCTCTAAACCTAAACCTACCCATACCTTACCCCTACAATCAGAGGGAAATGATAGATAGATGATGTAAAAGCACCGAACGCTGTCTGTAAGCTTAAACTTGACATAAACAGTAAACCTCAAATCTGATTGGTTGATTGGAAAGTTGTTCCAGGATCAACAAATATGATGATCCAGGAACATGTTGTACTTGGTAAAATCAGGTTAACCATTAACAAAAAAACAAACAAAAAAACATAGAAAGTAAAATATACTCTGATTATGAAGTGGGATAAATAATATAAAAAAAGAAAAGAAAAGAAAAGAAAATATTTTTTGTGGGACTCAAAGTAAAAAAAAGAGAGAGAGAAAAAAGAAAGTCTATTTAAAATATGATTTTTTGTTTTCCATGGAAAGGTTTGTTCAGATTGTCACCCAAGTTTTTTTTTTTTCCCACGTTGTTGATAAGAAATGGTTCAAATAATTAGAACTAGCACATGCTCAAAAGGTTTTTCTTATTACACTAAAAATAAAGGTTCCCTTTCAAGGGAACTCGAGCTGCGTTGAGACGCGGTGGGAACGCTCTGCGTGATTGCGTCGTGAAGCACGTGTATAATCAGTCCAATGGAAGAGCTAGACGTCATAGGCGGGTGACGTCATAGACCAGGAAGCTATAAAGCACCCCTGAAAACAGACCGCGACAGCTTCTGCGCCTTCAGCAAGCGATCTGTGTATTCTGTCCTTGTCATATTTATTGTTGTCTGTCAAGTTGAAATATATATATATATTATGGCAAAAGAGAGCAAGCAGCTTTGTGTTGTTCCCTGCCCACGTTATATCACGGGTGGGGACACACACATCAGCTTTTTGTTACTATTTGGGAGTGGAGCATGCCACAGTCAGTTCTCGAGGGGGCTGACTGTGAGCATTGCGAGAAGCTGTCCGTGAGGACACTCCGCTCCCGCCGGGCGTTCTTCGAGGAGGACGTTTCGGTTCGCGCTCCCCGTGCGGGTCCCGCTGTTGCCGATGCACGGCGGCGACTCGCATTTTGGGGTTCGCAAACGGATCTGACAGCGAGAGTTGGGACGGGCCCCGCCCTATCTCAGCTTTCACCTGCCAGATCCAGTGCTGGCGATTTCCAGTTCCGAGGAATTGGTATCGTTAGTGTTTTGTTTAGAAAAAGAGAACAAAACAAATAAAGATAAATTAGAAAAAGGCAGATGTTTGAGTTTTCAATAAATGAATAAATAAGTCAGCTCATAACTCTGTTGAATAAAGAGGAGCTTTAAAAGGAGGTTTATCTAGTGCTGTTGCTAGTTAAATATTTTCTGGCCAGCTGAACATTATGAGAGTAAAAAGAGTTTATTAGATGAAATATATCTAAAAACAGAAAAACTCTGTATCTCAGCCTCCTCGTCGGGGACTGCCGTTTTTTCCCTATCTCCACACCACACTGAGGTGTCGAGATCGTGGAATAAGCCGGTTTCTATTTTATGTGTTTAATGCCCAAATGTCTAACTATAGTAAGGCTATGGGTATTAAGTATCATGGTATGACAGTGCCTCGGGTTAAAGAGACGCTTACTAGCTTTCTCTCTCCCGAGTCGGCGTCATTATTTTTAACCCCGACGTTACCCAGCGCAAATGGGTAAATTATAAAGACATGGATGAATGTGAGGTTGTCAGCACTGACGCTATTCGAGAATTGCGTCGTGCAAAAACAAAGAAAGAGATAAACTATACTGGGAGGGACGGTTTCGAGAAATCGTTTCTCCCCTGCGTCCTCTGGGGGGCGACTCTCTGAGGAGGGTCGCAGCACGGCCAGTTCGGTTGTTTTCCTGCTGGTGGCCACGGAGTGATATATTTATATATATATATATATATATATATATATATATATATATATATATATACATACATACGTATTTCTGATTTAAAAATAAAGAAAAAACAAAGAAATAAACCATTCAGCGGCGTTCCAGAGGTTTCTTCCTCACCAATCTAATGTTCCTGAGACTGCTGGGCGGAGCAGTCTCGGTCTACTAAGCTCCTCGCAGCACTGAGTGCAAACGAGCATCGCCATTTGGGCTCCTCCACAATCGGGGGACTTGGGTGGCGGTAGCAGTCTAGACAGTTAGAGATATGCAAGATCTGAGGACGTTTTTATCTCTAAAAAAAAAAAAAAGCTTGGACAAATAGGAAGCCCTGACGCCGAGGCTATCAGGCTTCTAAAGGGTGGTCCCCTCCGGGGGTAGGGATGGTTTTGAGAAATCGTTTCTCCTCGGCGCCCTCTGGGGTGCGACTCTCTGAGGAGGGTCGCAGCGCTGCCAGTTCGGTTTTCCTGCCGGTTCGCCGTTCAGGGCACCAAGGTGTCAGTGTCCCCAAACGATCCACCGAGGGTGTTCGTAGAGCAGTCAGTTCGGTTTCCCTGCCGGTTCGCCGTTTCAGGGTGCCGAGGTGCCTGCTTTTTCCAATGATCCTCCGAGGAGGGTCGTAGGAACTAAGTTATTTAGAGGTAGGCAAGATCTGAGGACTGTCGTCATCTCTAATAAAGTTTAGACAGGAAGTCCTGTCGTAAAAAAAAAAAAAAACGAGGCTATCAGGCTTCTGAGGGCTCCTCCGGGGCAGGGACCGTTTTGAGAAACCGTTTCTCCTCGGCGCCCTCTGGGGTGCGACTCTCTGAGGAGGGTCGCAGCGCTGCCAGTTCGGTTGTTCCCTGCCGGTTCGCCGTTCAGGGCACCGAGGTGTCAGCGTCCCCATACGATCCTCCGAGGAGGGTCGTAGAACGGTCAGTTCGGTTGTTCCCTGCCGGTTCGCCGCTTCAGGGCACCGTAGTGACTGTTCAACCAAATCCAGAGGCCAGTCTTGAGAGACTGGTTCCCCTAGTAGAATTTCTGGCAGCGTGGAAACTACTGCCACATATTTCTCGGTGGGTCCTGCACACTATAAAAAAAAAAGGGGTTCAGAATTCAGTTCTTGTCCGCACAGATTTCTAGGGGTCCTCCCCACTGTGGTGGACCCCGAGCAGGCTTTGGTTATGGAGCAGGAAGTACTGACACTTCTGCAAAAGGAGCTGTAGAAGGGGTTCCTCCTCCCGGCAGACAGTCAGGGTTTTACTGCCATTACTTCATTGTTCCGAAAGAGGATGAGGGGTTGCGTCCTACTCTAGACCTGCGTCAATTAAACAGCAGGTCTCAGAATCTTAAGTTCAAAGTATGCTTACGCTAAATATGATTGTGTCACAGACTCAGTCCGAGGACTGGTTTGTCACAATAGACTTAAAGGACGCTTACTTATCTATCCATCCTCATCACAGGAGGTTCCTGAGGTTTGCTTTCAGGGGCGAAGCATACCAGTATCGGGTTCTTCCATTCGGCCTAGGTTATCACCCCGCACCTTTTACAATATGCGTGGATGCAGCTCTGGCTCCTCTGAGATTCCAGGGCATTCGCGTATTAAATTATATCGACGATTGGTTGATTTTAGCTCAGTCCGAGCTTTTGGCAGTTCAACATCGAGATGTCGTTCTGTCCCACATAAGGAGGTTGGGGTTGCGGCTCAACACCAAAAGAGTGTACTCCTCCCAGCTCAGAGGACCACTTTTCTAGGTGTATTATGGGATTCGACAACAATGCAAGCACGTCTGTCTCCTGCACGTATTTCTGCGATTCTCACAGCCGTAAAGGAATTTAAAACTAGGTCAGTCACTCACTGCAAACAGTCTCTGAGACTGTTGGGGCTCATGGTAGTTGCGTCCAACGTAGTTACTTTTGGCCTTCTGTACATGAGACCCCTGCAGTGGTGGCTCGGGACCAAGGGGTTTTCTCCGAGGGGAAATCCGTTTTCGCATGGTCAAGGTCACGCGGCTATGCCTTCGTGCCTCGGTCATGTGGAAGAAACCTTGGTTCCTCGCCCAGGGCCCAGTGCTGGGGGCTTCTTGTCGACGCGTCACGCTATCGACGGATGCTTCCCTCACAGGATGGGGGGCGGTCATGAGTGGCCGTTCGGTGAAAGGCCTTTGGTTGGGGCTCATGGCAGTTGCGTCCAACGTAGTTACCTTTGGCCTTCTGTACATGAGACCCCTGCAGTGGTGCCTCAGGACCAAGGGGTTTTCTCCGAGGGGAAATCCGTTTTCGCATGATCAAGGTCACGCGGCTATGCCTTCGTGCCTCGGTCATGTGGAAGAACCTTGGTTCCTCGCCCAGGCCCAGTGTTGGGGGCTTCTTGTCGACGCATAATGCTATCAACGGATGCTTCCCTCACAAGTCGGGGGCAATCATGAGTGGTTGCTCGGTGAAGGGTCCGGACAACACACTGATGGTCTCGTATATCAGAGCAGATATCCTGTTGAGGCAGGGGCTGTGGCCCGGGGAATGGAAACTTCACCCCGAGGTGGTGGAGCTTCTTAGGGAGAACTTAGGTCAAACTCAAGTCGACCTTTCGTATCGCTTGTACAATACATTGCCCTTTGTGGTTCTCCCTCATGCATCCAGCTCCGCTTGGACTGGATGTGATGTATTAGGTGTGGTTCACGCTACAACTGTACGGATTTCCCGATATCTTTGCTCCTGGGAGCTCTGGATACTGTGGGCTCGGCCTCTGAGGGGGCCCAGCTCATAGACTCAGGTCTCTCGACCGAGGTCTTGGAGACCATACTCCAGTCTAGTGCTCCCTCCACGAGAAGACTAAATATGCATTGATATGGAAACCGTTCTCTGACTGGTGCAGAGAACGCCTTCTGAATCTTGTTTCTGCCCTGTTGGTACAGTACTTGATTTCTGTAATGAATGTTTCTTTGCTGGGTTATCTCTGAGGAGAGATCCTTAATTTCGTCTTCTCCGTGGTACATGAGGCTGAGGCCTGCACGTACTTGGATTTGCACCTGGTATGGTGATAGTATTTCTTCACCCCAGGTCAGGTTGTATCTCTAGGTCCCTACTGAATGTGCGGGTCATTTGTGCTGCAGGCCTTCTGTCCTCTACCATTAATACCCCAGATCAGGAAAAACTTAATCTGTTATGCCCTGTCCGGGCTTTGGATGCATATGTCCACAGAGCTGCTCAGTGGCTTATATCAGAACAATTATTTGTCTGCTTCGGGTCACCTAAGATAGGTTGCCCTGCATCTAAACAGATGATGAGCAAGTGGGTAGTTGAGGCTATCTCACTTGCTTATGAAGCGGCCGGACAGCCTTCACCCTATGGCTGTTCAGGCCCATTCTACAGAAGTATGGCTGCCTCTAGGCTTTAATTTCGGGAGTTTCCCTTCAGGATATTTGTAATGCGGCAGGCTGGTCCTCACCACATACATTTGTCAGATTTTATGACTTAGACCTCTCCACTCCTGGGGCTAGGTTGCTTGCTTCTTAGTGTGCGCAAGACTTCACACAGAACGGGCATTTGTCTTTATGGCGTAGTGGGTATGGGGTTCCCACCGCGTCTCAACGCAGCTCGAGTTCCCTTGAAAGGGAACGTCTCAGGTTACGTATGTAACCCTGGTTCCCTGAGAGGGAACGAGACGCTGCGTTCTCCTGCCATACTTCCTGCATGCCCTGATCGACTTGCTTCAGGCTTATCAGAAGCTGTCGCGGTCTGTTTTCAGGGGTGCTTTATAGCTTCCTGGTCTATGACGTCACCCGCCTATGACGTCTAGCTCTTCCATTGGACTGATTATACACGTGCTTCACGACGCAATCACGCAGAGCGTTCCCACCGCGTCTCAACGCAGCGTCTCGTTCCCTCTCAGGGAACCAGGGTTACATACGTAACCTGAGACGTTCTTCAGTGGCATTGATGGTTCCATGAAGAACCTTTGAAATCCATGGAAATTTTCCAGGCCACAAAAGGTACTTTGTAGTGAAAAGCGATCTTAATTTTATAAAAATGTTCTTCACGCTAAGAAAAAAAAAAGTTATTTTAAGAACTATTCACTAAAAGGTTCTCTGGGAAACCCAGAATGGTTTTTCTATGGCATTGCTATGAAAAAATCCCTTTTAGAGTTGTTATTTTGACTTGTCTTCTAGTATAGCAGAGATTCCTGACTACAATTTCTCAGTAAGTGAGAAACATCTTTATTTTTTTTAAGGGGTAAAAGTGAGACAAATGTTTCTTCTTTTTGGACATCAACCCAATGGCATTGGGTGTGTGTCATTGACCCAATATGAAATGGTGTGAGACTATATTTAGCAGAAAAAAATAATTGTTATCACTGCATATTCTATTAAATGTAACTATGATATGTCTGCTAGTACAGTAAATACTCTTGACTATCATTTCTCTGTAAATGATAAACATCTTAAACCTTTATGGGATCGGAGCGACACTGTGCTGGTAGAGTCAACACATGCCGTCTTTCTCTCTCTAGCCAGGCTTATGTCATCATGCGTCCTTTGAGGGCTAAAAATGCTTTTGTAACCTACACTTCACCTCTATCCAGAGCGTTAAAGTCATGAAAACATGGACCGCTGGTCCTATTTCACTTAATCATCCACTATATATAAAGGAGTCATTCTACAGTTGCAGTGGCAGATGCTGTCACTCACTTTAAGATCAAACAGCACTGTTCCTATACACTGTAAAACATTATATGATCAATACGTTATGACAACATATGTTTTTGCATTGCTTTAACTCATCAAAAATAAGTTAAGCAATCGTCAACGTTTTTACAAGTTATACAAGATTCAACTAATTTTTTAAGTCAGTTTAATGTAATTTAGGTTGAAATGACTTAAACATCCAAGTCGATTGTACTTAAAAAATGTAAGGCAGCAACTTGTTTTTTTAGAAAACCAAATACCTGTTCCTATAAAAAGGAAAATGTATAATAACAATAATATAGTTATTTGCTATTATTGTTTATTATGCAGTAACCAATTAATAAAAGCAATAAGACACTAAGGCCATGTTGTAGTCATATCAAGACATCTCCTCAACGTGAAAGTTTAATTTTACACATTTTTCCAATGAAAATGCAGAGGCAGCTGTAGAATGAAGTTGAAGACAAAGGCCAGAATAACATGTAAATGTATGATGAAGGGGGGAGGGCAGTAGAGAGAGGCAGCAGCTGTTTGAAACTAGTAAAGTCTTCATTGCATGTGTTGACGTTTACGAGTATCATCTTTCCGATAGTCGTGCATCAAAACCCCTACATGTGCAAACGGTGGGGGTAGAGATTGCGACACAGCCTCGATATATACCGCCTCCCGCAAGGCATACTTGACGCCTTGCCTGAACACACTAAGTAATAACTGAAATAATCATCAGGAACCATGTGTTCAGGGCCTAAACATGGCAGCCAGATATTTCCTTTAGTCTCAAAACATTGTGCTTATGACCTCTTGTGAACCGGGACTGCGCCTATCACATCTGCCTTGCTTTAATTAAAATAGAAAAAAATTGAATAAAATAAAGAAAAGCAATATCTTCTTGATTGCAGTGGTTGCAATAAGAAGCTGCGTGTGGAGTGTGAAGAACACGACTTTCTCAGTAAAGGCACCAGGAGATCGGTTACCCGTCTTAATGTCTTAAATCAACATTGCCCTTTTGGCTGAAAAACAAAAGTCGTTTTTCATTAATTGTAATTATTGCTGTAAAAAGCAGCATGTGTTTGTGGAGTGTAGAGAAAACGAAGGATTACCACATGAGGGAGCGGTTTTATATTGAAAAGGAACTGTCAACAGCAGGGTTATCATTATCATACACTAAAACTGAAAACATAAGCTATTGAATTTTTCGTAAATTAAAAAAACAAAATTAACTACAGATAAGATGAAAGATAGAGGTTGAAAGTAACAAAATAAAACAAAATTATAGACGAAATTAATAATCGTTTTCATAGGCCGCATTTACACAGAAGGTCTTGATGCCCAGTTCCGATTTGTTGACTATATCCAATCTTTTTGACGGCCAGCTTTCATTTTCTTTCAAAAGTGACCCATATCCGATATCTGCGTTTACACTTGGCAAAACAACCAAAGGTAGATGTACTAACCCGGAAAAGCTCAGGCTGCAATTGTGCCTTTGAAAAGAGTCAGTGATCGCGGTTGGTGTCCTCCTGAGATGACATCATTCGCCAGCGTCGCTTTTTCAATTACGTACGGCTTACATTGACTGGGGAAAATTCGATCTGTCCGCTTACATGGCAAAAATTGGAATTAGGTCACTCCAGTCTAATCTGTTTAGAAGACAGTCCACCTGCAAATGGCGATATAGTCTGTGATGCAAGTAAGGTTGCTAAGTACCTAGTACATTATTGCTGCATAGTTTTTAGTTGTTTTTTTACACAAACCCTGGACCAAACCACTAAAATGGAGCAGTTGATAAATTCTGATGGAAGCTTGTTTCCGACACAGAATAAAACATTTGAAAGATAATTGTAACTTTTTATCTCACAATTGTGTTTAAAGTCGCAATTGCGTGTAAAAAAATGTTGACCATTATAACACGCAATTGCGAGTTTATACCTCGAGTTTAAACATCTTTTCCCAGAATTGTGAGATATAAACTTCTAAGTTCTAAGTAAAAAAAAAAACTGACTTTTTTTTCTCAGAATTGCATGTTTATTTCTCACAATTCTGACTTTATAACACAATTGCGACTTTATATCATGCTATTCTGACTTCATATCTCCCAACTGCGTGTTATAAAGTCAGAATTGTGAGAAATAAACATGCAATTCTAAGAAAAAAAGTCAGAAATTTGAGTTTATTTCTAGCATTTCTGACTTTATAACACACAATTGCAACTTTATATAATGCAATTCTGACTTTATAACTCGTAATTGCGACTTTATATCAGATGTAATGTACGTACATGCGAGATGTAAACTCGCAATTGTGAGAAAAAAAGTCTCAATTCCCTTTTTATTTTTTTCATTCTGTGGCGGAAACAAGCTTCCATAAATCCTTGATCAACTTGTCTTACATAAAGTTGTTATATCCCATTATCCTCAGTTGTGACTTACTGATATTGATTTTAGTGTACAGGTTATGCTGTGGTTTGCGGCCTGTTTTACACAGCGATAAATCTTTTTTTTCTGATATGGATTTAATATTCTGGTTAGTTCTCTGTAGCTGCTGTAGACTAGCCGTCAACACCTTGATGGCCAACGCTCATTAAGTCATAAATACCAGCTCATGTGTGCGATATTGGGAGCAGTTCAAAACCCAAATATTCCCTCCAGTTTAACAGGTTTGTGTTGACTGCATTCCATGCCACCATGTCAGTGGAAAACAGTGGTGGTCAGGTCAACTCATTTCTGTGAGTGAAGTTTTCCAGGCCCCATCTACAGCAAATTAGCTTTTCACCTTGTCATGGTTGACACACTGACAAAACAAATAAACAGCAAAGTATCAAAGTCTCTGTGATGAATATTTTCAGACTTTTTCAGTTTATCTTCTCAAGCCTGGTGGTCTAACGGTTCTGAGAAGCTGCCCTTTTGGCTGTTCCAGACCTCCAGGGACAACAAATGAAGTAATGTTGCAGTTTGGTTGCATCAATGTCGACTCGACATTGCCTAAATGAAAACCTCAGTTCAAGCTCAGATGTTCAAGGTCTTCCCAGGAAAATCACTCCAGACGATTCCTGATTCTTCTTAGCGCTTCACCAACACTGCAGCACTGTTACACTTCTGGAGAGGCTCAACCCTCGGCTTGAATAATTTATTGCACCCATAGGTTGAGTAACACCATTGAGATCCCCCAGACTGTGTCTAAAAAAAAAATGCTGCCTGCCTATGGTGTCGCTCAATTGTGTGTGTGCGGTTGTTTGAAAGAATAGCAATGGCATCTTACAGAGCAGTTAAAAGAAGTCAATAAATTAATTGATTTCAACTCTTTCATTTTCTTCCACTGAGAAATAAGCTTTTTAGTTACTAAATATGTGTTCAGTTATGTCTAAAGCTCATGAGAATGTTCTAGATCATCAGATATGGAATTAAGGTATTAATGTGCACCCTTTAGGGGTAGAAAATGTACAATGGGTACAGTCCCAGTGACAAGCTAAACTAGGATGTTGAAGGCAGCAGACTAGGAGTAATAGTCCTGATATAAGGTCATTTCACTTGTTTGACTCTTTCCCCACTTGAATGTGGGTAAGTTTAATTAAAAATAAGAAGCAACATTTTGAACAAAAAGCTGAGGAATTCATGTTTTTGTCAAAGACTTCGTTTGGATGGGATTCAGAACAATGGTCAAAACATAGATGGAGTAGATCGAGTCCATCAACACCCCCAAAAAGTTTCACAGTCCTGTAGCTCGTCCTGGGTCGACATTTCATTCTGTAACATTAGGCAGTTTTGATTTATATGCTGTTAAATGTTGATGATTGTGTTATTTTACATGTGCGTAGGCAATGTTTCTATTGCTTGTTTCTGTTTCTTCGCATGTGTTTTGAGCAGGATGTATTTGAATTTTTATTGAAAGGATAGCCCCTTGAGATGTAACATCTCATTTTCAAGGGGGTCCTAAAAACATAAGCAATATACAGCACAGACAACATAAAACAAAACAACATTACAAACAAAACTACAAAAACAAAAGCTCAACCTGCTTCCCACACTCTTGTGGGCTTCCCACACCTGCAACATAGTTTCAGTACAAAATCTCAGCATCATACAGCATCCACATAGAGCCACATAATAACAGCAAAAGATCCTCAAATTAATCTCAAGTACAGAGAGAAAACAAAATAAAATCAGAAACATAGACAAGTTGTTTTAAGATAAGAGAATAGGCATGACCTAAAGCGATTAAGAGAGGTAATAGATCTCAGAGAAACAAGAAGATTATTCCAGTCAAAAGGGGTTTTATACAGAAATTACCTACGTCCAACTACACTAACAGTTTTTGGAACAAAGAAAAAAGGATGTTGCGAATGTCTAAGAGAGTAGGGAGATCTATATGGAATCAAAAGTTCATTCAAAAAAGAAGGACAAACAAAATAAACACATTTAAAGATGAACAAAAACCAATGAAATTGTCTTCTGGATTTAGGATGCAACCAATTAAGCAACTCGGGAGATTCAGTACTCTTTCAGAAGATGCGTAATAGCGCCCTCTACCGTATAACAGTAAAAACATGGATTGGTGGAATATCCTGGCTCTTCACAGTTTTGTAACGGTATTGAATACTGTTTTTGAAGCTCCAAAAACACATCCATCCATCATAAAAGTAATCCAAAATCCAAAAGTAATCCTCTAACATTTTTCTTTAAAACTTCTTGTTTTAGACTTCTAATTCATGACCGGTGTTTTATTTTGTCCTCTGCTCTTCCGCGTTCATCAATACGTCATGCGTCAGAGGTCACTCTTCTGTCTGAACTAGACTTGCGTACGACCGTTAACGGAAGCCAGTGATTATGGTTTATAAAGTTATAAATATGGATATTTTTCTTACAAAAACGAGCTTTAGAAGCTCTTTATTAACCCACTGGAGCTGTATGGATTACTTTTATGATGGAGAGTTGTGCTTTTTGGAGCTTCAAAAACTCTCTATTCAATGCCATTATAAAGCTGGGAAGAGCCAGGATATCATTTAATATAACTCTGATTGTGTTTGGTTTCGAGGAATAAAGTAATATACACCTACTGTATGATGGCTTGAGGGTGAGCAAATTATGGGATAATTCAAATTTTTGGGTGAACTAACCCTTTATGATTTCTGTGATGGGTAAAGTATGAGGGTAAACATCAAAATATATATACCTGACTCCAAAATGTCTTTTGATGGAGTAGGTCAAATTTAAAAGAGAAAAAATATGAGATGATCAGGATGGTCTGATTACTGTAGGTTGAAGGCAGAAAACATCTGGAGCACAACTACTCGCACACACTTACTGCAAACCAGAGAGGAAATTACATCCGGTGAACAATAATTCAGAGTGGAACGTTTTTTTCTTTCTCCACTCTTCCTCTCTGATGGATGGTAAAACTTGCAGGTGTGGGTTTTCTTTGATATGAGAGTCCACATGTTTCATTCGGAAGGGTCTTGGCTGCCTTTGGAAGAAATCGTCAAAGCCAGAGCCTCTCATCAGCTGACCCAGAGATTGTCCAGGTCTCTGACTGAAGGTGTTGTCTAGATCAGGCAAGGTCTATAATCAACTAATTGTAATTGGCACAGTTGATAAAGACATCAGATCAGTCTGCTCTCATTGGGTTCGGGCAGTGCACAACATCACCACACTAACTCTGGCTCTGGACTCCATTAATTAATTGAACGGGAAATTGAGATAGGCATCTGTAATAATAATAATAATAGAAAGAAAGAAAAAATAACACAAAGCCAGATTTCACATGTTGTAATCAAGGATTGTATTGTTGCACTGTTTTTTAAGCCAGCCAACTGATGTAGGCGGTATTTTGAAATGTGAGATCTACTGTGTTGGATTACTCATAATTACTCTAGGAGCACAATCAATATTGTGCCGTTTTTCATCTTGATTGCGCTTAATGCTTAATGAATATCGCAAGAACGGAAATCAATGATCACGATGAAGCTCCAGTTATGGCCAAGAAGTTAAATATGCGGCCATGGAGACTATGATGTTACATTAATGAACTCATAAACTAATCAAGCATAAACACATAAACTAAATATCAGTATTTCTCTGACACACATAGACCTAGATTAAACAAATGAGTAGTTCTTGACTGGTGGGGTCATTATCCAAAATGAGTCACAGTTCTTTTCTGATACAGCAGGAAAAAACAATGAATAACTTAAATAATACAATAAAACTAACTACATAATGGTGGTTGGTTGAGGAGAGACCCCTGACATGATAGTAAAGCGCTTTAGGTGTACAGTAGTACATTTGTAAGCGCTATATAAATGCCTCATTCATTCATTCATAATCATGCATAGTTTAGTTATAATACACTTATAAAAAGGAGGAGAAAACAAATTCACAAAATTCATATATGTTTCTTGATTATTGGTCTTTATTGACGGTTTTCCTATTTTGTTACATATTGCTATAGATCTATGCAGCTCCTGATTATATTTATAAGTTTCATGGTTTGATTATGAAAACATTTTTATTCAAAATTTTTTATAAAAAAAAAAAATTATATGTACTTTCATGATATGATATACAATACACTACCGTTTAAAAGTCTGGGGTCAGTAAGGGGTCCTTGGGGTCTTTAAAAAAGAAATGAATACTTTTATTTATAACTATAATAATACTAATACTCTGCAATTACGCAATCAATTGAGTGACAGTAAATACATTTACAATATAACAAAAGATTTATATTCCAAATAAATGCTTTGAACTTTCTTTTCATCAAAGAATGCTGAAAAAAAAGTATCACGGTTTCCACAAATTCAACATTGATAATAATAAGAAGAAATGTTTCATGTGACTTTGAAGACTGGAGTAATGATGCTGAAAACTGCATAACTGTTATCATTGCCATTGACCCTCCGTTTCTCTCTCTCTTTTATTTTAGGGATCTCAGTATGAACAACATCAGTGAGATTCAGCCCAACGCTTTCCACAACCTGCACTTCCTCAGTGAACTGTAAGTACATATATGGCATATGAACTGCAGCTTATTTCAGTTGCGTTCACCTCTATGGTGTGACAAAACGGTGTAGACACAAAAAATCCCGCTGATGACTGGTTATTTATGTGAAGTGCTTCAGTGAAGGTTAAATTGGAGAATGACGCAATTCCAGATGTGTTTTACAAGACCTAGATACCATAAAACCACGAATAAATAAATAAATGAAATCATCAGCTTGGGTGATAATGACCTTAGCATGCATTGTGTATTTGGGTAGTTGACGTATAACATGTTGATTAACTTTATTTCTATTATTTATTTCTATTTCTAAGTTTATTCATATTAATTTATTACCCTATATTTTTTTTACCAACATTAAAATGAATATAAGGGATGGACTATTTCAGTTCACTAGTATTTTATACTTGGAAAATCTCTTTATACAGGTACTGTTAATCCTGCAAGAAAAATAAAGGTTAGTTATGATTAATTAAAAAGGTCCATCACATTATGTGTGTATATTTATTAATTAATCATAACTAACCTTTATTTTTCTTGTAGGATTAACAATTATGATTTTGAAATTATATTTATATTATTATATATGAACATATAATTGTTAATCCTGCAAGAAAAAATAAATGTTAGTTATGATTAATTAAAAAAATCACAATATATACTGTATATATATATATATATATATATATATATATATATATATATATATATATATATATATATATATATATATATATATATATATATATATATATCAAATATACATATATATTTTTGTAAAAACAGCTAACAGCTTAAAATATTTCTTATTTTTTTTTATTATTTCTAGTTTGAAGCATAAACCTCACTACATTTTGTTAAATTCATACTTTTTTTTGCATTTTTTATTTTTTATTTTGCTTTACCGGAAAATAAAAAAAGCAATAAAACACAGATTTTTTTTAACAGTTAAAAATTAGTGTTTTATTTTTTTAAAGTACAAATATTTAATGTAGTGTCTGAATTAATATGATCTACTAGAGATTAATGCTTAAAAGATGAAAATAATAAATAAACAGAAAAAGTTACGTGAAAAAAAAAATTATAGCATGTTACACCGCAGGGCGTCAACTACCATTTTATATTAGGTCTTCATCGCACCAATTTTGATAAAAAATTTTTGGCAAAAATGTCATGGCATTTTTCATCATTTCCTATGTCAGACACATTTAACACTGCATGTGTCAGAAAGAAATGCTCTCTTCAAAGCTCAAGGATGCTACAGTACTTCCTTCAGTACTTCATCAGAGCCACATAAAAGATCAAACATATTTTATACCAACATCTAGCATGAACATGCTCTGTCTAGACCTTTACATGTCAGGCATCAGTCAAAATAAGTTGAAGGCTAAAGCCAATATAGCATGTCTGCTCACACTTTTCCCCCTGAACGACCAATTAGCTCAGGTGAGCCCTAGCGTAACCCCTGTGAGAGTCTCTGGAGAGCGTTAACACTGAAATGAAAAGCACCTGGCCGTCGCGGCAGCTCGCACATGTTATCGTCAGCGGGAGCAGGTCTGCGGAGCAGCTGGGAGTCGGGACACCTGACTGACACTAACAGGATGGATTGGGAATGCCCAGAGCTGTCAGAAAGTGTTGGGGAACATGCAAGATGGCAGGAGGCCTGCAGGAAATGTAACATTTTTCTAGCAGTCAATATTTATGCCTTGGCTGTCAAAGCAAAATTAGTCATTACTTCCCTGGGAATAGCGTGCTGTTGCTACATTTCAAACAAACAGGTTGATGTAGAGGAAGATGTCGAAGCTTCAACAAAATAGCAAACCTGAAACCCCTTTGTCTGAAACCCTTGAGTCCTAGCCCCTCTGTTCAACTAACTAACTAACTAACTAACTAACTAACTAACTAACTAACTAACTAACTAACTAACTAACTAACTAACTAACTAACTACTGTAACTAACTAACTAACTAACTAACTAACTAACTAACTAACTAAGGCTAGGTGCTGCCAATTACCTCCCAATACACATCGTAATATGTCATCATGAGCCAGTACATCAAGATGCATCACCATTATTGTGACTGAAACTGCACTTCTCTTTTTTATACCGTGTCTTACAGAAGAGGTATATTCAATCTTCCTGATTCTGTGTTCATTGAACTTCAGGGAATTCTATGAATTCACACATAAAATGTAATTAATCAATAATAAAAAAATAATAAATAAACAAACAAACAAATAAAGCATTTAAAATATAATTACAAGGATCTTGTTATATAACAATATATTATAATATAAGGATTTTATTAATACATATAATAATAATAATAATAATATTAATTCAGTAAGTAACAAATAAATAAATAAACAAATAATGCATTTAGAATATCAATACAAGCATCTTATTATATAACAATATATTAGAATACAATGATTTTATTAATGCTTACAAATAATAATAATAATAATAATAATAACAATAATATAATTCAGTAATAAATAAATAAATAAGTAAATACATAATGTAATATTGCATTTAAATATCAATAAAATGATCTTATTATATAACAATATATTAGGATATAAGGATTTTATTAATAAATATAAAATAATAATAATAACAATAATATAACAATTCAGTAATAATAAATGCATGTAATAATGGATTTAAAATATCAATACAAGGATCTTATTCTATGACAATACATTTGTATATAAGGATTGTATTAATAAATAGAAAATGAATGAATGAATGAATGAATGAATGAATGAATGAATGAATGAATGAATGAATGAACGCAATAAAAAATTGATTGATTGTAATATTGTATCACAATTAATATTGTTTTATAGAAGGTTTTATTGAGATACAATCTCTCTTTTACCAGGGAGTCCAAAAACAAAAACAAATGAAAAGAAATTAATATACAATCACCACGATAAACAAACACAAAAAAAAACATACTACAGTAGTATCAAGGAATAAAAAAAAACAAATGCAGACACACCTACACATAATACATAATTAAAAGATATATATATATCAATATCTAAAGTGTTGATGCAATATTGTGAGAAAAAGAATTGTGATATAATGATATACGACTGCAACGCCTCAAGCGCTGCTTGGCTGATGCTGGAACCGTATTAACATTATTAACCTAAACGTATTTATAACGTTATTATAAACGTATTAACCTCATTAAAATCATATCATTTTTATGTTGACTGTATTTATTGTTAAGGAATATAATAGACTCCTTTGTTTCTATTCAATAACTGCTTTATGAACAGCAAGAAACTCCCAGAGACAGTTTGACTGAAAACACATTACAGTGGTATTAGCGTGAGATAAATTTCAAGCTTAGCTCTCTTTGATGTGCTGCTGGGAATGATGAATTTGTGTGTTTTTACCCTTTCTGGTACTCATTTACACCCCTAGGCACCGCACTTTGCAGAGTCATTTCACGAGTCTAAATTACAATTCTGAGGATCATCTGTAAAGTTCTTTATGCCCCGGGGATGACGGTGGGCTCTTTGGGAGTTCACGCTTTTTCTTTTAGTCTATGTTACACCTTAAGCTGCCCACAAAGAATCGAATGATTAATTGGAACAATCATATGTGATAAAATGCTTATGATGATAGAATACAGACAAGACGTTATGTTTATGGTCCAGAGCGGCGGATCTGACCCGACCCAAACGCTATCCCTCCACATCCTGTGTTTGAGTTATGCAGTTCGTGTCTACTTCAATCAGAGTTCAGACTGAGCCATCAATATCTACTTGTTCACTTTTGTAACACTATAACCCACCAAAGTCCCTCAGCATTACATAAACTTCTCCCATGACCTGCGGCTGTCAGATTCTGGCTGCTGTCCTATCAATTGCAAGGTCATCTGCGAGTGTGGAAGGGGGAAGAGGAAGTCTTGTTGTGCGCCTTTGGGACAGATGAAATGCAATCTGAGCCGAGCATGTCCTTTTTACTTCCTAAACCCAAGTCCTTTTGACTTCTGCTCTATCTCACCTTCTTTAGAGTTGATGATTTTCTGAGTTACGTTCCAAAAGCTAGTGAGCTTTGTATACTGTCTACATGCCGTAGCAAATACTGGCCCAGATTTTCTAACATCTCGCACCACAATAATTGAATTTTTGATGACTGATTAAGTGCAATTTACCTTTATTCCATAAGGTGCCAATGTCTGATACACAATGATAAAGTGACATTTCCCTCATAGTTACTGCAGGCAGAAAACAAAAGAATAGGAAGAATCATCAGAAAAACTTGAAATGGCTCAGTGATTTACTGCAGAGCAAGTACTGAACGCAATCAAATATTAGTGTCACTGTCACTTGATGAAGGTGAAGAAGCTGTCAGCGATCAAAATATTGATTTTGAAGATGTTGAAAATGATATGTTGAATATGAGCCAGATGTTGAATGTAATTTGAAATGATCTCTGACGAGGACAGTGATGATGGTATAAATCATCTGCTCAAACTGAACCCTTCCAAGCTCCGAAAGGTAACAAAATACGCTTAATTTTATCCTTCTATAATGGTTACTCTAATATAAGGAGAGTTTCATATTATCACGACAGGTAGAGATCCATCTGTGGTAGATATAGATCCGGGCCGCTAAAGACCTGAATACTTAATATTGATCGGCGAAACATTCATGCATGCATTTAAAGGTTAAATATATTTTAAAGATTTGAAGTGCAAATTGATTACAATTAAGTGTACTTTTTTCACAAGAGACCTAGATTTCCAGAAAAGACAAGAGAAAAGTTTAAATTGTTTGTATAAAGTAGCACAAAGATTAGAAGGCTTAAGAAAAGGAAGATGGGTGTGAGACAGGAATTCCAGTCCTTTAGTATTAAGTAAAAAGTAGAAAAAAGTATAACCTTGATTACAGAAATACCTCATACCTATTTCAGAAACTTAACCATGATTTGCCCAGCTGACAAAAATGCAATTTAAACCAGCCTAAAGTGGTTTATCTGGCCTTAGTCGTTTAGCTGGTTTCCCAACCTGAAAAGTGTCCAAAACCCCTCTAAAACAATTGAAACAGACCAGCATAACCAGTTGGAAAACCAGCTAAACTTCATATGCTGTTAGCACTGAAGCACAAGCTTCTTTCTCAGTTTTCAGCTGTGACTGACATGTCAGCAATGTTAAGAGGAGAGCACTCCGATGCTAAAGACCTGGAATTCCTGTCTCACACCCATCCTCCTGTTTTCTTAAGTTTCCTCATCCTGTGTGAGACTCAAGGCCACGGTCAGCTCCCCTCTCCCACCTTTCGTTCTGTGTCTGTAATGGCTCTCAGCTGAAATCACAGTTCATGGCTCCTTCGTCATCAACCAAACAAACCCTGGCCAGATTGCTCTGTTGCCTTATTATTGCAAGCTGATGCTGAGCCATTAGAGGGCTAAAGGTATCTCCATCTCACTGCAGTCCACAGGACACTGCTGATGGGGTTTAATGGGTGCATTGTTGCCCCTTTGAGAACGGTTAATCCCTCATGCGAAGGCCATTAATCAGCATCTCTGACAGCATTACGGCTGGCTGGAAATTCTGCTGGTGTTTGCTTTACTAATTGCGATTTGTAGCGATTTGTAGCTCTCACGTTCTCTCAAGTGAAGGTTAACTGGACACACTGTCAGAAAATCCATGAGAACTGTTTCCTTGTAGGTTCAAGAGGAGGAACGGGAAAGTTAATGGAAATATTTGATTGTGCACAGAAATTCTTATGACTATTAGGCCGTGTTTCCACCAAAGCATTTTTTAACAGTTTTTAAAACACCATGAACGAGGCGCTTTGCGTCTTTTTACCAGTCGCCGAGAGTTGAAGAATGTTCAACTTTGGGTAAAACTCAGCGCTCATCACTGTCACATTTTACCCAGTCGTCCAATCACAGTGGAGTAGGGGCGGGACAATTACCACACCGACCAAACCGTGACATTCTGCTTGTTCATCGTCAACAGATGACAACAAGAAGCATAATAACAGAACAAAATAATGAGAAAACAGCTAAGAAAGCATCAGATCATAGAGATGTGGATCTTTGCACCAGCTCTGCAATTCGGCATTTAAGTCACGTTTCTTTTATATAGCACTTTGTAAAATATTTAGCTTTTAAGCAAGCAGCTATACAGTATTAAACATGAGAAAAGTGTCAGTGTTGCTTCCACTTAGAATTACAAGTTAATTTTCTACTATAAAGCAGCTCTCCGGTGTGTTCCTGTTTCACTTGCGGACGTCAGACCTCGAGGGACTGAAGTCAAGTCAAGTCAAGTCAAGTCACCTTCATTTATATAGCGCTTTTAACAATACAGATTGTTTCAAAGCAGCTTTACAGTGATAATAGGAAATTAAAGTAACAGAGATTGTTTTGGCTTTACAGCAGCTCTAGAATAAAGTTATTATCCAGCTAAAATTAGTTTTGATTGATTCACTTCCTTCGCAATGATCATTAGTTATTAACTTAGGGGCCGCTAACACAACACCTTTCTAACAGAAAACCCTTAATGCGATCCGGCCGCTCATTTGCACAAAACAGTGCCTGGTGGCTAGTGAATGCAAACCATGAAATAAGTTCCAAGGTACAAGACTTGAAAAATTTACAATACAGAATTTTTTCTCTCTTCCACATAGCCACGTGAACTGGAATTATCCTAACAACGTTTTATCTGTTCAGAGGTAAAGGGAAGGAGGCCTTCACAGTGGAGAGACTAGTTGACACTTCAGGACTGCGTTGTCGTCATGTTCAGGCGCAGGTCCATCATCAGATCCGGATACGGCCTGGATCCGGCGGACTGCGGTAAACCTCAGGATAAACAGAGAGACTAATATTAGCGTAGACACCATCATTTTTATGATGTAACAAGTACATCAGGATTATGGGAAGTGTTCCCGGTTCCGGCTGACCTAATCTATGCAGCCTAACATTGAATTATAGAAGTCTATAAAGTGTTACGTGTATGCTAGGTCAAAGAGATGTGTTTTTAGTCTAGATTTGAACTGACAGAGTGTGTCTGCTTCCTGGACAATGTTAGGAAGACTGTTCCAAAGTTTTGGTGCTAAATAGGAGAAGGATCTACCACCAGCAGTTGATTTTGATATTCAAGGTATTATCAACTGGCCGGAATTTTGAGATCGCAATAGACATTAATGCGTTAAGAGCTCACCCAAGTACTGGGGAGCTAAACCATTTAGTGCTTTGTAAGTAATCAGCAATATTTTAAAATGTGTACGATGATTAATAGGGAGCCAATGCAGTGTGGACAGAACCGGGCTAATATGGTCATACTTCCTTGTTCTGGTAAGAACTCTAGCTGCTGCGTTTTGGACCAGCTGTAGTTTGTTTATTAAGCGTGCAGGGCAACCACCCATCCACCCAGGGCATTACAATCTAGCCTTGATGTCATGAATGCATGAACTAACTGTTCCGCATTTGTCATTGAGAGCATATGACGTAATTTAGATATATTTTTAAGATGGGAAAATGCGGTTTACAGATACTATACTCGTGACTTTCAAATTAAAGATTGGTATTAAAGAGCACACCCAGATTCCTAACCGATGACGGAGACTTGACAGAGCAGCCATCAAGTGTTAGACAGTATTCTAGGTTAGTACGTGAGGAAGTTCTTTGCCCAATAATTAGAAAACTGTTTTTTCTAATTGTTTTTTGTAGTACGACATTTTTTTTTTTTCTGAAAAGAAGAAAGGAACCGGATAAGATTTCGAAGGTAGAGCCTCAGTGCACATCTACCTATTATGCAATCGCCACGGACCAATGGTAGTTTGAAGGTGTTTAACAACCAGAGCAAAAGTTCACTTTGGGGAGTTATTTTTCCAGGGGGACCCCTGAAATAAACTTAGTTTTGACCAGATTTTGTTCGAAATTATGTCATACCAGTTCGTTCTTCGCTTGAGGTATGTCAGAGCCTTAAAAGTGGATACCTGGCCCTTAGTGGCACCCTGGTGAAGCAAGACCCTCGGAGCCTAATCCAGCATAGGACTTCCATGATGAAATGACGCTGGAGTGCACCAGGTTGTGATGACCCATAAGCCCCTCTTTCACAGGCCCTCTCTGACATGTACCCAACTAAGCCTCAGCATCTGATGTTTTCTTTACAAATGCTTGTGCAAATCAATGAAAATGTGATGAATACTGCTCTTTCTCTCTACCTCTCCTCTGTTCTCTGGGGCCAAATTTCGAGATGAAAGCCTTGAAAGGTATCAAATGAGGAAAAAGACCAGCTGCGATTTTAATGTAACCCCCTCAATAGACGTAACCCTGCTTTGGTCCCCATCTCCGATTTTATGACAAGAAGCCAAAAAAACAAAATATAGAGCTTAGGTCTCTGGCAGACTTCAGCCTTGGAGGAGTGCAAAAGGTTTTGTTGGTCTCCACTGTCCACTTTCATGTCGTAACATTTTATGAGACATACTTGTTGCTTTGTGTTGCTTCCAGTGAGGACGTGACTGCCATGGAGAGGATTTTAATGGTGTTTTGACCCTTTTGAGGACAGAATAACAATGAAGCATGAATGAAAACACCAGACAGACAGACAAAGATAAAAACAAACAGACATATATATATATATATAGATAGATAGATAGATAGATAGATAGATAGATAGATAGATAGATAGATAGATAGATAGATAGATAGATAGATATACCATAGACAGACAGACAGACAGACAGACAGACAGACAGATAGATAGATAGATAGATAGATAGATAGATAGATAGATAGATAGATAGATAGATAGATAGATAGATAGATAGATAGATAGATAGATAGATAGATAGATAGATAGATAACAATTAATCTAAAGTGTTTTGTTTTGAATTTTGATGATTTTCATGTGGAACAGCAATAAACACAAAGGCCTAAACTTCGCTTCATGAATGAGTGAACAACCTTCGTGAGGACACAAACAGTAGTGCAACTGTGATCCAAGTGCAGAAATCATTGGTACCTCATAGTTTACGATACAAGGGGAGGTAAATGACAGCGTAATTGTCCAAGAAATACAGAGGGGTCCTCAGCAAATTTACTAAACACAAACCACAGCAAAAACACACAAATCACGTCTTGACAATGTTTGGAATTCACATCTGTTTGGTGTATGTTTATACATGTAATTTGTGTATTTTCACACAAAAAATTGTGTTTACATTTGAGCTGCAGCGAAAATCTAGGTAACGAGAAACAGTTTGAGACGGATAAATCTTTTTCAGAACTGTGGTATGTGTGGAGAGGACGGTAGGTTTGATTTTAAAGGGATAGTTCATCCAAAAAAATACAATTCTGTCATTATTCCCTCACCATCATGTCACTTAAACTTGTATGACTTTCTTCCTTCTGTGTCAATGGTCACCAAAACCAACATTCTTCAACGTATCTTCTTTTGGGTTCCACAGAAGAAATAAGGTCAAACAGGCTGGAAACAAAGAGAACAGAACAAAGTTAAAATTTTAAACATTATTTTTAAGCTCTAAATATATTTCCATGCTATGATTTGCTCTACATTTACGAAAAATAATATAATTCCAAATTCAGATACACTAAAAAAAAAAAATTAAAAAAAAGTCGCTGGCTTAAATTTTTTAATACAAACAACTTGGATGTTTAAGTCATTTCAACTTAAATTACATTAAACTGACTTAAAAATGTTGTTGAATCTTGTATAACTTATAAAAAAAATAGCTTAACTTATTTTGATGAGTTAAAGCAATGTAAAAACATATTTTGTCATAACTTATTGATCATATAATTTTTACAGAAAGGTACTGTAGACATGCAGGTATATAGAGAGACAGACAGACTCTAAATTCAATATTTCCATGCCACGCTTTCCTATAATGCAAAAAAAGTATCTGATGTCCCCAGAGTGTGTATGTGAAGTTTTAGCTAAAAATCCCCCACAGATATTTTTTATAGCATGTTAAATTTGTCTCTTTTTGAGGGTGAGCAAAAACATGTTTGTGTGTGTGTCCCTTTAAATGCAAATGAGCTGCTGCTCCTTCAATTTCCTCACACAGACACACACTGAAAATTTCAAAAACTGTTTAGCCTTTTATGTTCAAACCGGAGTCAAACAAAGATGGAGAGACTTGAGAAGAAGTGACAACATAGAATGCAACAGGACATTTTTCTGAATGGTTAGTTGATGAATTTTTGTAGCTGATGTGGACTTAACTATCTTCTAGTCATTGATTAGCATATTCTGTCATGATAATCTATAAGTAGCAATTAATTCCCGGGGCGGGGTTTATGTAAATGTTAGGGTTATTGATGTCACTAACCCGGGAGGAAGCTTGTGTAGTCCCTGCCAGCTGTTTGTAGTCCTTAAAAAGCGATTTCTGTAAAAGAATATCTCCATTTACTTTGAACTTTGAGCGTCGTAACTTTGCAGATGTTGTTTATGCTCAAACAGCAACATTACACACTAACTAAAGTTAAAAAAGTGAAATCATAATCAACCACCCTGTTAATCTACATTTACAAAAGAACATAATTCCAAATACAGCTTAGTTAGAAAACTCATAAAGCTATAAAACTGTCAAACTGTTTAAATTACACATTTTTACAAATTGGTTATGTGGGAGAACAAAATCACCCCTCTCTCTTTAAGGATGCAGTCAAATGACCTGAAGGAGGTGGTAGTGGATCATTTTGATTGACAGCTGTCAGAGCAGGTGACAGCACTGGAGTCACCTACCGCAGAGTTCTGGATGCTTTTCCCACTCTGTCCTGCCATAATAAACCGGCAACCCAACTCATATGGAGCAAATTACACAGCCCGTGTTGCTATATCCATCAAACACAACCCCCAACACACACACGCACATGAACACATGCATGGACTCAGCGTAGTAATTTGTAACATGTCTTGTTCAATGTGATGGTCGTCAGATCAATGTGAAGTGATCATAGAGATGAGCTGTACACTCCACACAGACACGCACTTATGAAAAGAGAGAACCACACACAGAGAAATGTGCTGCTGTCTTCAGATCAGGGGAAGCTTCTGCCGAGCAGATGAGCAAATGCAGATGCTCGATCATATATATTCAGCACGAAGGACGATGACATGCATTTAAAATAACACCTTGCGCAAAACGTAAAAAATGACACTGTCTGCTTTACACAGCAGTAAGATAAACAGCAAGCTGCCAGAAAATAAATCAAAGTCCTGCTATTAGCTAGAAAGTATAACTTCAGGAATTTTTTAAAGCGAATGTAGATCTCCTTACACACATCAAAGGAAAACTTCTTGTGAATATAAATAGGTCCTTTAAAAACACACCTAGCAGACACGCAGAACGAAACATGTTGTGGCAGAGCTCGGCGCACAGCCAAAACTGCCACTACTGTATTTAGAGATCTTACCACCTAGATTTCATTTGTTTCCTTTGAAACATTTAATTCCTTTTTTTTTTTTCTTCTTCGTTTAAAATCGTTTTATGAAGAATCATTGTTTATGGCCACATAAATAGAGAAGGTGGAACATGTTTCCTCAAATTTCATATAATATAACTTTTTACTGGAGCCAAATTATTACATTTACACATTTGGAAGATGCTTATCCTAAGAGACGTTGCTATTTTGAGGCAACTGAAATAGACTGAGCCATTGACCAACTGAAACCTGGTCTAAAATCAATGGCGCAATACTTCTATTTTTTTTTTTTTTTTTTTTTAAAGAGCGCGATAGTAGGTCTAATTTGCGCCTATAGGCGGGTCCAAAACGCGTGTTCACTTCGTCCCGTAGATGTCTGCTTGTGCGCTTTAACCTCGCACAAGAGCAGATCCGTTTCCTCGCTAGAGAAGCTTTCAGTTTTTCCACTTGCAAATTCCGCCTTGTAAATAGCAAACCCACCATGGCGCGAGCTCATGGCTTTTAAAGGGAATGGGAGATGAGACTCTGATTGGTTTATTGCACATTACGCCCAAAACACACCCATTACTCATTAAGAGAATAGGGACAACCGTTTTAGACCATGCGCCGGGAGCGCCGACTATTTTTCATTTTTTTGAATCTGGCAATGATTTACATTGATCCTAATTGAAAAGATGAAGAGGTTACTGCTCTTTTGAAAATAATAAATCACGTTTGAAAATAACTGAACCCTAGACGATATTGTTAACAAAAGCAAACATGATATATGCCACTTTAGCTGCTTCTACAAGTCTTTGAGCTCTTTTATCGTGACTTATGTTTCACGGGACTTGTACCCAACCAGGTGAGCTACTGAGCAAGTTTACCATACCAGAAAAGAGTGATGCATTTGTACAAATATATTAGTTTATAAATTGTGCACTAGGGAAATAGTGTTTTGAGGTTATATCATAGTATTTTGCAAGGAAATGCTTGAAAATGTCTTAATCGATAATCTTCCCCTGTAAAGTTGGTGTTGGTGTTTTACTGCCTCTAGTATTATCTTGAGATGGAAAGTGAATTGTATGTATAGGTACGTTTTTGGCATTATATAGGTAGAGGCACGTTTTCCCAATGAGCCTAGATTGATATTTTATCAATTTGTGCATTCCTAGTGATTTAAAACACAAAATTGGTATCTGCTAGCATCTTGCGCTAATGTTTGAGCTTCATAGTGAAATATACAGAATCAGTCAGACGTTTGGACACACCTTTAGTACTACTGTTAGGTCTCTGACACAGTAATGGCAAGAAACGCATTATCTTTAATAAGATATTTACCCCGAGGATTGTTACTAATCATATTGAGGAGTGTTTAAATGCATCTCTATGGTCACTGTGCAGATCAAGCTAAATAAATAACTAGACTGGAGGTTTTCCACCCTCCTGCTTTTTGCAGTTGATCTCCTGGGGCGCACCACTCCCCTCTCTCTTTTAATGCCCTTCTTTTCAATCTCTCATTGATCTTTAATCCCTGTCATTAAGCATTCATTTAACACTTGTGAGTGAAACGCGATTAAACCATCTTTAGAGTTCTGGGTTTGTCTTATATCCTGTAATTAATGAAGGATAATTGGAGTGGGTGCAGACCGGAGGACAGAGAAGCTTCATCAAAACAAAAAAGCTTCCTCATGAGCATTATAGCACATCTGCTTTAATAACTGATCTTAATATCAGACTGTACTGTATCCTATCCTTTATTTGGAGCCTTTCCACAATACTGTGATGACATGACCTCATTTTCATTACACACTTTATAATGACTTTAAGGGCCAGATTTACAAAATAATTTACCTTGAGATAAATAAAAGCGCAGATGGGAGTGGAAAGTTCTGAGCTTGATCTACTGACAACACGCAAATTAAAGAAAACAGACGCAGCCGGATCATTTCCATAATGACCAATGCAATCAAACAAGAAGCGCAAATTAGCATCTGGTTTAAGGGTACGTTTACACAACAACGATAGGCTTAAAACGGAGAAGGTTTTCCTTTGAGTTTTTCCGCGTACAGACGACACCATTGTCAAAACGATCCCCATTCACACGGATCCGCGAAAATGAATAAAAACACCTGTATTCTGTTGCCAGGCCATTAGATGGCGATGAAACACAATAGACTGAACATGTAATATACATGTGCATGATGTCAAAAATATGTTTTTAGTTGAAATTGGTGTCATGTAAACATCCCCTAAGACGTGCTATTTTGGGCGGTAAATAATGGCGTAAATACCAGTAAATTGACCAGTGCAAACCGTAGTAAGTCACCGTGATTCATTTAAATACTCTCCTCCCATACATTTTGCGTCTGAAAGGGAAACTCCTACAAATGCATATACAATAAGGTCAGATGCAAAAATAACCCTGTCCACACTAATATTTCACTACGTGTCTTTAATAAATCCTGACAGTAGTTTATTAACGCCAAAAGAGGGTTTGCGCTGGCGCAAGCTGTTAGTAAATCTGAAAAATATGGCTGTGCAAAAACATTTTCAAGAGTTTTACTTGAGCAGGCAGATCAAAAGGGCACATGTTTGAGTTTGTCATGCTTTAATTTGTGATGAACTGAAATCGTTTGGGAAAGAGTATGGAAATCTGGCTTGTTGCGAGATAAAAATCTTACTTTTATTTCCACGGTCTAGCTGTAAGCCAATGGTAGCTTTTAAATCATGCACTGTTTGCAACACGTGCCTCTGAAGTAACGCCGTCAACCTTAAAGGGGTCGTATCATGTGTAATCACATTTTCATTGATCTTTTGAGATAAAAGTGCTTAACTTTCAAAATGTCTATGATGTCAGATGCTCAAAACACGACAGTCCACGAATACGCATCAGTGGCGCCTATTGGATGATCAGAAACTTAAGCCACTCGGTCATGACGAGGGAAAAGTAGGGAGAAGGTTTCTCAACAACAGAAGGACACTGTGCCTGAAAACGAATACCTCATTCAAATAAGCATGGATAAGGACCTAAAAATTTGTAATTAATTCTACCAAATATAAGGAAAGATATTTGTTAGACCCATCCATTAGACAAACACAAAGTTAAAGTGATATTTTAATCAACATATTTTCTATCCTAATTCAGATACAGAAACCTAATTTTATCAAGAGATCCATACAATACTACTAATATATGACTAATATATACTTTTTTGACAAAAAAACAATGTACTAATAATTCAAGCTTAAATTATTAAAACAAAATAATGATAATAAAAGAAAAATGTGATGGCCTCAAAAAGAGTGTCCCAAAGGCAACCATTTTCATCTGTATTTTATTTTAGATATAATCTTCTTTCTTTCGTAGATATTCACAGAACAAAATATCGTCACATCGAGAGCTCAGTGCAGATGTCTTTCATCAGACATTTGATATTTGATATTACAGTCACAATTTCAGACACAGATAAACACACTTAGATTAGCACCTACGTAGAAAACCCACACCCTGCCCGTGTGTTTGCAGATAACCTCTCCTCCTTTCTCTTCTCTCCTCTCATCTTTTCTACTTCAGAGATAATGCCACCTGGAAAGATTAGCTATCGAAATGCCTTTCACATGCGGCCACTACATTTTCACCTCACCGCAGCTACCCTCATTTTGATTCTCTTGAGTAACCAAAACATGGTATCGCACTGCATTTACCCGAGCAGATTTTCATTGAACTATGACTCAAACTGTCTTGGTATCTTTGACACTTTATTTTTGATTAGTCTGAATGTTTTTTGATCCCCTTACGGATTCTTTTAGATATTAGATAAGGCTTATGTGTGAATATTTCTTATATTATAACATATGTATTTATATATTGTACGTATTATATATATATATCATTTTTTTTTTTTATGAAAGCTATAATGCTACATGTTTATAGTATTTCACCACTAGTCAAAACATTTGGACACACTGGGTTTAACTTTATTTATATGGTCCACTTTAGACTTTCTACTAACTATAAGAAACTTTGCAACTACATGTCAACTAACTCTCATTACAGTTTCAGTAAACTAGTAGACTGTTAGTAGACTGTTGTAGACTGTTAGGTTAGGGTTAGTAGAATAAGTTGACATGTAGTTGCACAGTTACTTATAGTCTGTAGAATGTCTGTTGGAAGAGCATCAAAATAAAGAGTTAGCAGATATTAAGTACACAGTCTACTAATAATCCAATGACTGCTAGTTGACATGTAGTTGTTACTTATAGTTAGCAGAATGTCTATAGTGGACCATTGAATTAAAGTGTGTAAAAACTAGTGTATCTTTACTGCAATTCAACTACGTTTAATTATGAATAGCTTGCAGTTTGGAATCTACAGTTTCAAAATAGCTTCCACAACACTGGCTTGTG
Organism: Gila orcuttii; assembly: GCA_026230005.1. NCBI lineage: Eukaryota > Metazoa > Chordata > Actinopteri > Cypriniformes > Leuciscidae > Gila > Gila orcuttii. The sequence goes on from JAPDVR010000021.1 coordinate 32,444,616, forward strand.
AAATCAAAGTCAGGAAATTTGGTATGGGAAGTCTGTCTTAAGTCTAATCTGTTCTTTTGAAATGTTGAATTTTTGTTGCTCTATGTATGATAGAATAGGCATATTACAGGATTTTTTGTTATCTTCCTTCCCACATGGGACAGAGCAAGAGTCCTGTGATAAAGATCTGTGTAAATGTCAATCCAATTTTTTACGAGAGAATCAAAAGTGGCCGTGCGCAGACTATTTCTGCACAGGTCAGAGTTTATAGTGATGATGAATCCATATTTGAGGAGAAGACAAGGTCACTTTCAGGGAGCTGGCGAGTTTGAATTTCAAAGCCAGAGGAAGTACAGTCACAACGTGTACATTTTTCCATTTGCAGATCCTCCTCAGGCCAGGATCCAATCGAAAATGATTTAGCTATAGAAACGTTTTCCATCATGCTATGAAACTGATATCATAGGAAACTGCGTTGCAAATAATATGACCCGGTTCTTAGGGTTTTAAAACCAGTGATATTTTCACCAGTCAGAGAATTCATCCGATTCAGTTGTTCAATAATGCAATACATATGTGGTTTGAGTAATTAAAGAAATCACTATTTGCACATGTTTATTTTTGCCATTGTCTTGCAGCATGCTTGAGGTAATTGCAAAAATAAATAATGTAATAGGTAGACAATGAAACTGAGATATTTTAAAACTGCCTCAAGGGCATAGCATGCATTTATCTCTATGAAAGTAATCATTCATGTAGGCCTTATTCCAAAAAAGGGGGGGTTACTGTTTGGAATGTGTAATGCAATGTGTCAATAAATTCTGTCCTGTTTGATTATGGATGAGCAGGGCCAGAAGGAATGGATGTTTTTATGCACTGAATGAGAGGCGAAATCTGCAGAATGGATTTCATCATGGCAGAATATGTTCAACCGACTTCAGAGCATGACACTCTTATTGAGTGCAACCATAATCACATCAGCAAAAAAGTTTAAATCTAAAGTGTCATTTTTGTTTGTTAAAATACTATAAGCAAGACATTCATAAGTTAAGCATCCTGACCAGCCTAACATAGCAATATTGTTTCAACCAGTGGGATGTATTTTGAGGCAGGGGTATTTTTTATAAATTTACTCAAATCTGAAAAGCTTTTTACCTAGTTCTGCCGGTGTAGATTCCATGTGGATGAGGAAAACATTTCTCAATTCAATTTACTCACTGATACATCCAAGGGATGAGGGCAAAGGAGAGTATATCAATAGTCCCATCAAGGCCTTATTTTTTCTTTTATTGCTAACAATTCTTCCCTAAAACTCAACTGAAATGACCTCTCCATGAACAAAGCAAAATTAAAAAAAAAAATACAAATATGATTAAAGTTTTATGGCATTTTGGCCCCCAATGAGGCATCTAACAGAAGACAGATGTGCTGCAGGGGCCCTAACACTAACCAGCCATCCCAAAGTTCTTTGCCCCTGACTTGTTCTCAACACAGTTTTCAGTGGTCTAATGACAATGGCGAGCCTCCACCTTTTTACACACACTATCTGCGACGCAGCCGATTCTCGTAAACTACTCCCAATAAACATGCGGTTGCCACTTTATGAGGTCGCAATTGATGCTAAAAACAGACTGGAACTGCAACAATGGAGCTGTTAGTAGGTTGTGATTATGCTTTTTGACAACCAAATGTGCCCTTGCATTTAATTTCAACAAACATCTGTAGTAAAAGTTGCAGTATGAAAAGGCTCAGCTCACACTTCATCTGATGGAGGCTTTTATTATTTGGTCTGACTTGGACAGATGCTGGAGATATCACACTACAGCAAGTAAATATGCTTTGTGTAACTTGCATCCAACAAAATGCATTAATTCTGTTTTGAAAAACTGTTTTTGAGTTTTACACCATTTGGTCTTAGGATCAGTTTAGAGCTGAAACCCAAATGTATTGAAGGTTTTGAAATGGTTGCCACTTTTCTCATTCACACCTTCCTTAATCTCACCATTCAATGATTCTTTGTAGGGGAGTGGAGTGTTAAGGGCAGTTTGGACAATTTTGGACTGAGAACAAAGACTAGTGGGTTGGCATGGGTTATTAGGGAAGGGTTCAAAGAGGTTCTGTTTAACACGTTGTCTCTTAGGCTGTTTTCACACTTGGTTTAATTTCTTGGTCTGAACCTGAGTTTGATTCCATTCCCCTCCTTCTGCTTCCACTAGTTTCTTTTCAAACTGTACTTGCTTGGAATTTTTGTAGTATGTGTAGTATTAGATCTCCGGCATCTTTTCAAATCATCAATGTGAGTACCACCTTGAGCACTATTGGCTGATGACTCAGTACAAGAAGTGAATTTGTAGATTTTATCGTGATTTGTTTGTGCACAAAATGATCAGAATACCACTTTCGAACCAACCAAATGAGGGGACCTATTTTGAATAAGCAATTACTTCACAACTGCTAAAAAGTATGTTCTATATAGTATGAATGTGAGTTGTATGAATGTAATCTGGACATACTACATCCACCATGTTGTCATTATCATGTGACCTACCAAAGTCAGTCACTTCACCTCATCTGACACTTCAGAATCTCCCCGGAAGAAATGTCCGGGTACTCTTTTAGGAGTACTGTGAATTTGAACATACTTCATACTTCTTTTTCACCTACTATATAGTAGGGAAGAATGCAATTTCAGATGCAGACAAAATCTCTAGTGCAGATGTGTTCAATCCTACTCCTGGTGGGCCACTGTCCGGCAGACTAAGTTTAGCTCCAGCCCCAATGAAACACACCTCATCATGTTAATTTTCCATATTTAGTATTACTAGAAAGTTCTAAATTCCAGATATCTGTGTTGGGCAAGTTGAAGGTAAAATCTGCAGGACATTGGCCCTTCGTGAGCAGGATCTGACACCCCTGCTCTAGTGGAAAAGTGTTGCCTAACTCAGTGGTTCCCAACCCTGGTCCTGGAGTATCCCTAAAAATACACATTTTGTATGTCTTTATAATCTGACACAACCATTTCAGGTCTTGGAGTCTCTACTAATGAACTGACGAGTTGAATCAGGTGTGTTTGATTAGGGAGACAACATCACACAAAATACAGTATATCATGACAAAATACAGTTACACTTTAATGCATTTCATAGACAGAAAGACAAGGCCAGTTACATTTTGTCAACTGAAATGTAAAGTCAGCACTTCCACAGAGGTATGAAATGCTACTGGCTTTTTTCTTTTTGTTTTTAAAATGCATCAAAGTGTATCTGAGTTTAGATATTAAAGAAATCTGATTTGTAATTTCCGTTTCTATGGCCAGATTCAATTTTGTATAAGATTTTAGGGTTCATTATTTAACACACTATCCCATTCTCACTATTAACTAATTGCTTATTAGCATGCACATTACTAGGATATTAGCTGTATATTAGCTACTTATAAAGCACATATTAATGCCTTATTCAGCATGACCATATTCTACTTCCCTTAATCCACCCAATACCTAAACTTAACAACTACCTTACAAACTATTAATAAGCAGTAATTAGGACTTTATTGAGGCAAAAGTCGTAGTTAATAGTTAGCTAATGATGAGAATTGGACCCTAATCTAAATTGTGACTGATTTTACAAACATCTTAATATTCATAATGATACAGTCATCATTCCAGATATTTCTCAGAAGAATATACAACATGTTGACACAAGTGACTTTGGAAAATTAGCATTAAAGCCATATTTGTCTGTAATGTGAGAGAATACAAAGCCGAGAGCTCCAGTGTTTAGATACATGACTGAATTATAACGAGGGATAACAGTTGACCGCAGAACTGGCACAAGCTTTCAGCAGAACAGCTTGCTGTGGTACGTGGCTGAAACCTCATCCGACACGCATGTGAAACCATCACTGGCCTATTTACATGGGGTGAACCGCTAAGCTTCACAGCCTCCAAATCTAACACTTTTATTTTTGCCTTCCCCAGCCCCTCCATCTCCTTCATTTCCCTCTGTCTTTTCGCCCTACGCAAAACAAATGTTTGTTAAAGAGTGGCGGCACACGGTCTTACCAGAAATAGAGTCTACGGATGGGAGTGTGGTCTGGCACAACATGAAGTGATAGCCATTAAAAACCTCAGAGACGGCATGGCTCAATTGTGGAAGATGGTAGTGTGTGTGTAAGCACATAAGGGAGTGTGTGAAGATCTGTCAGACCTTGTCATGGACCCAGTTCTGTTGCCGTTCTGTTTTCTGTGCTCATGTTGCTCTAGATGTGCCTGTATACAACACGGTTGTTGCTTTGCCAGAGCTGTCGCACCCATCACATTAGCTAAGCTGACTTACATGCTAAACATTGGCTGCAATTTTCAAAAATGTCATCTTGTCATACAAAAGAACCATTTGGCGTACAAGAGGAGACTGAGGCTACTCCGGCAGGATGGAGCGATTTTGAGGCAAAGCAGTTTGGAGGTATGGGTGGTCCTGTTTAGGCTGTCATGACTCCTTGTGAGGCTTCGACAGACTTTCCTCAAACTCTGCCACCCAGGAAAAAACAGGCACGAACGCTTATTAAGTGATTTGTTTGATAAACAAATTGATTAATCCGGATGGGTGAGCCTACAGCTGGTTGATATTTGCTCTGACACTCTGGGAATGTCTTTCCCATGTTTCTAGTAATTTCAGAGGTATCAGCCACGATGTTCTACTTGGCTGTGGCTGCATGCGATTATATGCTGATTTTCTGACGGGTCATCTTTTGGAATTTTGAAAGATAATTTAAGGGATGATTTGTTGAAATTCGTCCTGCACAACTAAAATTGGATTTTGGCAACAATAGCCCACCTATGGCACTGAACACGTAATGTTGCTATGATTATAATCTCACGTAGCCAGACCTTCAGACTGACGGCAGAAGGTCTGGACTCTATCGCAGCTTTCATTGGCCAAGGACCGCCCAAAAGGGCGTCTGTCCGAAATGTGAAGCAACCAATCACAGTTCGTTTTGTTCCGCGTCATGTTTAGGCGCATGAAAATGTAAAGTCGTCCTCCCAACGATAACAGACTGGCGTGCATCTAATAAATTATTCATTCAAGAATGTTGTGCAGGTTTACTGCAACAATGGAGCCACAAACTTTTGAAAATCCAGCGTTTAGTTGAAAACATCAATAGAGTCTGAGGTTTTCTCAGAGAGGAGAGCTACGGTACAAATGTGTCCATTTTTTGACATAATCAGAATTATCAGCTAATAAGGGTAAATCAACATACTCTGGTAGACTGGAGGGAGCATGAGCATTTTCCACATAGTCTGATTTGGGTTTCCACAGAGTTGTACCTTCACCAGATCTTTTATGGAATCACATCCTTTTCTGTTCGTTATGTTCTGAAATCAAAGACAAGTGACATCCAACTTGTATGAAGTTATTACCGGGATAAAATTTAAATTGCGTTTGCAACAATTGAAGCTGTAATATTTTTTATATTTAACAGTTTTCACATGATATTAAATAATTGTACTCATTGGTTTGTTAAATACACACACAGTATGACTGTGTTAGGTCCCACTTTATATTAAGTGGCTTTAAGTACTATGTATTTACATTGAAATGAATAATTTGATACAATAGACTTATTGTGTACATACATGTTTTTACATTGTACTTATATTTTGAAAATACCTGCATGTAATTACAGCTGTAATTACACTGTTGACCCTTCCCTTACACCTTAAACAACCCTTAAACCTACACATACCACCACACCAGCCCCTAACCTTACCCGTATCACACCTCAATAGCAGCAAAAGTGTTTTGCAATACAATATCCACACAATAAGTACATTGAACTTTTTTTTCGATGTAAGTACACAGTACATAAACCCACTTAATATAAAGTGGGACCCTGTGGGTCATTACTGAATTATGTTTAATACTGTATCTCTTCAGTTAAAAACAAAAAGTCAAGTGGCCATCTGAAAATCTCTTTGAAAGATATGTGTAAAAAAATAAATGTTCCAATCTTGTTTTTCATGCCCTAAGAGCATTAAATACAAATCCTGACTAAGGTTGTCACCTTTCATGCATGAAAGGGTTAAGACTGTCTGTTTGGCATCATGTGACCTTATGAGCTCTGTCTACATTATATTCTTGTTTGAAAACACTGTTTTGTGTGTTTTGGTTTACACCAAACTTCCATAATTTGCACCCGGACTGTAGTGTGAGGCCCTCAAACAATAACAAGGTCTAACAACGTACTGTAGAGTGGATTTTCCACCTCAATAGCAATTCTATCCATTTTATCTTTGGCCATTGTATATAAATTCAGCTGTACTATGACGTGTTTGTTACCACAAGAGGCAAAAGGAGCTTAGAGCTCCTTTGACGTATTTTAGAGACCATACAAAAGAGATATTTCTGTACGTGAGCGGTAAAGACCAGCGGCCAGAGAGATCTGAACCAGTGCTGCTGTGGTTTGTGTGTCCAAGGAGATCTCTCACTTTTGTTTTCACCGTGTGCTCCTGAACGCACACACATGCACCCTCGCCTTTATGAATTCACCAGATTCTCATTTCTCTGTTAAAGTCATCAATGTGTTGGACTGCAAATGAACCAAAGCACTTCTTTTGTCCTTCCACAGGAGACTCTCGGGCAACCACCTGAGACACATCCCTGGCCCCGTGCTCCAAGGACTCTACAACCTCAAAGTCCTGTGAGTAACGAAAGACAGAAAGAGTGAGAGCGTTTTTGTTTCAGTTAATGCTTCTATGGAAAATAACATTCAGGGTGATTCATTCTGAAAAAGACTTGTAGCAGTGTCATTCATTGCAAAATTAGAAACAGAACCGCTGACAGGTGATGATTCAGGTTTTGCTCTGCGGTGAACGGTCAGTTAGCTGTTCCTTATGCCCTGGGTGTTTGTTGATGTTTTATTGAGAGATTGTAATTTTATTGACTGACTTAAAACCAGTTGATGGAGTAGAAAAGGACAGACAAAGGCCAGGCATGAAACACATTCACGCCAACATACATCTCAAATTTTCCACACAGGATTCCATGCACCTTTCCGTGCTGTCCTGGAAGCTTCAGTAAATTTGCCCTGTATTGTCATTCAACAATTCAACACATTTTTCTACTTTTTAGATTGCACATCTCAAGAAAATTGCCCTGCCAAATCAAATCCTTTCATTACCCCATAAAGTGGTATAAAAACTTTGTGTGCCAATACCTTTTCAGTAATTGTACCTTATTAAAAAAGAATTTTATTTAACCATTACTAGTTACATTTTAGTAGGTTAATGAGAATGTCTTGGTTACGTATGTAACCCTAATTCCCTGAAGGAGGGAATGGAGACGTAGTTGACGTGTCGACTGATTGGGATCACGCTTAGGGAGCCTGTCATTTTTCAAGTACTGTTAAAACGAGCCAATGCACATTGGCGTGTGTGAAATGCATCTCACACTCCGCGCCGCGGCGCGGGTATAAATACGGAAGTGGATGCACGCACTAGTTGTTTTTCGCTGAGGAGCCGAGCGTAACTCGGAGTCAGTGGTGGTCCAGCAATAGTGGCAACGGGACTACGTCTCCGTTCCCTCCTTCAGGGAACGAGAGTTACATACGTAACCAAGACGTTCCCTTTCAGTCGCTCATGTTCGACATAGTCTATGACAGGGGGAAGACTCAACCGGACAGTGACGGCAGAGGGAAGACACGGGCTCACTGCAGGGAGACGTACTGTGGAAGAATACACATATTCTACACATATACACATATTCTTCACATATACCCCGTCCTTCGGATGAGACGTTAAACCGAGGTCCTGACTCACTGTGGTCATTAAAAATCCCAGGATGTCTTTCGAAAGAGTAGGGGTGTAACCCCGGCGTCCTGGCCAAATTTGCCCCTTGGCCTCTGTCCATCATTGCCTCCTAATCATCCCCATATATACTGATTGGCTTCATCACGGTCTCCTCTCCACCAGTAAGCTGGTGTGTGGTGAGCGTTCTGGCGCAATATGGCTGCCGTCACATCATCCAAGTGGATGCTGCACATTGGTGGTGGTTGAGGAGATTCCCCCCCTTCTATGTAAAGCGCTTTGAGTGTCCAGAAAAGCGCTATATAAATGTAATGAATTATTAATTATTATTAATTAATTATTAATTATTATTATTAATTATTATTAATTATTAATTAAAATAATGATTTACATATGGGATCGCCGTAGGGATCACAACATATGGACCCAGCCTAACATAGGTTTCACCAATGCATACGAGTGATAGGCCTGGCTTCGGACCTTCCGTCACGTCTGTTGCCGAAGGGTATGGAGGAACTCGACAGGGTTCGGCTAATAAGGGGAATTCACTGGAGCAAGAATTGTGCACGTATCCAGTCCATAGGAGGGGAATGGCGCAGCAAGCTGACACTTCAAACCGGGCTTACAGTGAAACTAGCTTCATGTGAAGGTAGCCTACGGAAGGAAGCAGCGGCTCGACACATAGGCTAGTTCTCTAGCGAATGTGATATGTGTCGGCAAGCCCCCAACTCTATTTAACATCTGTTCAGCGAGGCACTCTGTGTCAACGCCTAGGAGGGAGCAATACTCTCACTTAGGATGAGCTCACCACCCAGGTGGGCACGTGGACCTTGGGAAATCACCAACCTCTGATTGGAAACAGCCTTCTTTGCATTCTGAGCACGTATAACTGCAATGGATCGGACGGAGAGAGAAAAGCCAGGGCTGGGTCTGCCTCCTCCCGGGGCACATATCCAGGCTGGGGTCTCAGATAGCTTGAGAGTTAGCCGGCCCGAATTCCAGGCACGATTTGTTGACCGAAAATGCGTGCAAGTCCCTACCCTCTCGATAGAGACCAAGCAAGCAGGAGAACTGTTTCTCTAAAAACAGGATTTTTAACTCACTGCCTGCAGGGCTCAAGGGAGGTCTCTGCAGTGCAGTAGCACCAGAGATAAGTCCAAGAGGGTAAAGAGACTCCTTGCTCCCCTCAGGAACCTGACTATCAAGTCATGCTTCCCACGGATTTGTATCCACTGCATCATGGTGTGGGTCAATACAGAGGCAACAACATTGAGGTGGAGGAGACAGCCCTCACTCCAACCCATTAGCAGGAAAGAAGCACTGAAGTAATCGAACACCTTCGGGATCTCCTCACAGAGAGAAGACTCATTTCAACTAATAGGTTCCACTTCTAAGGGGGAGCATGCCTCATTTTGAGAGGGTGCTCTCACAGAAGTGATGGTCTCTTATGGCATAAAAATGATTGCGGTAGTAACCAGAACCTCCACGTCCCATTCTTTTTAGAATCAGACCTGGAACTCTCCAAGGTCTAAATACGGGTGCCATTATGCCCCATCCCTGAGAATGTACTCAGAGGAAGGAGTCAGGAAGGGTTGTCGAGAGGAGAGCTCTGGTTGGGCCAATAAGGAGCAACTAACAAGACCTGCTCCATCTCTTCTCTGACTTTAGCACATTTGTGTGCAAGAAGGCTCCCTGGGGAATGCATTTCTGCAGGGGCCCAGGGGCCATCAGTGGCCATATTCTTTCTGTGTCGAGGGATGTCCACTCAGACAGAAGAAAAAAAACTGGCGGAGGGACGAGTCCGGAGGGGCAACAGATGCAACTGTGCGGCCCCGAAGTGGTCCCAAACAGCTGGACCGGTTGAGGGACGGAGTCTCCACTCTCTCTGGGCCAGAGGCTGTCGTGCAGCTTGTCAGCGGCACAATTGAGCAGGCCAGAAGTAATAAGTGGAAAGAAGCGGCCTCAGAAGCTTATGACACCAAGGAGGAGGTGGCGGGCGAGTTGCAACATGCGAGGGGAGCGTAGCTCAATGGTCGCCATGTTGTCTTTTCAGACCAGTACATGCTCGCTGAGCAGCAGTGTCTCAAAGCAAGGTGAACTGCAAGCAACTCGACGCAATGGATGCCAATGCAGTCGGAGGGCCGCCCAGATAGCCCCTCAGCCGATATTGATGGACACTCATTCTATGGACCGTTGGACCAGAGAAACAAAAGGTCTGTTATGGACTGAGGATTTGGCTGCAGGCCAGGGTGCTTTCACACGGAGCGTGCCACTCTGCCATGGCCACCTTGGGATTCGACCGTAAAGTCAGCGCTGAAGCGGTCTTCATATGGAGGAAGCCAAGCGGCTGCGTCTACCATATGCCCCAGGAGCCCCTGAAGAGTTTCAGTGGGACCCTTTCTCACTTCTATACAGCACTAACCATCCACATACACTTTTCAGAGATGCGGAGGACCGAATCCATCTCCAAACTAGAAAAGAGATCCTCAGCCCACGGACGAGTTTACTCTTTCCCAGTTGACCTGAGGACCCAACTGGCTATGACCACTTGAATGGTAGGACTTTGTACTGATACTTCACACCTTTCGAACACACAAACACAGGATGGCCTGTGGTGCAGAAGGATAGAGATCTGAAGTACATGTCTCTCAGGTCGAAAGCTGCAGACCAATCTTGGGGACGGAGCATTTGGAAATGCATCCCTGTGTAACAAATTGAACGGAGGCTTTTGAAAAAGGGCCCGTCTCAATAAACACGAAAGCAAGATGGTCGTGACCCACCTCTCTAGGGTACAATGAAGTACGGACTTATAGAAGCCGGCCTTCAAATCGGCTGGAGGGAGCGGCTGCATCGTGTCGTTCGCCAGTAGACTGCGAAGTGCACACACAAGTCAGGAGCACTGGTCAACACTTAGGTGTGACTAAAGTCACTAATTTTAGGAGCATATTTGCTCAACACCTAAGTGTGATGAATATCACTGAGCTTGGGCGGAAGCCGAGCGAAAAGGAATCGCAAGCCAAATCTGATGGTATAGTTTGGGGCCATCTGGACTGGTTGGGAAGCTTTTTTGGCTTCCACGAACCAGGCCAGGGGACCACAGACGTACCCGAGGTGGGGCAGCAAGTTGGAGGACAGGGACCTGGCTTGGAAGGCCCGAAGCCGGCCAGAAGCAGGGTCTGAGTGTGGTGTACAACACTTACCCGTCTCCACGAGACGGCCAGGGATGCGTGAGAAGGCGGATGACCGGGTCCTTGAACCGTACCGAACTGCCGTGCTGGCGAACAAGAGGGGGCTGAGGGGTGCAAGGCTTTACAGGGTCGCACACCGCCAGTCAGGCCCTCTTGGGACCCAGAAACAGAGGAATTTGCTCTTTCTTTTGGGTCAGGTACCGCTGGACTACGGGGAGCCAGCGGCAGAACAATAACCATCTGAAGAGCTCGTTCCCTCATCCCTGGGTGGCCTGTGTCAGGGCCTTATGCTTGCCACCTGGATTGGCAGGGTCTGACACAGGCTGGGAGGCCTGCCTGTGGCTGGTTCCACGCTGAGGCCTGGATGGAGGCTGCTGCGGAGGCCCAGCAGGAGTAGGAGCGGCGGCAAGGGGACGCCCTCGGCGACAAGCAGGCTTAGGAACTGCCACCGGCGTCGGGGTGGAGGCAGCAGCGGGCCGCCGGGGCAAGATGTGCCGGATGGACTCATTCTGCGCTTGGACAGCAGAGAACTGTTGGGCACAGTTCTCCACCGCGTCGCCGAACAGCCAGGAACCGAACCTTGGAACATTAGTTCAGTTTAATATTTTAATGCCCTTTCCCCCGTTTTCGAAAACAAGATAATGTCTGTCATTGTCAGGTATCTTATTTCTGTGGTCAATGTAGACAAAAGGGGATTGGGTTGGGTATTACAATAGTTACAAATCTTTCTCTGTTTGCTCTCTGTGCTCTATTGTGCTTTGTACTATCATATTCAACAACCTAACTTGTCTGAGGCACGAGTACCTGACCTGATGTTTTTGAACTAATTTTCAGCTTTCAATGAGCTAGTCAGAATCACATGTAAATTTGAAAACATATTAACCAAAACTTCAAGAAAAAGACGGTGAGAATGCCACATCAAGAACAATTGGTGAAAATATGACAATGTCACACAAAACTGAAAGTGCAGGGGGGATGAATACACACTTTGTGGAATTTGAATGACTAAATAATAGAGGCTTGTTCACAATGTCATATCAAGACTGCTGGACATTTTAAGTCTAGATTCACAATGGCTATGGTGGCACCATGATTTCCTTGATAAGGACATCCTGCCCACAAAGGAGTATTTATTCCTCCAAACACTGGCTGTGTGGTCAAATGTCAGGAGTTTCATTTGATTGGACATGATAAAGCTGTCTGCCTTGTAATTAAAGCTCAACGTCTGTGGCCTCATGCTCTCACTTTGGAATAATTTGCTTTGTTCAAAGAGCTTGGTGTCATTGTTCTACCACTTCCTGTTTCTTTCGTTCTTTTATTCGATGAGTCCTGTGAGCATGACCTCAATGGCCCACCCAGGCAGTTTCTCCCCCTCGTTTTGTTTCGTCTTGTTCAGTCTCTCTGCCCCTCCCATGTTCTGGTTTTGTCCACTGAAAAGTGCACCACACAGTACCTGAAATCATATCTTTTGACTGATTGATGTGAGTGACAGGTAACCTCATCAGCAGTAAGCTGGAAAACTCTTGTGCCCAGGAGCCATACTGTCATTCTCAATTTGAAAATGTCTCTAGAGTCTGTTTTTTGACAAGCGTTAACATTTAAAATACACCACCCAGCAAATTACACATATGGAACTTGTGGTGACTTTTTTTTATATTTCCTTAATACAAATAGAAGGCAACCGAATGCCACTTAGATAATACTAGATTTCATTTTTAAATGTATTAAAATCACATTTAGTGTTTTAAAATATTTACTATGATTTAATATTCACCAGAGCAGAATGAATTACCTGTCTAATTTTCTTTTATGGTATCTTTGCAGGATGTTGCAGAATAATCAGTTAGAGAGATTGCCCAGTGAAGACCCATGGGAATTACCCAATTTGCTGTCTCTGTAAGTACCACATACTTCAAGTGATCAAAAGCAAACTTAGGCTGTAAGAGATTTACATGGAACAATGGTGTATATTAAAGCAACATTGGATAGGTCCACATGCCAAGTGTAGACCTCCTGGTTGTGACCACAGCTTCACGCTTGACAGCTGGAATAAAACAGATTCAATTGATTCAAAGATTGGTCTCATGTGAAATGTTACTCTGCTTAGAAGATGCTCCCCGTCATAGAACAAAAGAAGTCTAAGTGGAAGTGGAGTTGTTCGTCCAGAAAACATGATGAATAATTATGTATCAAATATTACATCATAAGCACAGCACGAGTAACAAAATGAATGATTTAGCACCTCTCTATCAGATAAAGTCTCTAGCAGTAAGGTTATTTGGTCTACACTGCAATCTAGCCATGAGGTAACTCTTGACATTTCTCTCTAATAGAGTTGATGCAGGAAAGCCCAGTTATTTATATGCCCATTAGGACCCTTAATTAAAGAACTCCCCACCAGGGAGGATCAAGTTTTCAATTTAGGAGACACATGGAAGTGGTAAAACAGGTGTTCTTTGGCTGTGTAATATTGAGACGCATAGATTGTTGGTAATAGATTTCCTTCTATTTTGGATTTTCATTTGCAAACAGTACCATGCATTTCTTCACAAAGGAAGAACAAATAATGAACAGAGAAAGAGTAACAAAAGTCATAGTAGTTATTGTGTGGTCTGTATAATTCTGGATTTTAAAGTAATACAATTTGAAAATTAATTCAGTGTATCTGGGTTTATTTTTTCTCTATAAGAGCAATTACCTTAATGCTAATTCACAACAGAGACAAATATGATATTCCAGAGGTCAGTGTTTTTGAGGAAGACTACGTCACATTTAATATCAGAACGGTGAAAAAGAGGGACCTTTACAGGGCTGTTGGCGCATCTGGAACCCATGAGGAAACCGCCAGACACTGCACACTGGCTTCTGAGCGAGCGCTGGGAGATTCAATGAGCTGTGAAGAGCCCAATTTTCCATCAGTTACTCTTCCCTTAGGTCCAAAGTTTTCCTCCTAATCGGAATCACGCCCCCTATTCCTAACTGGTTCCCCATGAAAAGGTCAGAATCTAAATATTGTCTAGGATTTTGTCTGGCCTTGTCCATCTGCTCGACTCACATCCACCCCACGACTCCTTTCAATTATTCCAGTTTCCCGATGCCAGTCAGCATCCTGGTGCGGAGCCGCACACCCACTTTTTCCAAATGAATAATTCCATGTAAATATCCATGCGCTCATTTCCTTCTACCTTTGCAAGGATGTTTTCATTAGAGTCATGGCGTACAAATTTAATTCCTTTGCCACCAACAGAGTTTTTTTCCGCATGGAAGACGTGCCTGGTTCCAGAAGAGGCCCCAGACGTGCATAGACTGTGTCCAGGCCCTTCCTGTAGTGAGACAGAGCTCTGGCATTCATCCAGCCAACTTACGCTCACTTTCAATCCCCCATAACAAAGAATATGCAGTGATTCAGCTAGGTGCTCTATCCTGAGTTCCCACAAGAGTAGAAAGGCATTTAGTTCTCAACAAACATGTAATTTAGGGTAATGATAAGATGGGGATCGGTTAACCACTGGGGGGGCTATAAGGTTTGAAGTCCACTGGCGCCCGATGTAGACAGAGGGAAGATGAGTTGCGGCAGGATAGAGGATTGGTGATGAAACTCATCTTTGTTTCTTTACTAGAATCTATGCTTGCTACACTCAGCACAGAGCATCCTTTGATGTCAAGACCATCCTTCCAGGATTTAGTCTATGAAAGAAAGATCTGATAAAGGTGCAGTCAAAGCTGAGCAACAATAAAACTTACCTTCCTTAAATCAGAGGCAATACAACACCTCTTGATCACATGTTGGTTACCAATGAGATTCCACACAAAATAGATGACTAAAACAATGTTTACACATATAATTTCAAGTCTTAAACCTATTAAGCCAGAGGATTGAGATGTGATCATCAAGAAAGTGTTTAGTTTGAATCACTGCTACCTAGCAGGTTTGCAAAGCATGGAGAACGTAGTCTGGGAATATGGGGAGTTCTTCAAGCCAAATAGCATTGTACTTTGGGTTCAAGTTCCTTTATTATTGATGCTCATCGTGCATTACCTTGAGCTGAAGGACTCGAGGGTTGAAGAGGCCAGAGGGGAGGTGAGGAGAGGCCAGTGCAAATTAATGTGTGTGAAAGGTCATGGGGAAAAATGCAGAGGAAGTGCTTGCGGCTAACTCCACGTGCTCTGCTGCTATCATACATCACGATTCGCTGATCGCTAGGTTCAACACCCCCCACCCCCCATCCAATGAATCCAGGGGGCAGCATTTATTATATCAAAGGCTTAACTTGTTGACACAGGGAGGACATTCATCTTGGTTGTGGAGATGTCAAGGTTTGTGAACAACAGCCTTGCAAAGAAATGGGGGGTGTTTCACTCAGGTCTTCGATGTGTAAGAGAATCCAAACGTCTGCACTTTCAATTATCTCCAGCAACCTCTGATTTTTTTCACAGCTTTTGTCTTTAGCTCAGTTTCTTTGTTTTATTTCCAAAAATCAGAGAGAAAAACTGTTAATTCAATAGTGACTTAAAGCCTTTCAGTCAGTATTGAGCAACAATTGATTGGTGGCTTTAACCAAATCAGCTCACCATGCCACAAAGCCATCAAATTATCAATCGGTGCTTTATTACACCATATGAGCGCAAGCGAAATGAAAGAGGAATGGCCAATTTACAAAATGCCTTCAAGTGGTTGGATCGAGAGTGGAATCTTTGCCTCGGCAGCCCTTGTATGCCTGGTTTGTGATTGCACAACTTTTCATTGTATCATCTGAAACACACTTGCTGTGATTTAGCACCCTTTCTTTCTTCAAAAGCTTTAAATTTTAAAAAATGTGAAAATCCACAAAGCAGAGCACTCCACCTGTGGGCTCCCGATGCTTCTTTATCAAAAGTTTAGAGGAGCAACTGTGCCAAAACTCTCATTAAACAAGTCCATGCTGGAGCTACTAAAGGGGGAGGAGGGAGGGAGGAGGAGGGGGGGTGTACTATAGTGCTTAGGTAGTGGTGCCAATCCTTACACCAGAATAACAAAAGATTGAAACAAAAAGGCAACAAAATTATCCTTTAATTATAATATTGTCAAAGCAGAAATGTTGTGACCGCAGACCACAGCATGGTATCTCTTTCTATTTAGCCACAATTTATGGCTCCTTTGTTCATCTGTGTTGATATACCTCTGCAAGGCTTGGCAGTGTAATGAATTAAATGAAAGAGGTAGATTCCATGACAGGACATTGCACGGACAAGGAGTGTTACCGCTGACTGGGTCACAAATACTGGGCTGGAGTCATGCCAGGTCAGGCCTCATTATCAAAAAAGTCTACAGTTAGTGGAAGACCCTACTATGGGCCAGATTTACTAGCAGCTTGCACCAGCGCAAACCCTCCTTTTGGCGTTTTTTTACTGTCAAGATTTACTAAAAAATTTACTGTCAGGATTTACTAAAGACACACATTGAAAATTTAGCACTGAAAAGGCGTGGACAGTGTTACTTTGCAGCTGACCTTATTGCATATGCTTTTGTAGGAGTTTCCCTTTCAGACACAACATTTATGGGAGGAGAGTATTTAGAAGAATCACGGTGATTTACTAAGGTTTGCGCTCGTCAATTCACTGGTATTTGCACCATTATTTACCGCCAAAAAAAAGCATGTCTTAAACCAGATGCTAATTTACGCAGCTCTTGGTAGATTGCGTTGGTCTTTATGGAAATGATCTGACTGCGTCTGTGTTCTTTAATTTGTGTGTCGTCAGTAGATCACATGCAGAACTTTCCACTCCCATCGCGCTATTTTGGAATTGCGCTCTCACGCTAATTTGCCCTGTTTAGTATATCTGTTCTTAAGTATATTTTTATGGACGGTAGGTTGCGTATAGTGTCTTGCTTACACAGGTTCAGAAACTTCCTTTAGTTATTCATCTGTAGGGAAAGGCATACAATACCAGTCCTGTAAAGCCTAATGGCTTTCATCTCTTAATTCTTGCCAAAAGTAATTGCTCATATTAACTAATGTCTGCTGTTGATGTGACATGAAATAAATGCCATTTTTTGAGGTGAAAGTTTAACCAACTAGTGACTGTTAAACATGACTGACTGCATTATAATTTCTGCACACTCCATAACCTTTGTACAGGAATAAACATCTGCTTGTGTTCATTCAAATAAAAACAGGCGTCTGGATGCCAACCTGATTATGGAGGTCCCAGCAAGGACCCTCTTGGGTATGCGGTCACTGAGGCACTTGTGGCTTGATGACAATGCCCTGACAGAGATCCCAATAAGCGCCCTCAATGACCTCTCCTCACTCCAGGCTATGACCCTTGCCCTAAACCGCATCACCCACATCCCTGACTATGCCTTCAGGAACCTCTCCAACCTGGTTGTCCTGTACGTATCTACTTCCACACATATTTTAAAGGGGTGGTTGAATATGATTTCACTTTTCTAACTTTAGCTAGTGTGTAATGTTGCTGTTTGAGCATAAACAACATCTGCAAAGTTACAACGCTCAAAGTTCAAAGCAAAGGAAAATATTTTCTTTTAAAGAAATCGTTTTTTAAGGACTACAACAAACGGCTAGTAGGGACTACGCGACATTCCTCCCGGGTTAGTGACATCACGAACCCTAGAATTTGTATAAACCCAGCCCCCGGGAGTGCGATTTATAGATTATCATGACAGAATATGCTAATCAATGACTAAAAGATAGTTAACTTCACATCAGCAATATAAATTCATCAACGTCACTTCTTCGTGAGTCCGGTTTGAACATAAAAAGGCTAAAAGTTTTTTAAATTTTCAGTGTGTCTGTGTGAGGTAATCAGAGCTGCTAACACACAAACACACACACACACACACATGAGCTCTTGAAGCTCCGCTCTCTGTGATGGGAGCAGCAGCTCATTTGCATTTAAAGGTACAGACACAAAAACAGTGTGTTTTTGCTCACCCTCAAAAGTGACAATTTTAACATGCTATATACAAATATCTGTTGGGTATGTTAAGCAAAAACTTCACATACAAACTCTGGGGAAATCAGAATCTTATTTTACATCTTATGAAAAGGGCATCATAACACCCCTTTAAACTGGTTGGATGTATTCCTGGATCAGCATGCTTAGTATCTTACCCCAACATATCCAATCTCTACAATCAGAGAAAATTGTTAAATGTTAACATGGCTTAGAAATGCCCTTGATTCTGAGTACATCACACTAATCATTGTGCATGTATTGGTGTGAGGGATGGAAACCAGGAAATCAGAAGAAGTTTGAACACATGCCTTGGTTTGATAGGACACCGCAATAATCCTAAACTCTTTCAATTGCAAAGCAGTGAAATGATAGTGTGGTTTAAGTTTATATATCATCCACCACATTTACGTTTATTTGAAGCAATGTGCACAGCCTAACAGGTGTCATTCCTGAGGTTTGTTTTGATATTTACTATAACGCTAATGCATGTTTTCATGTTTAGACATCTTCATAACAACATGATCCGGACCCTCGGACAGAACTGCTTTGAGGGACTGCACAGTCTCGAGACTCTGTAAGTAAGATCGTCCCTTAATGAAAGATTAAAAACATGAAAGCATTTCCTGTTTTTAATGCAAACAGACCCTGATCTGTTATTTGATTTTGGCATCCTTGTGTTATCATTATGGAAAAGGCGGTGGCTATAAATATGAATCAAAATTACTAGCAAACTAGCCTGACTCTACTTACTGTATGTTCAGAGGTTCAGCTTTGTATGAACTATAAACATATCGTTCTTTACACAATACTTGTGCTGTTGAGATATGAACATGTAAATTGCAGTACCTTGTTTTTTATGAAACACAAACACTCGTACCTCTTATTAAAATCTAAGAATTTATGGCAGACTTTCAATTTCTGTAATAGAAGCAGCAATGATTCCCTGACAATGACTTCAGTGTTGGATTATGTCTTTAGTGCTCCATACGAAAGTACTCATACATGTAAGCAGTGAGCAAACTATACAGTGATTTTTAGGGGGCCCTTTGTGGTTATCAGGCTGATGTCTTATGCTGGTATTACAGGTGACACATTTATTTTTTTATGCTTTATTGTGTGCTTCCCTTTTCCTTTTAGCTTCATATATTCAGCAATACAGTAAATAAGGTAATTGAATTGAGTGGGAAATGTCATGGGAAATAATTTCTTTCATAATGTGGATTTTTATGTGTTCTATCACTACACCTGTGCAGTTATATTGGACTATTCAATATATTGGCAATGTCAATAGCAAGACCCATATTTGAGGTGGTTGAAATTATGTTACACTGGATCAAGTTTTAATTGACAGTCATAATAAAATTCATACAAATATATGAGAATGAATAAATTAATAAACAATCATTTTATGGCTAGTGGCAACAATTTTCATAATCACACCTGGACAATAGCACACATTCTCTGCCAGATTCATGCTATATAACTTATTATACATTACCAAACATGGTAGATTGAAATCAAATGTTAAACAGGCCCAATAAATGCATGAGAAATGCTTTTAAAATTCATGAGAAATGTTGAAAGGGCCTATGAACCAAAGCCAACACATATTTGTAATGTAATGTATGAAAGACATTACATAGACCATGCTAAGAAAGTTTGGCTTTAAAGGATTACGCATATGCTAAAGTCATGGTGGTCTCCAGGATACCGAGAGGTTCACACCTGCTTTTTAACAGCCTGCTGAAGTGCTAAAGATGACGTTTTCCTCTTTACGAGAAGATTTCAGCCTTGAGAATTGTACACACTGAACTGAACACTTCATTTGGGAGCAATCACAGAGGAACCGTGTGCTGAAACTCTCCCGTGAAAATTCTGCGGCTTAATAAATTTGCCGTTTGGAAGGAGATTTGATTTTAAGGAGAAAATATTTATTGCACTAGACTTAAGCACTTGAAAATGACAAAAATTATAAAAATGTTATTATTATTAAAGGCCAGGGTGCTAGTGCTAGGAGAATCAGTTATGATACTGTAGGGCAGTGTTTCTCAATCAGGATAGATATATACAGTGGAAATATATATATATATATATATATATATATATATATATATATATATATATATATATATATATATATATATATATATATATATAGCTTGGACAGTATAACAGTTTGGAATGTGTCTGTAGTGGATAAAGTT
This sequence comes from Gila orcuttii, assembly GCA_026230005.1. Taxonomy (NCBI): domain Eukaryota; kingdom Metazoa; phylum Chordata; class Actinopteri; order Cypriniformes; family Leuciscidae; genus Gila; species Gila orcuttii. Next base: position 32,464,751 of record JAPDVR010000021.1, read on the forward strand.
ACAAGTATTAAAACTTGTATGCATTACAATTAAAATGTCATAGTAGTAAAAAAAAAAAAAAGTCCCAGAAACCGTAATAGTCATGTTGTATACTTAATGACATTGTAATCACCGCTATAATGATTGCTAAGCAAGAAACTAATCTTCCTGAGGCAAATATTCTTATATGTAACATGACACACTGTAAGAAATCTTGCCAGCTGTCTCCGTTCAGTTGCACATGTGTGTTTGGAAAGTGCTGAGCTTCCTTAAACAACGGAGGGAAACATATTAGCCTTCTTTAAAGGGTCTCAGACATCTTTTTGTGGGATAATGTGCATCTTTTTATTGATGCTGCTGTAATCCCCATCACTATAATTATCTCTGAAAACGCATTCATAATCATCAGACTTAGTGGCCACCGCCGTGTTGTTTTGTTATGATGCCTGATGATTTAGCTTTCAAACAGACTTCTGCGTGGTTTGACGAATTGTAAATCAAGGTAACTGACAGCTCCCGTTCTAAACAATGAGGTCTTCCCAGGAAATGAAAGGCATTCCTCTTCTCTGCCATATCAAAGTAATGTCTCCAAACAAGACTGACGGATGTTCTAAACAAAACCAGGATGTAGACATGGCAGAACCACGCGGCATGGCTCGCCCACAGCACTGTGTTCCCAGTCTCTCCATATGCAGCCCATTTTATAGGCCGCAAATGCGAGTGAATTTTCATGCAATGTTTGAAGAAAATTACTTAAACATTTACATGACTCACTAGAAGTGAGATAGCTAATGAATAAAACAGATTCACATTCATATAAATCTAAATTGCTCATACACTGGTTATGCAATCCTTTTGAAATTGCTCATGCACTGGTTATGCAATCCTTTTGATTCTCTTGTTTAGTATATTTGTTTAGTATACAATGTTATTTTTGTCATCTACAAGTAAGCCATTCATAGATCGATGCCCCTGAAAGGCAGTGGTACTGTGGTACTACCAAAACATTGCTGTTTGTTTGAGTCTCCTGGCACGTCCTGATTTTACAGAGTTAGATGCGTTCCTGGGTCAATTTGTTCAATTTAGTTGATTCTGGAACAAGATTCCTGCTGATAAATTTATTCCTAACCATATACCTACCCATAAACCTACCCCTACCCAAAAGATTTAAAGGGAAATTATGGTAAATAACATTGATGTAAAAGCACCTAACCCTGGTTGTAAGCCAAAACATAAACTGTAAACTTGTCCCTCAAATCTGATTGGTTGATTGGAATGTTGTTCCTGGATCAACACAGATGTTGATCCAGGAACATGTTGCACTCGGTGAAATCATGTTCTCCAGCATCCTGACCAGCCTGCCAACATTGTTTCAACCAATGGCATGAGTTTTGGGCGGGACTAACTGTGGCTCAGACCGTATTTGAAAATGTATTATTTTTGCAATTTCATTGTTGACGCTAATGGCTAATGATAATTTGTCATATATCAAGTATTTCCATATATATTCACCTCAAATAGGCCAAGGTCAGTTCGCTTTTAAGACTGTTTTGCAACACAGACACACTCATGCACATATAGACAAACACATGTACACCCACGCACATAGGAATAAAGCAAGTGTTTCGCCCTTTCTGGATGGTGTCCAACGCGGGTCCACCCCTATTCACCAAGCTCACTTCAAACACACTGGCCACCAGCCAGAAACGTTTTTCCTCTTAAAGAAAAAAAAAAAAAAGACAAAAATATCTAAACATTTGGACTGTTTTGAAAGCGTACACTTAACACTAAGGGATAAGACATATAATTATGGGTATGAAGAGACACATTCAGCATTAGGTATTGTAACTGCGGGGAGCGGACGATATGACTAAGACCTGGACCTTCACGAGGGGATACAGGGCCAAAAGGCACCTATTAATGCCGCCCAGTCGCCTTTACTGGGCAAAAGGTTTGTGGAGGGAAAAAAAGCTCCTGTTCAATTATAGGATTTTCCCAATAATTATTCTCTGAAAAACTGAAAGAATCAGAGATGAAAAGGAGCGCTGAGATCCAAGGAAAACAACATGCAAACTGTGGCCATAAACACATTGTTCTTGCACCTGCGTGTAAGGCCGCTCGCCCTTAGCAACCGCCCGTGTTTTGATTCAAGCGGGTTTCCTAGAAGGCTAATGAAACGCATACAACAAAAATAATGTATGCAGAGGAGAGGTCACGTCATGTCAGATTAGCTTAGAACAGCTGTCTAGGTCTCCAAGGACGACCAACACGAAAAACCCGTAAGGTCACAGGGAAAGATTTTGACTGATTGGAACCATAGTTCTTAAGTGTTTGCTTATGCTACAGACACGTAGGATGAAAGATCAAATAAAAACGTCAAAACAGTTGGGGCTAATATGTGACGAGCTAGCTAATTGTGGTTCCAAAGGTGGTCTTATGCAAGACACAACTTTAAAAAAGGACGTAGCTTTTCTTATTAAATCATAAATCCTTTTCTCTTAGCTTGTGTTCCTCAGAGTTCTTCTGCTCTTATGGTTGGTCTCCTTTCTCTAGGGAATTGAACTTCAATGACCTTCAAGAGTTCCCCGTGGCCATTCGCACACTGGCCAAGCTTCAGGAACTGTAAGTAACCGAGACTAACTTACCCAGCATACATGTGTCAGCGTGCTTCCTTTAAAGTGGCCCGCTTGGCCTGGCCTCGTGCTCCTTGTAAATCCCGGTTAGTCCCTAGAATGTGGTTCTCAAGCACAAGTTTCCTGCAAAAAAGCAGATGCTTAGAGATGAGCGCTTAAGTCCTTACTTCTCAAGTATCCTAAAGTGTTTTTTGCCTCCAGGACTGCCTCCCGACAGGTGTTTCTGTAAGATACAAAGGATGTTTACATGGGCAGATTTGAATTGACGCAACCAAATGGGTTACACGTGCTTATGGGAGAGTTCTGCACTTTATAAAAAGTTCAAATGCTATTGGACTCGATTATCCAAGGTGATGAATTAATTTTCGGCACCCAAAAAAGACCTTTTAACCTTGTTTATTTAAAACTTGTAATTATTTTAGACTGTTTAGAATTTTCGGATTACAATTTGCTGGCAAAATGTGTGCCATAAATTAACTTTAGCATGTTATATTCATAGTGACGGCAGATGATGATGAATTATAAGCTGTTGCAGTGGTTGACTGTGTGGCCACTCTGAATAGCACGTCAGCGCTACAATTTATAGCCTATACGGAACAGATGCAGTTAGCAAAAGCACTCCGCAAAGCGGGTCTTGATCGCTGGATTTCCTCATCCTATAGTAGACTGTGTTTAAGTGTGCAGATGGTCATATTCTCACTCTCCATGCGTTTTGCAGGGGTTTCCACAACAACAACATTAAGGCCATTCCCGAGAGAGCGTTTGTGGGGAACCCACTTCTGCAGACCATGTGAGTATCTCATCTCGCCTTTTTCTGTTGACTAAACATGTCTCACTGTGTAACAGACAGAACATGTTATAGAAGTTTGTTTACCTCAACCAACGGAGCAGGAAATATGTGACAAATATTTGGGTCGTTTTACAAAACGGGTGCCTTTTGTATCCCTTTTTAACATTTTAACATTGTGGAAATAACTCAAAAATATAGTACCTTTATTTTTAAATTAATTGAATTGCTTTCTCCTACCCGTATTAGCAAATATATCGATTTTTATTGAAAAAAATAAGGTTTTATCTGTTAACATTAGTTAACTACTTTAGTTAACGTGAACTAAGAATTAAAAATACTTCTGCAGCATTTATTAATCTTAGTTTATGTTAATTTCAACAATTACTAATACATTATTAAAATCAAATGTTGTATTTGTTAACATTAGTTAATGCACTGTGCACTAACATGAACAATCAATGTACAGCTGGATTTTTATTTACTAACATTAACAAAGATTAATAAATACTGTACAAAATGTATTGTTCATTGTTAGTTCATGTTAGTTATTAACTAATGCTAACAAATTAAGTTATTCATCATTACTATATTATTGTAATTATTATAAAACCTTGTTACAAAAAAATGTCAAAGGATGTCATTTTATCTCTTGAATAGTACTATATTTTATAATAAGCAAAAGTTATGATGTTAACAGGGTTGGAATAAAAAGATAAAAACGGACAGAGATAAAATAAAAGCAAAATTATCTTTATTTTGTCTATAAAGGAGGCCAGCTAGTAAGAGCTGTGCAAGTAAAAACCTCACTCTCCTGATCTCAAGGGGCGCTCTAGCGACTAACGCTAGAGACTGCGATCTTTAGCCTCCATGTTAGAGCGCACCCATCCCATGCTAGAGATCCGGGTTTGAGGCCCGCGCACAGCAGCCCTGTTACCAATTTGTTTACATCTCAATTCGGTTACCATTTGTTTACATCTCAATTCTATTACCAATTACTTTTACATCTCAACTCTGTTACCACTTCTTTTTACATCTCAATCATGTTACCACTTTTTTTAACATCTCAATCATGTTACCAAGAACAACTGATTTTTTGGTCCCACTTTATATTAAGTGGCTTAAGTGACTTAGTACAATGTACTTATTTTGTTCATGTTGTATTGTAAAAAAACTTTTGCTGCTATTGAGGTGTGATACGGGTAAGGTTAGGGTCAGGTGTGGTGGTATTGGTAGGTTTAAGGGTGGGTTAAGGTGTAAGGGAAGGGTCAACAGTGTAATCACAAAAGTAATTAAATAAATTAATTACAGCTGTAATTACATGCAGGTATTTTCAAAATATAAGTACAATGTAAAAGCATGTATGTACACAATAAGTCCATTATATCAAATTGTTAATTTCAATGTAAGTACATAGTAGGCTACTTAAAGCCACTTAATATAAAGTGAGACCGATTTTTTTTGTTAAAGTTGATAAAAATGTCAACATTAAATTATTTTTTAATCCTTAAAAAAAAAACATTTGTGTTGATGGCTAAATTAATTGTCAACTCTGTTACAATATAGTACAAGAAATAGTTCTGTTATGTCTCAGCATATGTTAAGCTTTATTCATTTAGCTGGATATGGCACTTTGTACTTTATTAATGCTTAAAGACATTCTTTCCTGAAAGGATATACATATATCTTGTCAAAACGGAACAGGCACCCGTTTAGAATGATCCATTAAATTTCTAACAAAAACGAATGTCTTTTTCTTCTCTGTTCAGTCATTTCTACGAGAATCCCATTCAGTTTGTTGGAAGATCGGCATTTCAGTTCTTGCCAAAGCTACACACACTGTAAGTACACGTCTATGTGTGGAATTATCACATACACATGATTAAACAGAACAGTTTGGCTTCCGATAATGCACCTCTAAAGTACCAGTTGGCAAATGTGTATAATTTCCATTTCATAATCGCTTTCATTTTGATGAATACTGTAATCTTGCTCACCTCTTGCCATCACCTCTCTCATAAGTAAACATTAAACTAGTAATTTGTCTCCAAAAAACAGCACGTTTCAATTATAACCTCATAAATGCCAGTATATGAGATTTAGCTTTTCATAAAACCAGTAAAAAAAGAATTTACCTCTCTCCAATTACAGAGATAATGCATAAGAATGCTGTGAGTGTCTATTCAGCATTCATTATTTTGATACAAAGTCTACCGTCTTCCATTGTTGATTTTGGGTTGCGTTGCAAGTGTAATCAAAATGATGGAATCAAGTGGAATAATATTCCCTCTAGATGATGGAGAGCTAAGTGTGTACGGTAACAGTAGACATCCCTGTGGTTTTGCTGGACGACATCTTCATTAGCAGAACGATCCTCACTAATGAGTTATCTAATCTCGTTTTAGCTCTTTGAACGGAGCCACTGAGATCCGAGAGTTTCCAGATTTGAAAGGAACCACCAGCCTGCAAGTTCTGTGAGTCTGAGATCAAATGTCCCCATTTCACGCAGGATCGGTTTCACTTAAGAGACTTCCAGAAGTTCTTCCCACCGTCGAGGACAATGGAATAACCGTTGACAAAATAGAGATGCTTTTACTGATCTCTCAGCATGTCAGCAGGTTTCGTACAAGGGTAAAAACTGTGCTTAGGCAAGGGCCTGCTGAACCGAGCCCTTCAATGTTTACTGGTGAAGCATCTGTTAATATGAAGTATATAGTTACTGATCCTAAAAGCCACGGAGCATTAAACCACTCATTAGAGTTAAGGGGGAAGGGTTTTCAAACAGCTTTTGGTCGCACCCCAATATTACGCCATTGTTTGAGTCAAAGTTGCTGTGTCGGGTTCCTCAAACTAAGCAACATTTTGATAGCACCACAGTGCTAACAATTTTTACACAAAATATTGCTTAGTTTGAGGAACCCGACCAGCCCACACAGCAACAGTGTTTACAATTTTAACACTGTAAAAAAAAGTTGCTGCTTCAAATTTTAAGCACAATCAACTTGGATGTTTAAGTCATTGCAATTTAAAATTACATTAATCTGAAATTATTAATATTTAATTTATTATAATTAATCAATTTGAATGATTTTTGTCTTGGTTCCAGTAAAAAAAAAAAAAAAAAAATTATCTAAACACCCTCAAAACATGACTTGTTTTTTGAAAATATTCTAATATATAAGTAAAATAATTATATATTTTGTCTTGTTGAATTAGCATAATTTTTGCTCTAGGATAAATCTCAGTTTCTTTATGTTTAAGTCATCTTTTTCAGTGCATTCACATTCATTTATTTGCCTGTTTTTCACTCACTGTTTCTCTCTCCTTGTTCTTGCACACACACACACACACACACACACACACACACACACACACACACACACACACACACACACACACACACACACACACACACACACACATACACACACAGACACACACACACACACACACACAGTGTAAACTTTCCTCTTTGATTTTCTCTCAGTACGTTGACCCGAGCTGGACTGACCGGCCTGCCATACGATCTCTGCCACCTGCTGCCTAAATTACGAGTGCTGTGAGTTTCCAAACACAAATATGCACCTGCAACACACAAACACATTCAAAAGCTCAGATCTAAAAGATTACAAAAAATCCGAACTGGCAAAGGGAGTTGAAATTCCCCGAGGGATTTGATGTAACCAAACTATCAAGGAGTTCCTAAAAGCCTCCTTTAACATGAACTTTTAACCATCAGCAGGTGGATATTTTTAGCCAACTTTACTTTTTATTTTTCATAATTTGAGTAAGCTTGTGCAAACAATTTTTGAATCTCAACTTTTTTCTTGGCATTTAATCACTCTTTTTAACATGTTTAGGAGCAACCACTTTCAGGTGAACAAGTTGAGTTAGAGAAACCCCTGCAGGAAAAGCAAGACTTTTTGTACACTAAACAAAATTATGAAAGCGACACTTTTGTTTTTGCCCCCATTTTTCATGAGCTGAACTCAAAGATCTAAGACTTTTTCTATGTACACAAAAGGCCTATTTCTCACAAATATTGTTCGCAAATCTGTCTAAATGTTAGTGAGCACTTCTCCTTTGCCGAGATAATCCATCCACCTCACAGATGTGGCATATCAAGATGCTGATTAGACAGTATGATTATTGCACAGGTGTGCCTTAGGCTGGCCACAATAAAAGGCCACTCTAAAATGTGCAGTTTTATCACACAGCACAATGCCATAGATGTCGCAAGTTTTGAGGGAGCGTGCAATTGGCATGCTGACTGCAATAATGTCCACCAGAGCTGTTGCCCGTGAATTGAATGTTCATTTCTCTACCATAAGCCGTCTCCAAAGGCATTTCAGAGAATTTGGCAGTACATCCAACCAGCCTCACAAACGCAGACCACGTGTAACCACACCAGCCCAGGACCTCCACATCCAGCATCTTCACCTCCAAGATCGTCTGAGACCAGCCACCCGGACAGCTGCTGCAACAATCGGTTTTGCATAACCAAAGAATTTCTGCACAATCTGTCAGAAACCGTCTCAGGGAAGCTCATCTGCATGCTCGTCGTCTTCATCAGGGTCTCGACCTGACTGCAGTTCGTCGTCGTAACCGACTTGAGTGGTTAAATGCTCACATTCGATGGCGTCTGGCACTTTGGAGAGGTGTTCTCTTCACAGATGAATCACGGTTTTCAGGGCAGATGGCAGATAGTGTGTATGACGTTGTGTGGGTGAGCGGTTTGCTGATGTCAACGTTGTGGATCGAGTGGCCCATGGTGACGAGATCCTGAGGCCCATTGTTGTGCCATTCATCCACGACCATCACCTCATGCAGGGCTGCTAACTCTCACGCAATCAGCGTGAGACTCACGCAATTAACCCAATTCTCACGCTCTCACGCCACACCCCCGATTTCTCATGCTGAAGTGTCAACCCGGTCGGTCAAATGCCTGAAAGATGAGTTTATCTATATATCTACCTGTTGAGCCACTCGTGATCGACTAGTTATACCGCAAATTAGTTAAAATATCCCGTAATCTAGAGCGAGCGTGCATGCGAGACAGATATTGTGCTCCAAACCGCGCACGCGCACGGCAGAGAGGTAAGCGAGCCAGAGACCTTGCGTGTGCAAACAGCACCTCTGTAATTATTTGTGAGCTACAGTAACAAATGCTTTTTGAGATAAAGAAGTCTCATGTGAAGACATTTCTAATCTATATTTGTTTAATTTCAGGGAACTGTCTCACAATGTCATAGAAGAGCTGCCGAGTTTCTACCACTGTGCCTCGCTTCAAGAGATGTGAGTTCAGGCGTCTCTCTCTAGTGTAATAGAGTAATATTGCCAATATATCTAAGATAACTCTAAAAGCCCTAAATAACCAACATAGTATTTGACAAATGACAAATGAACGTCATTACAGTAGCAATCCATCATTGTCCATATTTTGGAGGCTCTCAAGTGTGTCCTTGGTCGCTCTGTATGATGTCTGGCGTAGAGAGTGTGTGTGTGTGTGTGTGTGTGTGTGTGTGTGTGTGTGTGTGTGTGTGTGTGTGAGAGAGATATGCAATAATACCAGATTTTTTGTTTTGACTCGGCAGAGGCCTGCAGCACAATCTGATCAAACAGATTGAGATGAACACATTCCAACAACTCAGATCTCTGCGCTCACTGTGAGTACTGTACACACACACGCACACATCTTCTGATGGCCTCAAGAGTTACAGTACAATATGAAAGCACAGGTGAAAATACTTCCGATTTGCATTTTTCTAATTTAAAAGTACACTATGTACATTTTTTTGTTCAAAATTTACAAAGTTTTAATATCGATACATCATTAATCTTTTTGTGTTAATATGATTCACTGGTTAGCTTGTTATAAGTGTTTATATTTTAGACCTGATGGGATGGTTTTCATGGGAAATTCGCATCATGTCACTCGCCCGTGCGTGTCTCATCATATCCATAAATAGAGTAAAGTTTCTCCGGCTACTTTTATGCGTTTCTTGTGGTGTGTGTGTGACAGATGTCAGTTGTCACAGCGAGCAAGAAAGCCTGACATGGATCCGCTAAATCTCCCAACTTCTGGGGAATCACCTGTTTTAAACAAACATGAACAGAGGAGAGTCTGCTGGCAAAAAGAGAACGCGTCAGAGATCGTAATAAAACAAAAATCAACATTAGTTTGACTTTTCAGAGATGGTGAGAACTGAGGGATTTGAAATGTTGTAAAAGGAGATGGCGATTTTATTACTCAACAGGCGAGTAAGGTATTTTATTGAACAGATAAATTGCAATATGTAGCGTTCTAACAGAGTTCATTGTATAGCATTATCTGTTGTGAAGGGTCATTTCATTATAGTTGTTGTCGCGTTGTGAAGATGTGTAAGATAACCATATTCATCCGCACAGTCACGCAGAGCCGAAGCACAACCAAAACAATGTTCTTCTGTAAAATGCATGCACTTTTGTTTTTTTAACCGCTACTGGTACAAAAGTTACAGTGTACCTTTAATACATATTTTACATTACAAATTGAAACATAATGATGGATAAAAAAATTAGAAATACTTAATTGTCCCCCTTTTTGTGTAGAGGCACTCAAACTGCATGATTGATTTGAGAGATAATTTAAAATCAAGTTAATGCGTCTTAAATATTCCTTATTAATTTCCACATTTTTCAGCATTTAAACATTAATCAGATTTTTTGAGAACATTGATATTGTGTCAAGAAAGAATTCATAGAAAGAATTCATAGAAAGAATTGGTAAAGCTCACCAACTCTTCCACCTAGAGGCCAAGACAAGTTAACCAATTAACAGCTGGCAACCAAAAGCCAGAAAATTCTATACAAAACAATGATTATTGTTAAAAGAATATGAGAGCAAGACAGATATCTGATAAGGATAGAAACTGTTGGCTGTCAAATTCTGAGCAAAAGCATTTCTATTTTTATGAGAAAAGGAGAAATGACAGGTGTATGGATGAGTAAATAATGTTTCATTACAGGGATCTTAGCTGGAACCGGATCAACACCATCCACCCTGACGCCTTTTCCTCTCTCCAGTCTCTCATTAAACTGTAAGTATACTATATGCAAAACACTGCGATTGTATGTAATTGGATTTTCCACTGAAGATAAAGCTCACACAGCCAAGATGTCTGTATAGATGTACAAAACTGTTATTAAACTATGACTTTGCACAACCATCCCATTTGCACAAACAGAGATCCCATGATGCACACTTGAGTTTCTGTCATTCGTGCAATGCTTTCTTTGGCTCAAAGTGAAAAGACTGTGCTTGTAATCATGGTTAAAAGCTCTGTGCAGTGTTGAAGACGTGGATCGTCAGTCACTGGCGATTAAATGCAAGCAGCATTAGGTGAAGAATGTGATGAATGAATGAGGGAGAGTGATAAAGTGTGACAGAGTGAGGCTGATAAATGTGTGCAGCAGTGAATGACAGTGTTATACACAAAAAGATATTGCAATAGTTATAGACCTCGTATAAACCTCTAAGTAATTACTCTGGGGCGAATTCACTACCAAACAAAGTACATGGAAAAGGCAAATCACTGTTCCAGGCTCAATACAAGTACAACTCCTTCGACAGTATCTATGGCATGCTGTTGATTACCACAAAAAAATAATTTTGACTCGTCCTTCACTTTGTAAAAACAAGCAAAAATAATTTTCTGTGGTAATTAACAGCATGCCACAGATGCTGTCGATAGAGTGTTGAACCTGGAACATGCAAAGTTGTATTTAAACCGATGCATTTCAGATTCCATCAGGGTTAAAAGTTCAAGGCCTGTGTGCCAAAACATGTCGGTTTAAATAAAACTTTCTCCTTTATCGGATTTAGAAAACTTCACAGCCTCCTCACTGCAGAATACTGATATTTAACACACACACATAAATATGTGTCAGATGGCTCAGTCTGTTCTGATCAGTCGACTGCTTGCAGTGCATGTCGGAAACGAAATGCCCATTACTATATCTAAATTTCAACTGTTCCTCAGCACTTGATACACAGCGATACGAACAGTAATGATGGTTTTACTGTATGAATTCGAGCCTGAGTCTGATATTGAAACATTGGAAGAAGTAGTTGATCAACCCGTTTCACCATCGCAAGCATGACTTTGGCAGGCTGTTTCTACGTTTATATTTAGTTTGTTGTACACTGTAGATGACTCTTCACGTCCTCATCCGTTTGGAAGTGCATGCAAAGTGGATTTGCTTTCACAGCACAGAAAATGTCAGACATGTCTTCCTGACATGTCGACAACACAAACCAAACTCTTCCAGTCTCAGCTACAGCTACAGTGATTGAGGGTCAAAGTAGACATTGTTCACGGACAGCCAATGAAGACCATAGGCTAGCATTATGCACATTAGTAACAAATCTATGTAGTTTTGAGCAGGCATTAAGTCTGGAATTACTGACGACTCCTTTCAGGCAGTTCAGAATCGATTTGTTAGTTTGGGAGACAATAACTCCATTTATCTGCACTTTCATCTTAAAACAATTTCAGACAGTTTATATTCACAAACAGCTTTTACACTCCATAAAAGGTAAAATAATAAAAAAGCATAATCGGGGCACTTATTGGTTGCAAGATATTAGTGGATCATGTTTATGTTCATATAGTTAAAGCGATGAACCTGTGGTTACTCTGCAAGGATACCTATGTGAACTTGAGGAAAACTGACTTCACACATCCACTAAAATAACTAACACACTAACTAACTGCATAACTGCAAACTGGCTAAAACTTCAATGTGATGGTTGCCTTTTTAACCGCATCACGCATTACTGAAGGTAACACATTTAACTTCAATAGCTGCTAAAACCTCATGACTCTAATTTCAATATTTCCAACAGAAGATCTCCAAGGAACAATGTTGACAAACGTTCACACAAAATTATCTTATAGTATAATATGGGACATTTTAAGTAGGTACTTCAAGTGTAGCACCACTTTAGCTCCATCTGCAACTTTTTTTTACACATGATGATCCATCTATATCTCCTCTCTCCATCCAGAGATCTCACTGGGAACAGATTGGGCAGTCTCCCACTAGTTGGGCTAACAAGTCTTACTCATCTTAAACTGAAAGGCAACATGGCACTCTCACCTTCTTTCAGAGAGGAGGACTTCCCCAACATAAGGTACATTTGTGATAACCAATAACCCCAAATAAACTCCGCTATCCCGCACAACAACATATTTGCTAGACTTAAAAAACTTTCATGTTAAACCATCAAAGAAAATTCACAAGTGGATGCGGTTATTAAGTCCCACAACACAAATGCCTCGAATAGCTCAAAAACACATGAAGGTTTTACTCTGTTTTCGGAGAAACATTCAACCGTTTATAGATTTGACAGTTTCAAGATACTAACAATCTGGAACAGGCTGTGCCCCAAGGAACATTATGTTCATTTGTACGAGTAAACGATTTCTGTTAGGTTCCCTAGAATATCTGGTTTGATGTAAGTCATCTGACAGGGGGAAAGATTATTTCAAGATACCTTATTCTCAATACAAGAGAGGCTGTTATAAATATCCTGTCCCGATTCATCAACAGCACAGGGTTTTGGAAGCACTCCAAGAATTCAGCCTTAAGTGCTGCCGTAATTTGATTAGCACTTCAAGAAATTAGAGATTTCAAGTATTAACATTTCCAAAAAGCAACTGATTACAATTAAAGAGAAGTCACGGTTTCAGTCGTGACCCAATTACATTTAAAATAGCCCTCGCAGTTAGATGTATTGCTAGATTACTTCATGCATTATTTGCAGATTGATGAATCATTTTTTCCTCTGAAATGGGATCTTTTATAGTTTTCATGTTTCCTTAAACTGATGCAATATGTCCTTATTTTTAATGTTAAAACTCCATTTGGCACATAATAATAAAACTATTTGTGGTATAAAAATATTTGATGGAACATATAAAATCATTTTTAATTTTATACATCACTTTGTTGAAACAGGGTAATTGAGATGCCATATGCCTATCAGTGCTGTGTATTTGGAGCCTGTAACAGCTACAAAGCAGCCAGCCATTGGGAAGAACAGATTGGCAGTGAAGAGGAAGATCTCCAGAAGAAAGCGCTGTCCCTGTTCCCCATTCACACTGACAACAACTGTAAGTCCCAAAACTAGGCCATCTCACAAATCTGTCAAACATTGTACGGCATTGTGACTAGGAAGAAAGTGGTAGCAAGCACCATTTGCAAAACAGTACCTTTTTTTTACTTAGTACAATGGTAATAACATGGTATTCTTTGAAGTACCACCAGCCACCACCACTACCTGTCAAAAATGTAGACACCTCCTCATTATTTATTACTATTTTCCACATTGTACAACAATAATTAAGTCACTGAAACTATGATATAACACAAACAGAAGTGTGGGAATCGCATAGTGACCATCTACAAAGTGAAGGTGATTTCAAGCATTTAAGCTTAAGCATTTAGATCAAAATGGTTTTAGACTTTCTGAGGTGGTCTCTTCACCTTCTTAATAGACATGCAAATGGCTAGAATAAACCAGCTGATTAAGTTTAAATTATCTGAACTTATGAAGTTTCCCAACTCCAAAACTATATTGTGTCAAGTCACTCAAGTTTGTACAGTAAACCTTTTATCAAAGTCCCTTTAGCCAAAAATGAAAACATTGACCTTACACAAACACGTTCCTCATATGAAAGGAACATAAAAGCACCACTTGTAGCGGTTTTCCACAGTGTGTGTGTGCGAGTCTATTTTTATTTGCTCTCTTCTATCTGCCAGTCTCTTCATCTTTAATTAGCACAGTAGAAACATGTCAGGGCCTTGCTGTAACCGCAGGTATTTGACAGATCAAATAAAATGTGTCTTTTCTCCATGCATTCCTCCATGCGATCTGATCAGGTTTCAGACTTGAAAGCAGCCCTCCGTAATTACACTCCATGGGAAATTAGATAAACATTAACAATTCAAGGTCCAAAACATACCATTTGGCTTATCGGAAAATAACAAAACCAGAGCGTGAACAAAGCCTGATGATTGATTGCACACTGAAGGAGAAATGGAAAGTTGCAACTGAGATGTTTTCGGTGTTGAGTGGTGCTAAAGCCCTTAGATAAATTAATCCGTTCCAGCAGACTTGATGTCCATAGCATGGTGATTAATCTTCTGCCAGACTGAGTGCATCATGGCATCTTGAACACTGAAGACTATTTCATCATACTGTCATAAATGCACAAACCAAAGGTGCCTCATGCTTTTCATGTGTTCACTTGCAGATGACCTTGACTTAGAGGAATTCCAGTTAGCTATTGAAGAGTCCAAACTACAAACCAGCATACAGTGTACCCCCATCCCAGGTAAATTCAATCAGAAACACATCTCAACTCTAGGTCACATATGTGCCACCAAGACTGTGTTCATATCGAGTACAAACAAACTAAACAAGATGCAGGTTGAAGAAAAAACGTTTTTTCAAAGAATTTTTACACCAAATCTATGCACACTTCACAGAATCTCCACCAACACTTCAGCTTAGCATGATTTGATAACCATGTGAAGAAATTTCAAGTGTTGCCACTTTCAGAAATGGTGCTGATATAAAAAAAGAAAGAAAGATGGTTTCAGCTGTGACCCAGTAATCTATAAAACAGCTATTGTTGTTATATTTTATTTTGCATTTTAATAAGATTTGACAAATATTAATAAATGTGCTTCAGTCTATCGAAACAAACATTTATATACAGGGCCTAAAACTAACATTTTGCCACATCTGGCAAATGGACGGTGACTTAAACTGCCATTAAACTGTTTTTTGCAAAAACAGCCAGTTATAGCGCCAAAATATTAGATACCAGGGAAAATTCACAGTTCTCTATTCCAATTTCGATACCACAGTTATAACTACATGCCTAACTCATATAAATTAAAAAAAAAATTAATAAAGACAAGTAACATAAGTTTTCAGGTAGAGACATTATATAAAGTAATCAAATGTAAAAGTCTTCACTGTATACATGAAACAGATTAATCCTTATTAAAGTTTCAAAAGTTATTCAGTCAAGAGCAGTGAGTAATTTTTTCTTTGTCCTTTTGTTGTTTGATTAACATTGAAAACACAGAGAGAAACATAAATATTAGGCTGCCGTCACAAGACCTAATGAACGGATCCAATACTGAAAATTATACACGTGTTGTCTTTCTGGACTGTTTACGTTCACTCAAGCCATAACCGAATGTGGTCGGATACACGCAAAGACGGTAGCGTACTTTTTTCGAAGTGGGCATTTTTTTATATATGTCCGTTCAAAAGCAAGAAGATGTGAAACAGAGCTCATTTCAGTATTCGCGTGCTGTCTGAGACTCTTTTTTCTGGGTGCGCGTTTCAGATCTTTGCGCAGTCTAAACTTTTCACACAGTGCATGAGTAACAAATTGAGTTCCCTTTGTGTCTTCTTGCACTTGAATATTTAAATTTGGCAAGGCTTAAACGTTTGTGACAATGCAGTACTGGCCCATCAACTGTCCTGAGCATCACATTTCACATTTGTTCACGTTTATGTTCTCACAATATTGCATTGTTAGAATTCATAAAAAAGTTACCAGCTAACTGACGATTGACACCGATTCACATTCTCGCCAACACCGATTTCTACTGGCATTTGGCGCTCTGCGAGTGTTTTAGACCCTGTTTATGTAAATGACCATAGAGCGTAATACTGAAGAAGGTAAAATGTGGCCTACTATTATTCTCTTTTATATTTTAATTTTACAAGCAATTGTATTAAAACCATTCACACATGTCTACCATATTCTCTGAAAACTTCACAAACTATTTTGAATTATGGGGGAAAGAATCTACACTGAACAAAATTAGAAATGCAACACTTTTGTTTTTGCAAGACTTTTTCTATGTACACAAAAGGCCTATTTCTCTCAAATACTGTTCACAAATCTGTCTAAATCTGTGTTAGTGAGCACTCCTCCTTTGCTGAGAATAATCCATCCACCTCACAGAAGTGGCATAACAAGATGCTGATTAGACAGTGTGATTATTGCACAGGTGTGCCTTAGGCTGGCCACAATAAAAGGCCAGTCTAAAATGTGCAGTTTTACTGTATTAGGGTTAGGGTTAGGGTCAGTATCTAGTGTGACCAGTCAGTATCTAACCAATCAGTATCTAGTGTGACCACCATTTGCCTCACGCAGTGGACCAACATTCCACAGGCCACAATCAACAACCTGATCAACTCTATGCAAAGGAGATGTGTTGCACTGCGTGAGGCAAATGGTGCTTTGTTTAAATAAGATCTTTGAGTACAACTCATGAAAAATGGGGAAAAAAACAAAAGTGATGTGTTTATAATTTTGTTCAGTGTAGTTAGAATCTTGCAGTACTATATTTCTGACTTTGTGTGAAGATGCTAATAAAGATGCATTGGGTCTCATGAAACAAGCACAAAAACTTGTGTACTTAATTTGAAAAAACTTTTCTTACATAAAATGTTGCACTTTTTCAAAGCAACAATTGATGCAATAACTATTTTAAGAAAGATTTACTAAATATTGTGTGTATTATTTTGTTGTGTATTTGATCCGTAGTAAAAAAAAATGCAGTTTTGTGTGAATAAGCCTCAAATGAATGTGTTCTTTCTGATATAATGCTCAAATTCTAATTGATCATTTCACCCCTTCAGGTCCATTTAAACCATGTGATAACCTGTTTGACAGTTGGGTGGTACGGCTTGGCATGTGGCTCATCTCTTTGGTCTCGCTGACAGGAAACAGCCTTCTCCTCTTGACTGTCTTTGCATCCCCCAGCTATCTCTCCCCTGTTAAGTTCATCATCGGCACCATCAGTGGCGCCAACCTGCTTACGGGCCTGTGTACCGGCACCTTGGCATTGGTCGATGCCCGGACATTTGGAGAGTTCGCCCTGCATGGAGCTCAATGGGAAATGGGTGCTGGTTGCCAAACAACAGGCTTTCTTTCAGTATTAGCTTCGGAGGGGTCCATACTCTTCCTGACTTTGGCTGCAGTGCAGTGCAGCGTGTCCGTGTCTTGTGCTCGCGCCTATGGAAAGTCGCCGTCCCTGGGAAGCGTGCGAGCCGCCTCTGTGGTGTGCTTGGCACTTTCGTTGGCAGTCGCCGCTTTGCCGCTAATTGGGGTCGGGAAGTACGGGGCAACTCCACTCTGCACGCCTTCACCACTGCCGGATGGCGAACCCTCCACGTTGGGTTTTATGGTCGCTCTGATAATGATGAACTCCCTGTGTTTCCTGGTGATCACCGGAACTTACATCAAACTGTACTGGGACCTGATGAAGGGTGACTTCGACAGCATTTGGGATTGTGCCATGATCAAGCATGTGGCCTGGCTCATCTTCACAAACTGCCTGCTCTATTGCCCCGTAGCTTTCCTCACCTTCTCCTCTCTTCTTGGACTATTTCCTGTGAGCGAGGAGGTTGTCAAATCAGTCGTCCTGGTACTTCTGCCTCTTCCTGCAAGCATTAACCCCTTGCTCTACCTCCTCTTCAATCCACACTTCCGTGAAGACGCACGCCTCCTTTTTAGAAGAGCTCACCACCATCATGACCACAACTTGGATTCCTTCGTCTCGGTTGACACGGAGAAAAGCTCGTATGACTCCACTCAAGCTCTGGTGTCCTTTGCCGCTGAGTCGAATGCAGTGTTCGAGAGTTCATCAGCACCAAACCCAGACACAGTCGCACGGTTTTCTTGCCCACCCTCAGTGCCTCTCATCCCATGCCAGATGCAGATGAAACCCTCAACAGAGAGGGAGAGCGTTGGAGAGAACCTGGTCAGGTCAACACCAGAACTCATTGCCAAAGAGCAGGAGTATTTCAGGAGCAGTGGACTGGAAACTCATAATGGCACCTTCTTTTCTGGAGTCTACCACTCCCCGATTCTCTCAGCTCAGTCTTCTCCTAAACTCTAAAGCTTTCAAGGACCCAAGGAGTTTGAGAAGTCGTGAGCCTACACATGAACTGACCCCTAAAACCTTCAGAGCTAATGAACAATGAACTGTTTTAATGTGGGACTATATACAACTATACTGTCCCAACTGCTCCATGGC
Source organism: Gila orcuttii (assembly GCA_026230005.1). Taxonomy (NCBI): domain Eukaryota; kingdom Metazoa; phylum Chordata; class Actinopteri; order Cypriniformes; family Leuciscidae; genus Gila; species Gila orcuttii. The sequence continues at coordinate 32,483,267 of JAPDVR010000021.1, forward strand.
ATAAAAAAGCTTAATCACATTTTGTGACACAATCTTGTGGGCCATTCAGTAATTTAAGCAATGTTCAAAAACAAATCCGCATTTACTTTTTTGTAACTTTGTTTTTTGTAATGTGTTTGTGTAATAAGGCTTAAAGGAATGTTCTGGGTTCAGGATCATCATCATCTAGGGAATACTGAGGATTTTCAAATAAAATAATTTCCCGTTCAACTCCTTCCATAAAAACAAACTAAACAATACAAGCACGTACAATGGAAGTCTATATGGCAATGTACTGCACGGGTATAAAACTTAAAATTCACACTGTATCAACAAAACAGTGTTACATAATAACAAATCCGCCATGTATTTGTTAATACATAACCAGAAACGAAGCTAATACGATTTACAGCTTTACAGCTCCAACATCTTTTCTTTTCTTTTTTTTTTTTTTTGGTGCTTTACCAAACACATTTAATTGTTTTGAATCTGGAACATTCCTTTAATTAGAAAAATATCACAGGGATGTTTGCTGATGTAAAAGGAGTGATGTATCTAAATATGTCAATGTGAAAAAGGTCTCTGCATAAAGCTCAATTCTTATGTCATGTATCTCAAAGCATTATGCATTAATTTCCAAGTGTGTATATATCCTTGTTAATTATTTGCAAGTAGTAACTTGCTAATGTGCACCTAGTGAATTAAAAAAAAATTGTATGGGAAAGTAAATATCTATGTATATTGTCAAATAATATTTAGTGAAAATACATCATGCCAAGAGATGCTAGAACATAAGGCCAGAAACATACTCTCTGCAAGTACACAAAAGGCTTGGCCAATGAACTGCAAGCTCCCAGTCCCACTGTACATATTAACATGAAAAGTGGTAAGAAACCTTGAGAGAACAGTCACCTTCAAATGTCTGTGCCATAAATTCAGGTATCTAGCTATATACATGTTGACTACTTATTTTAAATGATTGACTTTCTTCAAACCAATGCTCCAACACAACATAAGTTTAATGCAATATGCATTCAAATTTGTTAATTCGTAATGCAACATTTCAGAAGCATGAACATCCAGCTTAAGTAATTTGAAGCATTGTGTTCATGTACTTGCATAGACTATGTCTGAGCCTCACAGCATCTATTTTCAGAGTTGCATTTAATTTTTTTTTTTTTTTACGTCAAGGCCACATGATTAAGGAAGAGCAAAAAGTGAAATGAACATGTCAGTGCTATAAACTGAAGATATAAAAAGAACTATGCGTGATTTGATTAGGTCGTAATAAAGCTTGGTCGGGATCTTTTACAGATTGTAAAGTAGGCTAGCTATTGTATTGTAAAATATAACTACCTCTGATCTAGCATGCTATACCTTTTTTATCATCATTGATTTCTATTCTTTTTATATTAAATGTATATTAAAATGTAATTTTTTATATTGAAATTTTAAGATCTTTGTACAACAGACACTATTCTGGATGTAAATATTTTCGTATTTCTGTACACATGTGATAAAGAATGATTTAATAAAGTTACTAGTTTCATAAATGTATGTCTTGAGGACTACTGAACAATTCAGAGAGATGTGAATGTAGTGCACCTTTGAAATTTTAACAACAATAAATCCAGATATAAGAAACTGTATAGAAATGAGATTCAATTAATATAATTCAGATGTTTGCCAAATGTACACTACCTGCACTTTTTTTTCGGGTTGCTCTAAAGTGCTTCTCTCTTGTGTGCAGTTTTCTTATTTTTATTCTCAGTAGAAGGGGAACAGTGCAATCAGACTGAAGAATAAAATAACAATGGCTCCTACCAGTGGCTCATGTGTGTAATGACAGGAGCTCAGACTTTGCAAGAAAACATTTGCAGTTAACATATAATAGCCATAAAAAAATACACAAATCGTACCTTGTTCATCTGGATTGCATGTTCAGCCGTTCATTTCTTTGCCTTCTCTAGATTAAGTGGTTTGTTGTATTTATATTCTGAGTACTGGAAAGTATGTAAGACACTCCATTAATTTCCATGAAGAAAATTAAAGCAATAACAGTCAGAACACTTCCTGCATCAGAAAATATGACTAAAGAAATATCTTCTTCTTCTTTTTATTGGCGACTTGCAACCATATGGAACATTATCGCCACCTACTGTATCTTAATTACATATACTTAAATCCTTGTGTCCAGTCCAGTTTGTTGTTAAAAAGATTAGATGAGTTTTAAGCACCATCTTTCCGGAGTTATTTGAGAAAATAGTTGTAATGTCCATTTGTTTAATTCCTTCATGATCCAGTCCTTTCCTTAAAGCCAGTCTTTGAGTTGAGTATTTAGTGCACACAAACAGCACATGTTCCACAGTTTCCAGTTGACTGCATGTCTCACAATTTCCAGATAAATGTTTTCCAACAAGGTGCAGAGATGCATTTAACTTTGTGTGACTAAATTGACACTCTTCTCTCCTGCTCTTCCCCAATGATTTTTCCTCCCCTATACTTTCTTCTGTATCTTGTATGTCTTCCTTTATTTCCATTATCCCATAAACTCTGCCACTGTATCTTAATTGTGCTCCGTACATATGATTTGATCTCTACTTTGCTAACTGGTACTGCCACCTCTACCTGATTTTCTTTCAACCCATTTTTAGCTAAAGTATCTGCCATCTCGTTCCCTTGAATACCAATGTGTGCCCAGACTACTTACTCTGTATAAAGATAACAAAATTTCATACATGATATCCTCTCTACATTTTGACGTTGCACTTTAGAGACTAGCCAGAGCAGCACTTGAATCTGAACAAATTAGCATTGTCATGAGTTTGACTTCCTCTATCCACTGTAATGCAAACAAGATTGCCATCATTTCTGCTGCATACACTGATAAATGATTGGTTAATCTTTCAAACAATTTAATTTTTAATTCTGGAATGTAAAAAGCACTTGATTTTCCGTTCTCTAGATATTTATTCCCATCTGTGAATAAATGTACGTAATACCCATATCTCTCATGCAGCATAGTGTTCACATAAGCCTGCATATATCATACATGTTTTTACTTAAACTAACCTTTTTCAGTAGAGAAAGATCAACTCTAGGCTGAGGTAATAACCATGGTGGAACAGCTGGCATTAAAACATTTAGACTAGCGACCCAATCATTGATTCCTAACTCCTTTGTTATATCCAAAATTACATTACTATTTTTCTGCTTTCCCAACTTTCATTTATAATCCTTTTTGTAGGATGTGTGTCCTTTTGACTTCGTAAATTAGCCCAGTAATTGGCCCTCAACTGTTTCCTTCTTAGAATCAGTGGCATTTCTCAAACTTCCACCTGAAGTGCTGATATTGGTGTTGACTTTACTGCTCCACAGCATAATCTCAATGCTTGGGCCTGAATTGTATCCAACCTTTACTAGCAGCTGATCCGAAAACAATACATCCATATTCTAGAACTGCTCTAACTAAAGCCTGGTTCACACGGCAGGATAATTAGGCCGACTTTAGCCCCGATTTACCCCTTCGGACAATCTTAAGGATGCTCCGATTATCGTAAAATAATCTGATCAGATATTCCTGCCGTGTGTGGTGTGTTAAGAGTGCTCTCGTCTGCTCGGAAGGACATCAGGAACACTCCGATCTCAAATCGGGGATATCCAACATGTTGGATTATTTTGGCCCGATTTCTCCTTGTGTGTGGTGTCCCCCGGGGACAAACGAGCAAGCAGCCTGTGGACTGTGGTGTGTAGCCAATCAGAAAGCGAGGTGACGAGGCGCAGAGGAAGCACCGGGAAACAAAATCAAAACAGCCGGCGGCATGGCGCACCAGAAAGTCCGGTGGACGTCGGAGATTCAGTTAAAAACAAACTACAAACTATCGCCACTGCATCCTCTTCGTCCGCCATGATTGTTTACTCTGAAGTCACGTTTGATCTCGAGGGATTTTGCGAGATTTTCCGTCTGACCTGGGAATGCTCGGGAGTCAAATCGGTTCGTGTGTGATGTGTTGATTTTGCTGTGTGGCTGCGCACCACACACTGTACGACCAAAACTGTTATACCCGTGATTTTTTATCGCCGTGTGTGGGGTCTCTCAGGTTTGGAAAATCGGCCGACAATTTTAAAATCGTCCTGTGTGAACCAGGCTTAATGCAATATAAATATTTCTTAACGCCACTCGATCAGCTCCCCAAACACTGCCTGTTAAACATCTCATAATATTCAGTACTTTCTTACACTTATCCTCCACCTTATTAAAATTATTTTTCCACATAATCAATATATCAAACCACAACCCCAAGAATTTAAAAGTTTTCACTTTTTCTAACATTTGATTGTACAATTTCAAACAAATATATCTTCTTTGATTTTCTTTCTTGTAAAAAAGATGGATTGAGATTTCTCAACAGATCATTTAAATCCCCAATTCAAAGACCAATCTACAAGCACATTAACAGCTTCCTGGACTTTCTTTACAACAAAGTCTATATTCCTCCCTCGTTTCCAAATTGCCCCATCATCAGCAAAAAGTGATTTCCAATGTCAGGATTAACATTGTTATAAACATCATTTATCATGATTGAAAACAGTACTGGACTTATGACGCTCCCCTGAGGGGTACCATTTTCAACTAAAAAAGTATCTGATATAGAGTTCCCCACATGAACCTGAATGTACCTATCAAATAAGAAATCTTTAATCCAATTATACATTTTACCACCAATACCCATTTTATCTAGATTTATTAACAAACCTTCCTTCCACATCATATCATACACTTTTTCTACATCAAAGAAAACAGCTACTAACGCCTCTTTATTAGCTTGAGCTTTCCTAATATCATTTTCTTATGGTACTTTCCATAAGATCATCTCTCAATGCAAATCAAACCAGCTATTAGGCTAACTGAAATAACACCATGCCAATCTCTAGGTATGGTGAAGGGAATGTGATGATGTGGGATATTTTAAATCCAAAGGCCAAGGGAACTTTATCAGGATGCATAGTATCCTGGATCCATGAATTAACTGGCCTTTAAAAATAAAAATCTGCCTGACTCTATGGGAATTTAACATAGGGGTGTCTTGACTTATGCACCCTGTATTTTAAGGAAGAACATTTTTTTATTTACGATACATTATTCATTCACAAAGAGAATTGGTGTCCTTAAAGGTTGGATTTTTCCTTCTTTTTTTTTTAATTAAGGCATTAAGATCAATTTCCAAAAGATGATTTTTTATTCCTCTTTTTAGTCAACTTTAGCATGGGTGTGTTCACTTATGCTAAGCACAGTACACACTTTCCACTGCCATTGTGTTGCAGTTGTGCATACCTATTTACCTTTTTTTGTATATAAGTCTAGAATTATCTTAATATGAGACGGCAATAAAACTAATCCATACAACACAAGTGCACGATGTATCTCATCAACTGACACCTTAACAGTGTGCCTAACACAAATAGACAACAAAATATCCCCCAAAAAAGTGGTCTTCTGGCCCTATGATGGAGCAAATTTGAGTCATCTGAGTAAACAGTTACTAACTTTTATAACTAGCTATTGTATTTAAAGTATAATTGTAAAATATCATTATTATTAATTACATCCACCTTTCTGCTGATTTTATTGGTGTTCAGGAAATAAATATTACAACTAATTTGTCTACAGTTCTGAAACCTGAAAATGGTTTTGCCAAGTAACTAAGATTAAGAATTAGGCTGGAAGAGACTGGTTCTTTGAAACTTGAAATTCAGTCTGTCTGCTACATTGGACCCACATCAGTTTGTCTATAGCTGCAACAGGTCAACAGAGGATGCCACCTCCACGGCACTCAACTCTGCCCTAACCGAACCGTCAAAACTTCAGAAATCAGAATGCTGTTCATTGACTTTAAAACTTGAATCATCTCCAAACTCAGCCAGCTTGGGATCAGCACTCTGCAACTGGACTCTTCTACCGCTATACCATTGACCACACTCAGTGTCGTATGGCAATTGCTTCGCTTCAGACCTTTAACATTTCGCATCACCAGCACTCAATTACCCGCATTGAAAACATTTATCGAAGCACTGCCTGGGTAGGAAAAGAAACCTCTCCCACCTTAACCATGGACTTTAATCCGTCCAGGAAGTTGTATGCAAACCACTACCCAGATATTTTCATTTGTTTTTATGTGTACTTTGTTTTAAGTGGCCCTCTGGTGTTAAAAAATAAATGAATGAGAAAGGGTCTTCTGATCAGCCTACACCAGAGAAAAATATGGAGGAGGAATTACAACGTGATCCTGAGGAAATAATGGGTGATTTAGAGGAGATACAGGTATTTTGTATAAAATCATGTATGTACCATGTCACGCATTCTGCATCAAGCAGTATTTCACTAATGTGTGAAAAGAAAATGAACCATTGGAATTTGGTACTACCACTGTTTGTATTTTTTTTGCAACTTCCATAAATGATATTCAGAATCGTGTTATTGTTCTACCTCTTAAAAATGTATATTCCGAAGTCATTCAGAAGATTGATCCAAAGCTTCAGTGGAAAAAGAGAGATCAAGAAGGATTCTCGGTCTATGAGAAGCGCAAACCAAAGACATGTATGTTTTGATGTTTTAGAATAGATCCTTTGATTTTTCACTAAGTATTGTGTAAATCAAATATTTTTTTCTGGAAGACCAGTGGCCTCAACTATTGCCTCTGCAAGTAACCCTCAGGAGGTTGAGCTCTGTAAGCAATTGTTTTTGTTGATTTCAGGTACCACATCATGTGTTCAACCAAATGCTGTATTTCTTTGACATGTATACCCTGAAATCTGTCTATAGTAACAGACAGGTAATTTTGTAAAATGCATTTTCATATGAGTTGATTTTAATCTGTTCTGTTATTTGAATGCATGATACTGCATTACAATTGTATAATTCTGGGGGGTGGGGGGGTGGTTATGCACTATGGCGTATGGTGAAGAGTAAACGTGTCCTCCACTAGCTCCGAGGGAAATTGACTTTTATATTATTTTTGTTATACCTTTTTTCAAATCTAACTCTTTGTGATTGCTTTTACTGTAGTTAGAAGACAGTCTATACCAATTATTTCAACTTGGACATTGCAAGATGTACAATACTCGACAGAAACTGGACACCCAAAAAGGAGGCCGCAAAACACCGCCTCTTCCTGATCCCGAAACACTGAGCCCAGAGTGCAGCGCTGCTAGCACTCTGGATTCTAGGATACAAGCAATGATGGACGCACTTAAGAATGATATATTCTCTAAAATGGACACTGTTGCTGTTGGATTGCACTCTGAGATCTCATCTGTTCGAGGGGAACTGAAAGCCTCAATTGAACCACTTCAGCAGTTAGTGGACTCTCATGAAGCAGCAGTGCGGGACCTCGAGCAGGCCGCTAACGACCATAGCTCCCGTATAAGTGAACTCGAGGCTACTGTTAGCAAGTTAACCGCTCAGGTGAATCGTCTGGATGATAAGTGCGAAGACTTGGAAAGTAGATCTCGAAGAAATAATATTTGTGTTGTTGGTGTTCCGGAAGGAGTGGAGGGACCGCTTCCTACTGATTTTATTGCAACCTTGCTGCAGGATTCACTAGGACTGGAAGAAAAACGGCTACTTGATTGTGCTCACCGCTCTCTGCGGAACGAACCAGTGGCTGGGACCCAACCTCGGGCCTTTATCGTGAGGGTGCATTTTTTCCATGTTCGTAACATGATTCTACGGCGAGTAGGCAAATCTTCTCCACTCCTTTATAAGGACACACGGATCTCTGTGTTCCCAGACTTTACATCCTCTGTTGCCAAGAAGCGTTCTGCCTTTGCCGCTGTAAAGCGCACTCTGAGCTCCTTTCCGGAGGTAAAGTATGGGCTTCTATACCCCGCCACACTTAAGATCACTATGCCAGCGTTTTGAAGACCCCTCTTTGGCCAGTGACTTTGTTCAAAAGAACTGTAAGTAGAGTGGACATTGTTGGTGCCAGGATCAGACTAATGTTTGCATGTAGACATCTTCATTTTTTTTATTTATTTTTTTGCGGGTTGTCATTTATTTTGTATACTGGCTCTGGGATATCTTCAGTTGATTGTTACTTCATTATTTTATTTTTTTGTACCAGTTGTTAATGCTTAAACAGTAAAAGCGATGTTGTTTTGGTTTCACTTGATGAATAGAGTAATTTGTCTGCCTTAATTTGGATTTTGTGGCTTTTACAAAGTTTGTAGGTACATTTTTTCAGTCACTTTCTCTCAGGTAGCACTATTATTTTAGTTTAGAGCTATTACGGAGCATTTTGTGTCTTCAGTTAGGTTTGGGTTTGTGTGCATCTCATTTGGGGGATGCTAACAATGGGGTGGTGTGGTGGGTTGGGGTGGCTTGTGTTTTATTTACATTTATTCATTTAGCTGACGTTTTTATGCAAAGCGACTTACAATTGCTATATATGTCATAGGTCGCACGCCTCTGGAGCAACTAGGGGTTAAGTGTCTTGCTCAGGGACACATTGGTGTCTCACAGTGGATTCGAACCCAGGTCTCTCAAACCAAAGGCATGTGTCTTATCCACTGCGCCATCACCACCCCATTATTTATGTTGTTGTTGTCTTGTGTTTTCTAGGTTTTATTGTATTTGTTTTATAATTGTTTTACCAAATTATGCTGCTGTGGTGACGGTCTATTTGTCATTGTTTTTGACTTTTTTTTTCTGCCCTATCTTTGGTGGATGGCCCAATTGAGTGTAAACCTAAGTACTGATGGAGGTGACCTCAAGCTGGTATCCTGGAACTGTAAAGGCCTGAACTCCCCTGTGAAACGTACTAAGGTATTAAATCATCTTAAAAACTTAGAAGCACAGATTGTTTATCTTCACGAGACGCACTTAAAATCTACCCCTCATTCTCAAATTAAAAGTAGGTGGGTCAGTCAGTCCTATTTCTCATCATTTTATAGTAAGTCCAGGGGCGTTGCCATCTTATTTCATAAATCAATTCCCTTTGTTTGTTCTAAAGTGCTTTCTGATCCTAATGGTAGATACTTGATAGTTACAGGTAGCTTATATGGCACCCAATTGATTTTAGTTAATGTCTATGCCCCAAATTGGGATGATGAGTTTTTCAAGAAACTTTTTTCTTCCCTTCCGGACATGTCCTCCCACTTACTCATCTTGGGTGGGGACTTTAATTGTTGGTTGAACCCAGATCTTGACCGTTCCTCCAGTAAAGCTGCAGCGCCTTCAAAATCGGCTAAAGTTATTAAACATTTTATGGAGAACTTTACAAATTCAGATCCTTGGCGTTTCTTTAATCCTACAAGCAAAGCATTTTCCTTCTTCTCTCCTGTACATCGCACTTTTACTCGGATTGATTATCTCTTATTGGATAATAGATTTCTTCCATGTCTCTTGCTCATATGAACCAATGGTTATCTCAGACCATTCTCCTGTTGTACTTAACATATAGGTTTAAAGGCTTGGTTCGATCACGCTGTCCTTGGCGTCTTAATATGCACTTATTGTCAGAACCCATGTCGAAATAACGACTTAAGTCGAAATAACGAGATACGTTTTCTCTTTTTTCTCACCTTGCGGTTCAGGGCTTCCGTAATATATTATTTGTCGTTGTTTTTTGTTGTTTTTTTTTATTCTCTGTTTTTAGTATTTTTGTATGTGAAGGGGAATTTTGTTTGTTCGTATTTCATGTTCAAAATATAATAAAGAGATTGAAGGAAATTTTTTTTTTATACAATTCTAGGAACTGCAGCACATCTGAAGCCTCAACTACCAAACAACATTTTGGAGATGTAGATGCACAACGGAATATTGGTTAGTTTACCTTAAATGTTTTTACCCATCGAACTGTATCACTGTCTTCATAAAGTCCCTCTGATTGAATAAAAGTGCCATTAACATTTAAAAATGTTACATGTACAAATTTGCGAGAGATTACTTGTTTCATTGTTTTTTAAACAACATAAACTGAGTTTGTGCTCTTGGTTTACAAGCTTGTAATATGTAAGGAATTGTAATGTTATTTTTACATATTTTTTTAAAAATAAAGTGAACAGCCCAAAGTAAAAAAAAAAAAAAAAAAAACCCTGTTTACGGATCACAAAAATGTATCTCCAGAGCGGCTATATATATACAGTATTATATATATAATATACATGCTATATAATAACTTTTTTACAACAAAAATTAAACATCACTGAGCTTACTTAAGATGGACCGTGACGCTATTTTCTTCTGGAAAAACTTTGTTGCATTATTTTCTTGTTATCTCTGTAAAGATGCTTTGAAACAATCTGTATTGTAAAAAGTACTATATAAATAAAGGTGACTTGACAAATGGACAACGCTAAATACAGGTGTAAACGGGTCTAAAATGTTTTGAACTTGTCCACTTTCCACCACTTCCAGAGGTAGTTGAAAACATTCGACCGGATTGCTTTCGTAGTGTAAACGCTTATGTGGTCGAATGTGTTCAAACAGCCACAAAAGACCGTTTACTCTCTGTCTACTGACCTAGTGACTGAGTAAACATTATGGGCGCGCTCTAGCCAGGATTTAAACTGTCGACCGAAGACCCAATTTTGGTTTGAAGATGAAAAACGTACTAAGCACAATGTTCTCTCACTGTACTAAGCACAATGTTCTCTCTTCGGCTGCTTTTACCGCTATCAGAGTAGAAACTAAAGCTGCAGCTCTCCGTATGTTTTTCCATCGTCTCCAGTCATGTTCATATGTAAATCGCGCAAGCTTATTTTGTCTGTTAGATCGAAAGATCTGAAAAAAAAAAAAAAAAAAAAAAAAATATATATATATATATATATATATATATATATATATATATATATATATATATATATATATATATACAGGTCCTTCTCAAAAAATTAGCATATTGTGATAAAGTTCATTATTTTCCATAATGTAATGATAAAAATTAAACTTTCATATATTTTAGATTCATTGCACACCAACTGAAATATTTCAGGTCTTTTATTGTTTTAATACTGATGATTTTGGCATACAGCTCATGAAAACCCAAAATTCCTGTCTCAAAAAATTAGCATATCATGAAAAGGTTCTCTAAACGAGCTATTAACCTAATCATCTGAATCAACTAATTAACGCTAAACACCTGCAAAAGATTCCTGAGGCTTTTAAAAACTCCCAGCCTGTTTCATTACTCAAAACCGCAATCATGGGTAAGACTGCCGACCTGACTGCTGTCCAGAAGGCCATCATTGACACCCTCAAGCAAGAGAGTAAGACACAGAAAGAAATTTCTGAACAAATAGGCTGTTCCCAGAGTGCTGTATCAAGGCACCTCAGTGGGAAGTCTGTGGGAAGGAAAAAGTGTGGCAAAAAACGCTGCACAACGAGAAGAGGTGACCGGACCCTGAGGAAGATTGTGGAGAAGGACCGATTCCAGACCTTGGGGGACCTGCGGAAGCAGTGGACTGAGTCTGGAGTAGAAACATCCAGAGCCACCGTGCACAGGCGTGTGCAGGAAATGGGCTACAGGTGCCGCATTCCCCAGGTCAAGCCACTTTTGAACCAGAAACAGCGGCAGAAGGCCTGACCTGGGCTACAGAGAAGCAGCACTGGAGTACCCACAGTCAGTGATGGTCTGGGGTGCCATGTCAGCCGCTGGTGTTGGTCCACTGTGCTTATCAAGGGCAGGGTCAATGCAGCTAGCTATCAGGAGATTTTGGAGCACTTCATGCTTCCATCTGCTGAAAAGCTTTATGGAGATGAAGATTTCATTTTTCAGCACGACCTGGCACCTGCTCACAGTGCCAAAACCACTGGTAAATGGTTTACTGACCATGGTATTACTGTGCTCAATTGGCCTGCCAACTCTCCTGACCTGAACCCCATAGAGAATCTGTGGGATATTGTGAAGAGAAAGTTGAGAGACGCAAGACCCAACACTCTGGATGAGCTTAAGGCCGCTATCGAAGCATCCTGGGCCTCCATAACACCTCAGCAGTGCCACAGGCTGATTGCCTCCATGCCACGCCGTAATTTCTTTCTGTGTCTTACCCTCTTGCTTGAGGGTGTCAATGATGGCCTTCTGGACAGCAGTCAGGTCGGCAGTCTTGCCCATGATTGCGGTTTTGAGTAATGAAACAGGCTGGGAGTTTTTAAAAGCCTCAGGAATCTTTTGCATGTGTTTAGAGTTAATTAGTTGATTCAGATGATTAGGTTCATAGCTCGTTTAGAGAACCTTTTCATGATATGCTAATTTTTTGAGATAGGAATTTTGGGTTTTCATGAGCTGTATGCCAAAATCATCGGTATTAAAACAATAAAAGACCTGAAATATTTCAGTTGGTGTGCAATGAATCTAAAATATATGAAAGTTTACTTTTTATCATTACATTATGGAAAATAATTAACTTTATCACAATATGCTATTTTTTTTGAGAAGGACCTGTATATATATATATATATATATATATGTATATATACCGGTCCTGAGCAACCGGTCCTGAGCAATAAATCAGAATTGAGCCCTAAGGCTTGCAGTGTGAACATAGCCCAACTCTCAGCTTTCAAATTCTGTCAGTTTTATGACGAAATTCAAACAATAAATGTTATTTTCACTCTTTAATACGGCATGATCGAATGCAACTGTCAATACCACAGGAAAGCCATTCAATGTCCATAGTTCGGAGTCAGCTTAGAATAATTTTCCTATATGCACTATATTGCATGCTATATTGTTACTTGATATGTAAACTTGAATTTAATAAATGATTGAATAAATCTGTCATGAAAGTAATTGATTACAGCCAGTTTAAAAGTTTATAATTTAACAACAAATTGAAGTAGATTGGACCCTAAGAAAGTGTGGAAGGACAGATATCTTAATACATAACACAGGAATTTCATTTCACAGCAGTGGTAAAAATAGCTTGAAATTTGACGAGTTTCTGTTTGTTCTCCATTCGGACATCTGTGAACCCAGAGGACTCCAGCGCTTCCATGTAGACCTCAGGTTTCCACTTGTCTCCAGTGAGCACTCCCATAGAAGCTGCTTTTTTAAGACTGTCTAGTCTGAGAGTTGTAACCATAATTCCACCTGAGGAACAGAATAATTTTCATATTGTTTTAATTATTAAATGTTGGGTCAGAGTGGCATACGGTGAGTCTAAAAGTTCATTTTCAAATCATGCTCACATGAATCATCAGGTTTGCACTAACTTGTGAACTACATGCTGTCATTAATGCAAAACCTTTTCATAGCAATTCAAATAAGCATTTTCACTCTAATTGTTATGCTGGTACTATCATTTTAATGAAAAAGTCTATAAAATAAAATTATTTTGTGTTCTGTTAAGGCAACTTACGCATTGATTTATTTAAAATTGATTTATCCATCCATCCATCCATCCATCCATCCATCCATGGACTGGCTTTGCTTTGCTAGCGGGTAGCTACAGACAGACCCGGTGCTAATACGGCACTGGTGCCTTAACGACCGTTATCTACCGGACCAAATATCAACATGGATTTCTGTGCTTCATTTCGATGCTACTTTTATGCCAGTAAACAGTATAAACAAATTAGTTATTTTCTTGTGTTACGCAGCATGTTTGAGCTTCCGCAAAAAACAATGATGTTTTTTTTCTCCCACATCAAAGAACGGTTGAGCTTCTGTTTAGGTTCGCTAATCAATGTTTATATGTGAATTAAAGCCTAAATTCAATCATCATAAAAAGCAATAGTCTTTTCAGAAAATTGACTAAACCTCTCGATTCATATGGATTAGTTTTAAGATCTCTTCATTAACTTTTTAATGTGTCAAAGTGGTAGTTGAGAAATCTCTCCAGATTTGTTTTGAAGATGAACGAAATTCTTACGGGTTTGGAACGACATGAGGGTGAGTAATTAATGACTTTCTTCATTTTGGGTGAACTATCCCTTTAACCAATAGAAATAATTATTGTTCAACATAAAATTGTAACATTACATTAATATTAAATGAAAAAATTTACCTAATTTAACCTCAAAACGGTTTAGAGATTTTATTGAATAACTCAAGTTCTCGTGATCTTACCTGGTTTCATCACTCTGTGGATCGCTTTCGCTCCCGCTTTGAGATCCGGCCAGAAGTAATAACAGTTACAGTGAAAAACCTTGTCAACAGTGTTTTCCTCTATCGGCATGGCCAACAAATCACTGTAATACAACACAACCTTTCCTCTGGAGATCTGCTCCTCCATGCGCTTGCTGGCCATCTGATGCATGTATTGTGAGTAGTCCACACCCAGCAGTTTCCCTCTCGGGCCCATGAGGAGCTTCGAGGCCTCCTGAAGACCGATGCCCGGCCCGTGACCCAGCTCCAGCACGGTGTCGTTGGGTTGTATGTTGCTCAATTTCACTGCATTCTCCTCCAAAATCTGATTGTGCCATTTAAGGAATTTGGTCACCAACCATCCAGATAAAGAATACGTGGGGTGACCCAGCTGTTTGCCCACTTTGTTAGACAGCATTTCTAGACAAAAACAAAACAAAATAAATATTTATTTTACACAAGGACATTTGTTATGACTTAAGCCTGGTTCACACGGCAGGATAATTAGGCCGATTTTAGCCCCGATTTACCCCTTCCGACAATCTTAAGGATGCTCCGATTATCGTAAAATAATCTGATCAGATATTCCAGCCGTGTGTGGTGTGTTAAGAGTGCTCTCGTCTGCTCGGAAGGACATCAGAAACGCTCCGATCTCAAATCGGGGATATCCAACATGTTGGATTATTTTGGCCCGATTTCTCCTTGTGTGTGGTGTCCCCCGGGGACAAACGAGCAAGCAGCCTGTGGACTGTGGCGTGTAGCCAATCAGAAAGCGAGGTGACGAGGCGCAGAGGAAGCACCGGGAAACAAGATCAAAACAGCCGGCGGCATGGCGCACCAGAAAGTCCGGTGGACGTCGGAGATTCGGTTAAAAACAAACAACTATCGCCACTGCATCCTCTTCGTCCACCATGATTGTTTACTCTGAAGTCACGTTTGATCTCGAGGGATTTTGCGAGATTTTCCGTCTGACCTGGGAATGCTCGGGAGTCAAATCGGTTCGTGTGTGATGTGTTGATTTTGCCGTGTGGCTGCGCACCACACACTGTACGACCAAAACTGTTATACCCGTGATTTTCTATCGCCGTGTGTGGGGTCTCTCAGGTTTGGAAAATCGGCCGACAATTTTAAAATTGTCCCGTGTGAACCAGGATTAAAGCAGAGGCTTTGAGTAGATATGATAAAATACAAGTTTAGTATGATTACTTCTATAATACAGTAGTAGTATATAATACAGTTTTATTATTTAGTATGATTCACATTTAGCCTAGTATGATTTGTTTTTCATAATTGCTCACTCTGAAAAAAACAAGGTTTAAAAAAAGTTTAAAATCTCACCTAGGTCCATCAACTTCCCTCACCCTTTGCCATCAATCCAAAAATCAGCTAAGCTTAAACATATTATAGATAGACAGGTAATAGTCAACAGAATCACAATGCCTAAAATCACTCCACCCATACGTTTTACAAGATAAGACCATTAGCGGTGTGAGTGTGTGCAGTACACGTCAAAGAACAAAACGTCAAAGTAAAGTTATTTTTACTAATAAATTGAAAACCCCATCATAACCCCCCCATTATAAAATATAGGAAAATCTTGAGGGAACCAGTGGGGAATTATTCTTCCGGGTTTTGACGTTCCTGTACTACTCTATTGGCTGTTCGTGGTTTGTTGTGTTGCTAACTTTATCCAATAGCCTATCTGATAGCATCCCCTAAATCTACTAATTTAGTTAGGAATAATCCACTAGCATGAATTAAAGTTATTATGATCACAAAGTGTCCGATTTGCTGCAACTCAACTGCGCTGCTAGTATTTGGTAGCCTGGATATGCCAGCCGAACTTAGCCCCGCCCACAACATTTGATGATGGGAAGTTCGGTCTGGACTTGATCCGTTGTTGACCAATCAAATTGTCAGGGCGGGCTTTATAAGATGATGGACAGATAATCAACAGTAACATAATCATCCACGTCACCAAAGAGTGCTTGGGTTGAATTCGTTTACGACAAAGAATGGCTGCTGCTGGATAATTTAGATGTGTAGATTCAGCCATCGTGTCTGTTATAGAAGATGTAGACAGCGCATTCATTTTAAAAGAGGAACAGAGAACAGCGATCAAGGTATTAGTCGATCCAATTGAGTGCAGAGGCATTTTCTTTCCTGGTTCGGTTGAAACACGCCCCATTATCACAGCCCAATGGAGCAGTATCAGACTCACATTCTGACTAGAATCGGAGTGTGACGACGTCAGGCTAAGTATTTGGTGCTAACTTCAGGGAATTATTGAGAGACTCCATTGCTGTAAAAAATGGTCCATTGGAGAGAACGAAGATGACGCAATTGTCTACTCAAGGGCTCTTTCAATACTTTCCAGCTGCAGAACCGCATGTTTCAGACCAGCAGCCGCAGAGCAGAAGTGTGTGTGGGGGGGGGGGGGGGCATGGCTTATGTCTTGCGCCACCTAAACGAGTATTTTTCTTTAAAGAGATGTGCTATTTTCACATCTACCAAATTTAACAAAAATATTTTGTAATTAAGATCACTTTTCAATTCGTGCATGCATAAGATATTGTGACGTACAATTAGCAATATTTTAAAACATTCTGTTAATCATGTTAAATGTTTATGGATACAAATATAACTCTGTTAATGGTTAACTGCATGGATTTAGTTTATTTTTCACATGTAAAAAGTGATTCCCATTTGACTATACTATGTGATAATATTATTTCCTTCATATTCATGTTGTTACAAATATTACTTAAATACACTGAGAATGGGCATTTAATGTCAAATATACTGTATTTAATAATTAAATACTGTGCATTTCTCTATATGAAAACCAGACATTGTGGGTGTGCATATGTTTTTGCATTTGTCAAAGTAGAGATATAAATTTTGTTGAAAGGATAAAGGTCTTTCTGCAAGAATGCCATGATAAATGGGCTTAAGAGTCAACAGTTTTTGTGCTCTAAATTGATTGTTGTAAAGTTTGTGTTTTGCAATTATGAGATATTTATTCGTTTTTTTGTCATTATTATTGTTTTATTTTTTTTTAAATTGGAAAATCAATGCTTTTGACTGAATCACTTTTGTATCTTTATTATTAGTCAATTTAACTCATACAGTGAACGCCGTTTTATTTTTACACTTGATATTCAATTTAGTATTACTTAAATAAATTAGGCTACTGTACCTGAAGCACTTTATATAATTTATATTTATATATGTGTTTGTCCTATTTATTATTTTTATTTTATTTAAATACATTTAAATTAATTTATTTGGTTATATATTTGCAAAAGTTTTTATTTTTGTATCAATGAATTTTATTTATGTACCAAGTAGTTTTTTTTTTTATTTGTCTCAGGGATGCCTTGCTTAATTACAGAAGACTGCCAGTCATGTGTGAAATGACTGCAGTCAGATGGGATTTGTTTTATAATATTGGGCTGACTAAACTGGCAAGTAAAAAACTAAATCAATTTAAAGGTTTACAATTAATTCAGTGAGACTTTTTCCTCTAGACCTATTAAACTGTCTACCACAGTCAAATAAGAAAAGTGGGGGGCGGGGCATTTTTTTTATTACATTTATCTCACCTAAATGTTTGCTCACTCATTGTATTTGTCTTTTTACAATGGGGTAATTTTGTTGCTTAAGAGTTTACACAACACAAGGAAGCTTGATTTCAATCTTTAAATTATAGCTTAAAAAGTAGCACAAATAAATACAATAAAGATAAATAAATAGTAGACATACTACAGTACAGAAACTGTTTAACTAAAATAAAGTAATTAAATATAAAACACGGGATAGTCTTTAGTCCTGATTCCTTACAATTAAAGCTATCTTTTGTTGTTTTATCAACATGTATGACACATTATCACTTTAAGAGCTAGTGCACAGATACATTACACTGTTACACATGCGTTTTCTTTCTCAGCTGTTTATGTTTAGCCTATTTAAGGCATAACTGACTGTTTACTAGGATACTCGCCAAGACCAGCATTTTTACATACTTTTGTGTGTTTTTGACCATTTAAGCACAATAAGCTTGTAACAGTTTTTGACCATTTAAGCACAATAAGCAACAGTGGTTCCTTGCCACTGTTGCCTTTGGCTTGCTCAGTTGGGGATATTCAAATTAATTAACCAATCATACCATTGATCAGCTCTACCAAACTTGGATGTCTTTTTTCCAGTAATAAACAAACATTGTTAAGTTGTTTTGATTGATACTGTAAAGCAGCTTTGATACAATCTGTATTGTGAAAAGCGCTATATAAATATATTTGACGTGACTTGACTTAAGCAAAGAAAAATAACTCCGTTTTGTTACTCGCAAGCTGTTTGTGAGGGGCTTCACGTGAGAATCATTTCTCAGAGAGCACGCAAGTACTAAATAATTAAAAATGTCTTGAATGTTTAGATTGGCAAGACTTCAAAAGACGTGCAAATAGGCCTGGGCGATAAAACGGTGTCATGAAGTGTTCAGTATAATGCTTGACAGTTTCACCATCATTTTATACAAGGGACAAGTGACTATACTTCATACTTTCATACTACAAGTGACAAGCAAAAAGACAATAAGTTGCGTTGCAGTGAGGTTTGGTTGAATCCAGAACAAGACACATACTGAAATGAGTGCCATGCCAGCCATGAAGAGAGATAGTGAATAGAAAGGACACGAATGTCAAATTTAAAATAAATATCCACATTCGAATGCAACAACGGTGCATTTTTTTTTTTTTATCAGTGGCGCACAAGATGCGATGATAAAAATGTCATTGTTGCGTTTTAATGGCTTGTTAACCTATCTAGTTGAATCCACGAGATGCGGCGCTGCTGCGCTGTTCATTCAAAATATTAGAAAAATAGAGAAGCTCATTTCGGAAAAAAAATCTTGGTTACGTCAAAACCAAGCCATTCACACTGGACGCATAATTTGTAAAGGGGTAATCCATCAGCCGGAAACTGAAGCCTCGCGGGGGCCGCCACTGTAGCAGAACTTCACCTACTGTTAGCATTCCATTGACTCCCATTCGACAGCGAATAACTTTACATCTGAGGTGTCCAAAGACTTCATATGTCCATTATTTATTTCTAAAGAAACACGACAATGTATATAAGGCTCCATTACTTTGTATCTTACGTTATGGCCCCGTAGAAGCCGTTTTTGTAAAAATAGGCTAATGATTGCGTACTAACCACGCGAATTTCTGTCGCACAATAGAGAAATTACCGTATAGACAGGAGGAAAAGCTTGCAGGCAATCTTCTACTGTCTATGAGGCAATCGGAGGGACATAGAGGCATAAATTCAAGGAGAAGCCCATAGATAGAGAGTCCATAAAAGCTGAGAACCAGCACGGCCCGCCCCGAGAAACCAATCGTCCAACCGAGAAGGTTCGGGACGTGGTGGAGGGTTCCCGGGAAAGCATAGCCGCCCATTCTGGATCGGACTCAGGCAACGCTTCACTCCCGAAAGGGGGTAACGCAGCCCAGTCTTCATCTCCAGAGGACTGAAGCTATGCTGCGATCGACATCTGATCGTCAGGTGGGGCCCCAAAGGACACGGCTGGTCGTCCATGAGAAGGACCAGCACGTTCCTTTGGAAGCTCCAACGGCGGCAGCGCTTGAGATGCATGAGGGGCCCGCGGACATTGCCTCGGCGGGGAAGCCCTCACGGTAATCCTCAGATCACCCTGACCATGCGCAAAAGTAGGTTTATTCTAAGGTCCAGAATAAACACTAAATCTGGGCATTGGCAAGGGGACTGCACTAGAGCTGCAACTAACGATAATTTTAATAATCGATTAATCTGTCGATTATTTGTTCGATTAATCAATGAATCGGATAAAAAAATTTAAAAATAAAAAAGCATTAATTTTCAACCCTTTATTGAAAAATAGAACTGACAGTGCAAAACATATTTAGAAAGTGCACAAACAGATTGCTCCTTGAACATCCCTGAGCTGTTAAAGTAAAAAAAAAAGAACTAACACAAAAAACACATATCACAGGTATACTTTACATCTGCCAAATTAAATATATAGGCTTTTTTTAAAGTGCACAAAAAGATTTAGATTTTTGTTTAAAGGCACTTGAGCTGTCTGAGGAACAATACATAATTTATAACAAATAAAGAAAAATACAAATCAGAAAACATAACAGGATTTGTTTGAACGTCTGAACTTATCTACTACACTACTACACTCAGACACACACACTCACAAACTCACACACACACTCACTCTCACTCTCTTTTTTCAGACACTTTGCATTGCAATGCAAAAATGTTAGCATGTCTACATGCTCCTGGCTCACAGAGTGTTTCTCAACCTCTCCTGCAGGGACCCCCTGACAGGACATGTTTTTGTTTTAACCCTGAAATGGCACACCTGATTCAATTAATTAAAGGCTTAATGTGCAGCTGACTAATTGAATCAGGTGTGCCATTTCAGGGTTAAAACAAAAACATGTCCTGTCAGGGGGTCCCTGCAGGAGAGGTTGAGAAACACTGGGCTAGCTCTTTTCTTGGAGGCTATGTTTCCTGCTGCAGAAAACAGCCGCTCAGATGGTGTTGAGGTGGCAGGGATGCATAGGTAAGACTTGGCTAGCCTGGCCAACATGGGATATCTGTCATTGTTAGCCTTCCACCACAGTAATGGGTTTTCTTCCTTGGCAAGGCTTTTTTCTCCAAAGTATGTAAGGACTTCTTACCTCACTTGGGTGTGGACATCCTCAGCTTGGCCTGCTCTATCATCTTCTTCACCATCAGAACTAAGGAGTGAGTCAAGTAGAGTGGCTAGAGGTGTTGATATAGTAGCTGTAGTATCGGTGGAGGTAACACTGCAACTGCCATGCTGCTGCACATCCATCTTCCTTCTCTCTTCAAGTACCATTGTTTGCACTTTAGTTTGAACACGTAGGACTTCATCAGGTGAAAGAAACTTGTTCAGTTTCCTAAACCTTGGGTCAAGGACCATCGCAAGAATCACTGTGTTTGGTGCTCTATCTGAGAAAGCAGTCTCCCTTTTCCATCTCTCCTGCAACTGCTGCACAGCAGTAAGTTAAAAAGCCCGCAGCGGGGCTGACTCGTAGACAGCACTCTGGGTGGACTTCAACAGCCCCTTCACAAGTGGAGGTATTGTAGATATTGTTGCATATTTCTGTCCACTCATGAACACAGTGGCACATTCATAAAGCCTTGAGGACTGTTGAACTTGAAAGCTCTTCCAGCAGGCTCCACTGGTCTGGTTTCAGATCCAGGTACCTTTTGCCTCTCTGTGTGACAGAGCTGTCAGACAGTGTTGCTGTTACAGGCCACCTTTGCTCAAGCAGTCTGCTTATCATGTAGAATGTGCTATTCCACCTGGTGCTTACGTCTTGAACAAGGCTGTGCTCAGGTGTGTTCATTTGTTGTTGTTTCTCTCTGAGCTTACTGCTGGCTAGCTCGCTTTTCTTAAAATGTTCTACCAGACATCTTGCAGCCCCGACAGCTTTTTCAATGCTTGGATGCTTCAACGCAGCATTGATCACAAGTTGCAAAGTATGGCCAGTGCAACGGACAGAGGACCACCCATGCTTCTCCTCCAGGATATTTGCCGCAGCAACAATGTTAGCACCATTGTCATGGACTATGGCAATGATTTTGCTAGGAGGAATTTCAAATCTGGCCACTACCTGCTCCAACCACTCTGCAATGTTAGATGCAGTATGTCTGTCCTGCAGTGGCATGGTGGTGAGGCAGATTGACTGCATGTCCCAGTCATCTGTGATGTACTGGCATGCAACACCAAGGTAGGCTTCAGTTGCTACACTTGTCCAAACATCAGTGGTGAGAGCAAGTTTGCTGTTGTTGGTGTTTATTGCAGTCTTCACTTCCTTGAATGTCTCTTCATATTTTCTCTCCATGAGCTTTGTAAAGTGGGTCCTGGAGGGCAGAGTGTAACCAGGGTTCAAGGTGTGGATCATTTTAATGAAGCCGTCCTCTTCAACCATCGACAGAGGCCTCATGTCAGTGACAAGCATGTTGAGGATACTATCCGTCAAGACAGCAGCTTGCTGTGGTGTACATGAAGCATTTCCCATCAAGAAGCCTCTCATGGTTTGCTGTTTTTTTCTGGAATCAAAAAGATAGTATTAGTATGTGTAATAGCACAAATTACATCAACTTTAATACATACTTGCATACATACTTGCTGTTTTAGCTACTAGTTGTGTAAAGGCAAGAACACAAAGAGCAATTACAGACAAGACACACACACACATACACACTTATATAAAATAAGAATAAATTTTTAAATATTTAAAAAAAATTACAATTTAAAATAAATATTACAAATTAAAATTAATCGTTTTCTATTTCAATATATCTCAGTATTGCTGTTTTTACTGTAATTTAGATCAAATAAATGTAGCCTTGGTGAGAATTTACACATGACAACAGATTTGTGAAATATTAATGGGCCAAAAAAGGCAAGGGAATAAAAACGTCTTTTGTCTTGCTAACTATAACGTTATACCACCCCTGCTTTAGCCTAGTACTGTTATTAACGAGCTTACACTAACGTTTCATGCTTATTAAGCTGGATAACGAGTAAACACCAGCACCAGAAGAGCTACTGGAGGGACGTTACATACATTTTACTTCAAAACGGAAGAAAAGTAGTAATTTGTAGTGACTTACCCTGCTGTTGAACTCCCTTCCTCATCAAGGACTCCAACATGTTTACGTTTTAGGTGCTGCATCATCACCGTGGTGCTCCCATGCCAGGCCATGTCGCTTTTGCATATCTTGCAATTAACACACTTTTTCGATTTATTGAGTGTGAAATATTCCCACACCTTGGATGATTTAGGTCGTACTGATTTCTCTGCCTCCGCCATGTTTCAGAACAATGTTACGGGTCTCTCCGATGGTCTTTCCTCTAACATTACCTCCGCTCTGCTCTTTTATTTTCTTTCTTCTCAGCTCTGCTCTGCTGCACGGCGCGCTCAACTTTTTTTCTCTGCTCAGATGCGCGCGCTCAACATGTGACGTAATAGTCGTGCGACACAACGAATCGATAATGAAATTCGTTGCCAACTTTTTTAATAATCGAATTTTATCGATTCATTGTTGCAGCCCTAGACTGCACCTCCCTTGAGGTAAGCGAGTCTTGATCTTAGCGCTGCCATAGTCATATTCCCGCAATGAGAACATGAGCTATTCACAAAAGCTGCCTCAGCGTGCTGAATGCAATGCCCAAACACGAGAGGCAACAATTGTGGCCGTCTGCTGGCGCCAGGGAACGACCGCATCCAGAAACGCACAAATGGAATGACATCCTGAAAAGGACGCAGAGTCACGCTTGTGTTGCTCTTTTAGTTGAAAACACAAAATATAAAAAAGAAAAAATAACTCTCTTAGTGCTGAAGCACCCAGGGATAGCCGCAGTGTAATTGGGGTACACACTCAAAGAGGAACGCCCACGAGACCGACACATACACAGACACACACAAACACAAACAATGCTGTGAAAACAGCAGTTGTGACCTGTAATGCTCGCGGCCACCGCTGATCGTGCCTTCACACCAGCACTGGAACAGTGTATTTTCCTTTTGAAGCAGTCTTCAACGTTGCAGCAGTCTGCAGAAACTCAGAGTCAAAACGAAAGCTCGGCTCCGAAGCGAAAGACAACAGCCGTTTCTCAATATGCGTTCTTGTCTGTACTTGTGTTCTTGTGGACTTGTGAAACGTCATCAGTCGCTGCCCAAGTACTGTTCCAATTCAAAGTTCACATCTAGCCAAGAACAGTTCAAATCCCCGGATGTGTTCTTGATCCGCCCCGTTTACCGAGGATGCATCGAGAGGTGACTTGTGCGGACTTGAGTCAGCCAGGTATCCCAGAATGCATCTCGCACCAACCAGCAAGCCTCAATAGCAGAGGAGAAAACCCGCGTAATATCAAAATACTACTGTTATTGTGTCACGAAATGTAATTTTAAGAGTGTTTCAGTCGAGAATGTAGTTGTTTAAAGCTCAAATCTGTGGTTTATTTATAAAGAGAGCGCCTATTTGAAAAATTAATCTGACGTTTTCGGAGTTGTGAGATCCAGTCGATCACCGGGCGTTGAGCGCTCATTAACCCCGACTGGAACAGCTTTTCCTCGGCTTGTGCTTCTGATGTTTTCCGCTGGCTCTGATGTCTAGTGCTTAAACATGAGATATAATTCTTCGTATACGTCCATCTTTGGTCTCATTAATCTATTGTTTGTTCCATGGCAATTCGTTTTGGCTGAGGGCAAAGTGAAGTTTCAAAACTTTAGGCTATTTAACTTTAACTTTGTAGCATTATTAGAGAGCTGACTTATGTTTGACTGAATCGTTTGCTTTATTTCTCGCTATATAGCTTCTTATACCTTTTAGGCTACTTTTATACTGGATTGATCATTAAAACTGACATTTAACAAAAAGAGACAGGGTTGTGTAATTTTATTTTATATATTTTAAAATAAATCGAATATTTATTTTACATGGTCTTCACTGTATAATAAAATAAAATGACACAACCCTGTCTGTTTTTTAAATGTCCGACCGTTTTAATGATCAACAATGTTTCATTTTTTTTTTAATGAAAACAATAAAAAAAGATGCTCTGTTGTGTTTTATATTTCGTGTTATAAATGCAGTAAAGATAATCAATGTACGCGTTGCCTGAACCAGATTTGTGTGGCCATTAATATGTTTAAACATTTTTCAAATGAAAAGAGGCAGAGTGGTGTTTTATGACATATTTCGTTTTATGGTTGCCTAGAATATACATAAAGAGATAACCGTAGCCAGAGCGTGCTGAGTGACGCGATCAAGAACGCATTGTTCCATTTGCAGAATAACCGGACTCGCGTCCTCGGGAGTTCGTTCTCCCGAGTCGAACTTGGCAAGTCCGAACTACCAAGGACGCAAGTCCGAAGTTTGCGTACTTGGTATTGAGAAACGTTTAATGAGTGTGTGCGCCCGCTTCCTTTTTAATACCCGCGCTGCAGGGCGGGACGCGTGACACTTTTCATGCACGCCAACGTTTATTGGCTCGTTCTGTAGACACTCGAAGTTGATAGGGCTCCCTGAAGTGATCCCAATTACGTCGTCACGTCGATGTCGCATCGAACGTGAGCGACTGAAAGGGAAACATTTTATTTTGTGTTTTACTGTTAAAGCTAAAATTGTTTGTTGTTTGCCTTAATAAATTGGGTAAATTAAAAATACAGTGGTTAAATTAAATAAAATAAAAACATAATAATAAAAAAAAAAATATATATAGGTCTTTGTTTAAAAAAGTTTTTTTTTAATATATATATATATATATATATATATATATATATATATATATATATATATATATATATATATATAATTATATATATTATTATGCCTTGTGCAGATGTAATAATGTGCTGGAGTTTGAGAGAGAGAGAGAGAGAGAGAGAGAGAGAGAGAGAGAGAGAGAGAGAGAGAGACTCTGCTGAATCATTTCAATTCTGTTTTCCTCTATTAAAAATCAAGCGGAGATTGAATCACCTCACTCAAATTAGCCATTATTAATATATAAATATATATTTTTTATCACTAGTATGATAGGCCTACAATACGAGTCGCAACTCTATTAAAGGATTTCACCCAAAAATTATGTTATCATTACAGTAGGCTACTAACCCTTATGTCAAACCTGTATGAGTTTCTTTCTTCTGTTGAACACAAAATATATTTAGAAGAATGTTGGTAACTAATCAGACAGTCGACGACATTGACTTCCATGTTATTTTTTTCCTATTATGGAAGTCAATTGACATTCTTTAAAATAGATCTTCTTTTGTGTTCTACAGAAGAAAGAAACTCACACAGGTTTGGAACAACTTGAGGGTGAATAAGTGATGACAGAATTATTTTTTTTTACACAACGCATTTTCCACACATCTTAACTAGCCTATATATACTAAATAATTACACTTGCAACAAATACGTTTGCAGAATACAAAATGCAAAATAACAAGCCAATTAAGGATATAGCTAGTAAGAATAGCCTAATTTTCAAGTCAAATTGGAAATGTCCGCGGTTATTATTTCAGAAATCTGGTCACCTATAGGTTACTTTAGCGTGGTAAAGTAACATTTATCTCTGATATTCCCTTTCTCCTGGCCTTGTTCTCTGGTAGCGACAATCTTATAAAAGATAGCAACAGTAGGCCTACAATTTTGACAACTAGAAGTAGGCCTATAGTTTATTTGATCAAAAACAGTCAAGCGTGTTGCAGCATTAGAAACGGTTGCGAGAGTGTTAAAATTCCACTCACTGTGCAAACAACATCTGAGGCGTCCGTACATTGGTTTATAGTTATAAAAACACTAAATATCCTAAAGACCCCATAAAGTCAAAATGTACTTACCACAAACACCTATTAGGCTATGCCAATTTTACAATATGGTGACAGTCAGAGAACGGAAGTGGGAAAGAGGAAGGCTACTTCTTGTGGCGCTGTTTTCTCCCTTGGTGCGTTTCTAATGACATGCTCCCTACACAGTGTTCACTGTTCCCTACTCCCTAAGCACGGGATCTGCAAGTGGACTTCGTTTGGAAGATTGTTCAGTTGGAATTGGAATGCCCTGCAGCGTCAGCAAAGAAAGGCAATACGGCCTCGCGCATATTATGATTCTCACGTAGCCTATTTTTACATTACTTTCAAGATAATAGGCTACACATTTGCATTATGTAGAGCGGGGCACAACCTAACGCTTTTTGACTTTCTCAGTTTGTTTAGCCCAGTTTATTTAGTAATGTCCCCGCATTCATTTCACACGTCTAGTGCAATTATGTGGTTTTGTTTTCTGTATTTTATATATTTTTTCAGTAGCCTACTTTTTTTCTTGATTTAAATCGACAGAATGGAATTGAAGAGTGACAACATGCCCCATAGGTGGGGTAGGCTACATTGTAACATGTGAGGGGCACATTGTAACATGACCATATTTCAGATTAAAATGTTATCTGATCTAATCAAAAATATACAAGACAAACTAAAATATTTTCTCAATAAAATACTACACTTTTTCAAATAAAATAATATAAATTTTTGATATTTAAAAATAAACCAAATTTTGAGTTTGACAGAGAACACACCGGAAAACACAACTATACAGCATAGTTCAAAACAAAATAATAATGAATCATTTCTGAAAATTGACTCTCAGTCTTGACAAATCAGTCTTTATTCACCTTTTTCTCAATATAATTCATAAAAGTATAGAATAGAATAGAATAGAATAGAATAGCGTAGTCCTAATATGGGGCATTGTAATTCAGTGTTATAACACACCCCACCTGCACAACTGGGATTTAAACCCGGCTAGTGTCTTCTGCTGGTTAGATCAGCATTAAATAACTATCTAAACTGTTAAATGACAGATGATTAAAATATTATCAGACTGGTCTCATTTTAAATAAACACAAAAAACAGAGATAGAAAATTAACATATACTTGTTAATATATATATACTTGTATTTAATTAAGTATTAGCTTTGACTTTTAACAGCTTTTAAGATTAACATAGGCTACTTTAACTGTCATGCAATAAAATCCATTTTTGATTTGGATAACTAGCCTTGTGTAAGGGAGAGTGGGGAGGGTTCCAACACTTTTTGCATTTCCTTCTGTTTCTCTATTGGTTGGCCAACATTTTAATAACCTATTAAACCCACATCTGTCAGCTACTCAACCACACTGCTGCAACATGTGTATATGATAATATATGTTTAATTTATGCTTGAATAGACAGTCAAATGTTGCAACCACAGGGGCAGTTCAACATTCATTAAAATGAATTATTTAACGTTATTTTGTTTCTTTATTTTTGTGCACAGACAGGGTCTTCACTAGTTAAATTGACTGAAAAGACAAAGACTAGTAAAAGAAATAAGAAACTCTTTCAAGTAACAACTATGTTTTGGCTAAATATTACAATACATTTGAACTACAAAATATTTTTTAATATGTCATTTTTTAATGTTGGTCACATGTGCCTGCTTTCTTCCCGGTATGAGGAGGGGCTAACTGAGCATGTGTAATATAAATATCATCACTACATTTACATGAAACTAGGGTTTGAAATAAACTTTTTCACTCACCGGCCAATTTGGCTACTAAATGTTTAAGTTACCGCGGCCATTCAGAACTTCTATACAAGCCAAAAAAAGAAAAAAGAAATAAACCAAATTATACGGAGCCCCCCTAGTCCCACTTTGTCAAAAAAATTAATTATTACTATCTCGTGGCCTCAAGATAGTAACTCGTGGCCTCAAGATAGTATCTTGTGGCCTCAAGATAGTAACTTGTGGCCTCAAGATAGTCCAGTGGCCCACAAGATACTATCTTGAGGCCACAAGATAGTTATAATTATTTCTTTTGACAAAGTGGGACAATGGGGGCTCCGTAGAAACTAAAGCTGCAGCTCTCCGTATGTTTTTCCATCGTCTCCAGTCGTGATCATATGTAAATCGCACAAGCTTATTTTGTCCATTAGATCGAAAGAGCTGAAAAAAAAACATATATTTACCCACCATCAGGACAGAAGTGGTTGAAAGTGGACAAGAGAGACGTAAACGGGAAAAGGGGTGTAAATGGGAATGTGTTACTTGTGTTACACAATTACTTGTGATCCGATCGACCTAAACCCATCTTAACACCAGGAGTAAACCAGGCCTGAGCAATTGAGCCCTAAGGTCTGCAGTGTGAACATAGCCCAAGTCTCAGCTTTCAAATTCTGTCAGTTTTAAGGATGAAATTCAAACAATAAATGTTATTTTCACTCTTTAATACGGCATGATCGAATGTAACAGAAAAATGTCACTACCACAGGAAAACCATTCATGCCCATAGTCAGCTTAGAATAATTTTCCTATATGCACTATATTGCATGCTATATTGTTACTTGATATGTAAACTTGAATTTAATAAATGATTGAATAAATCTGTCAAGAAAATAATTTATTACAGCCAGTTTAAATGTTTATATTTTAACAACAAATTGGAGTACACTGGATCCTGAGAAAGTGTGGAAGGACAGATATCTTGTTACATATCAATACATAACACAGGAATTTCATTTCACAGCAGTGGCAAAAATAGCTTGAAATGTGACGAGTTGCTCTTTGTTCTCCATACGGACATCTGTGAACCCAGAGGACTCCAGCGCTTCCATGTAGACCTCAGGTCTCCATTGGTCTCCAGTGACCACTCCCATAGAAGCTGTTTTTTTAAGAAGGTCTAGTTTGAGAGTTGTAACCATAATTCCACCTGAGGAACAGAATAATTTGCTTATTGTTTTAATTATTAAATGTTGGGTCCGAGTGGCTTACGGTGAGTCTAAAAGTTTAGGGCCAAAGTTTCATTTTCAAATCATGCTCACATAAATCATCAGGTTTGCACTAACTTGTGAACTACATGCTGTCATTAATGCAATTTTATTTTAACGAGGAACGAGGGTTACCATACGTAATCGAGATGTTCCCTTTCGTGGGAACTCCTACGTCTCGTCGGAGGAGTTTCCAAGGAATTGGGATCCCTAATAAAACGCCATGGTGCTGGCCCCTTCCAGTGCCCAGCTTAGCTACCCGCAGGAGCAGTTTCTTGTCGTCTTTGGCGGGAGCTAGCTAGGAAGAATCACACTGCTGTTCTGCAAGACCCTCTCAGTGGATATGGATAACGCTGGGAAAGCATGCCCAGCCTGTAGGAGGGAATGCTGCAGAAGCCCCTGCCCGCCCGAAGGGAGGCACTGGAATACACGTGTACTAACCCGTGGGGTAGTGAAACACATGGCGGTCCTTGAGGTAGTCCCAGCCCGAGGGGTGGGAGCGTACTCAACAAGGACGACAGAATGGTCTGTCGAAGGGAAGACTCAATGCTAGCCCAGAGGGTAGCTGGATCGTGGAAGAAATTGGTCACCATAGGGACCACTGTAGGCCGCCCAGTCTACAAACAACTCCTACGAGAGGTAATAGACCTGGCGCCGGGCGATCCGCCTCGCCCTGTGCCGAAGGGGTGATGGAGGAACTCACGAGGTTAGCCGTATGTTGGGGAACCAACGGAGTAAAAAAGAGGCACGTATCTGGCCGTGAGGCGGGAATGGCGTAGCAAGCCGACATAACCTAATTCCTCACGTTACTAGCCATAGCGAGTACACGGGAGGAAACATGTTCAACACGGAGGCTATAGAATCTAGCGAACGTGTTAGTTGTCGCCCAGCCCACAGCTTTACATATGTCTGTCAGCGAGGCGCCTTATGCCAAAGCCCAGGAGGAGGCAACACTCCTAGTAGATTGTGCCCTCAACCTAGGCGGGCAAGGCACATCCTGGGAAGCACAAGCCCGGACGATAGCATCCACTAGCCAGTGGGCTAACCTCTGCTTGGAGACAGCCTTCCCCTTCTGCTGGCCTCCGTAACAGACGAAGAGTTGATCTGAGGTCCTAAAGCTTTGCGTTCTGTCCACGTAACAACGCAGGGCGCGGACGGGAGAGAGAAAAGCGAGGGCTGGGTCTGCCTCCTCCGGGGGCAGCGCTTGCAGGTTTACTACCTGATCTACAAATGAAGTGGTAGGAACCTTGCGCACATATCTGAGCTGGGTCTCAGAACAACGTGAGAAAGGCCCGGTCCGAACTCAAGACACGTTTCGTTGATCGAAAAAGCCTGCAGATCCCCTACCCTCTTAAAGGAGGCCAAAGCCAACAGGAGACCTGTCTGTATAGACAGGATATTTAACTCAACTGTTTGCAATGGCTCAAAAGGGGGCATCTGAAGTGCTCTGAGCACTAGAGTTAAGTCCCAAGAGGGTACGAGGCGGATTTAGCCTCCTGGCACCCCTAAGGAATTTGATGATCAGGTCGTGCTTTCCCAATGACTTACCTTCTACTGCATCGTGATGAGCGGCTATTGCGGCAACATACACTTTGAGGGTGGAGGGAGACAGCTAACTCTCCAACCCATGCTAGCATCTGTGCAGGAAGGAAAGCACGACTTTTGATTGGGCAAGTTCATGGGTCTTCCCGGTGGGAAGAACACCAATCGACGAATAGGTTCCACTTCAACGCATAGAGGCGCCTCGTAGAGGGGGCTCTAGCGGAAGTGATGGTGTCTACCACAGCCTGTGGTAGGCCACCTAGAACCTCCACGTCCCGTCCAGGGACCAGACATGAAGATTCCAGAGGTCTGGACGCGGGTGCCACATGGTGCCCCGTTTCTGAGAAAGCAGGTCCTTCCTCAGAGGAATGGGCCAAGGAGGGGCTGTCGCGAGGAGCATGAGTTCCACGAACCAAGTCCGGTTGGGCCAATACGGCGCAACAACCAGGACCTGCTCCTAGTCCTCCCTGACCTTGCACAAAGTCTGTGCGAAAAAGGCTCATTGGGGGAAATGCATATTTGTGAAGGCCCCGGGGCCAGCTGTGTGCCAGTGCATCCGTGCCGAGGGATCCTTTGGTCAGGGAATAAAACAGCCGGCAATGGGTCGTGTCCGCAGAGGCAAACAGATCTATCTGAGTGGCTCTGAAGATTCCCCATATCAGCTGGACCACCTGGGGATGGAGTCGCCATTCTCCCGGAAGAGGCGGCTGCCGTGAGAGCTCGTCGGCTACACGGTTGAGCGCACCAGGGTTGTGAATGGCCCGAAGCGACCTCAGATGCTTCTGACTCCATAGGAGGAGATGGCGGGCGAGTCGCAACATACGATGGGAGCATAGACCACCTTGGCGGTTGATGTACGCAACGGTCGCAGTGCTGTCCGTACGGACCAGTACATGCTTGTGCAGAAGCAGCCCCTTGAGGCGGCACAAGGCTAAGCGTACTGCTTGCAACTCTAGGCAGTTGATGTGCCAATGCAGTTGAGGCCCCGTCCACAGACTTGAAACTGCATGCCCATTGTACGTGGCCACCCATCCGTTGGCAGAGGCATCTGTGAAAACCACAGCATGCCTGGACACCTGGACTAAGGGAACTCCAGCCCGTAGAAACGCAGGGTCCGACCAAGGACTGAAGGTTTGGTGACAGTTCGGGGTAATGTTGTCCCGGAATGTGCCACTCTGCCACGCCCATCTCGGGACTCGAACGTGAAGCCAGCGCTGAAGCGGTCTCACATGAAGCAGGCCGAGCGGCGTTACTGCAGCTGCCATTAGCCCCAGGAGCCTCTGAAACTGTTTCAGTGGGACCGCAGACCTGCCTTGAAA
The DNA here is from genome assembly GCA_026230005.1 of Gila orcuttii. Lineage (NCBI taxonomy): Eukaryota > Metazoa > Chordata > Actinopteri > Cypriniformes > Leuciscidae > Gila > Gila orcuttii. Next base: position 32,515,590 of record JAPDVR010000021.1, read on the forward strand.
AGACTTGAGGCAGTTGAGTACTGACTGGACGCGCTTCTCGGTGAGGCACGCAGTCTGACAGACCGAGTCCAACTCCATACCGAGATAAGAGATCCTCTGCGTGGGGCAGAGTTTGCTCTTGTCCCAGTTGACCTGAAACCCCAAGCGGCTGAGGTGCTGGAGCACCAAGTCCCTGTGTTCACACAACAGATCTCGCGAGTGAGCTATTATGAGCCAGTCGTCGAGATAGTTGAGAATGCGAACGCCATGTTCTCTCATGGGAACAATGGCCGCCTCCACGACTTTCGTGAAGACACGGGGCGACAGGGCCAAGCCGAAGGGTAGGACCTTGTACTGATATGCTCGACCCTCGAACGCAAACCAAAGAAACGGTCTGTGATGAGGAAGAATCGAGACATGAAAGTACGCATCCTTCAGGTCTATCGCTGCAAACCAATCCTGGGGACGGATGCATTCGAAGATGCGTTTCTGCGTGAGCATTTTGAACGGGAGCTTGTGTAGGGCTCCAAAACTCACAGGTCCAGGATCGACCGTAACCCACCGCCTTTCTTGGGTACAATGAAGTAAGGGCTGTAGAACCCAGACCTCATCTCGGCTGGAGGGACTGGCTCGATCGCGTCCTTCGCAATCAGGAACGTCAATCTCTTTCCTCAAGACGAGGCATCGACACTCCACACATGGGTGAAGCGGATGCTCCTAAACTTGGGAGGCCGGCGGGCAAACTGAATTGCATAGCCGAGCCGGATGCTGCGAATGAGCCAGTGGGACGGTCTCTGAAGCGCTAGCCAGACTTCGAGAGACCGTACCAGCGAGCCCACGTGGACCACCGGCGTACCCGCGGAGGGGCAGCGAGGTGGAAGGCAGGGACCGGACTCCGGAGGCATTACTGCGGCCGATAGAGGGGTCTGGGTGTGCGGGGCAACACCTACCTGCTTCCACTGGGGGGCAGGCAGCGGGGAAGGCCCGGAGGCGTTTGGCTGCTGGCTGTCCCGAGGCGAAGGAAGGAGGGGAAACGAGGAGCGAGGCCCTAGGGCGTCGAGTCCTGGTTTCCGCACCTCCTTGCCCAGCGGGAGAGGAGAGTGATGAGGCCGTAGCAGCGTCACTGACATCTGAGCGCTGGGGTGAGGGAAATGAGAGTGGCAAGGCAACGTGGCGGCGCACACTGTCATTCTGACCCTTTTGGACGGGGAGACTGGGAGTGGCGAGGCAATTGAGCGTCGACCTTGGCTACCAGTCTTGACCGTGATTGACACAGAGGAAGTAGAAACTGCTCTTTTATTGAAACTTTGGGTACCGCTGACTGGGTGAACAGAAAAGAAAAGGTAAACAAAGATTCTCCATCCGGCCCTCCTCCGGGGGAGGGAGAGGAACAGAGGTCCCCTCCCGAAGAGCAGCCACTGCATCCTCTGGGTCGCCCGTCTCAGGGTCGCTTCCCTCTCCTCTTCCCGGGGGGTTTAGACAACTCCCGAGCGGGCTGGGCAGCTCTCTTGTGGCCGGCACCCTGCTGCCTTGAGGGCTGCTGCTTATGCTGGGCAGGGGCGGAGGCGGCAGCGGCGGCAGGAGGCGTTTGGCCACGTTTGTGCACTCAACCAAATACCAGCTGTGAAAACAGCTCTTTTGAAAGATGTAGATCGCGTGTAGTCACAACCGGCAGCCGGGAGCTCTCGAAGATCACTGAAGCAGAGGGCGAGGTCCGTCGCCGTACGCAGCTCTTGGAGCACCCCTGGGTCAGTACCACCCTCCTGCATGTCAGAGAGCTCCTTGGGCTGGTGGACCTGGAGGAGCGCCATGGCATGCAAGGCAGAAGCAGCTTCTCCACACGCACTGTAAGCCTTTCCAGTCAGACTGGAAGAGAACCTACATGCCAGGAGGGGAGTGTGGGGTTACCAGGCAAGGTGGACGGGGTCTTAGGACACAACTGCATCGCTACCGACCATTCCACTGGGGGGATGCCCACGTATCCCTTCACTGCCCCACCATCGAGAGTGGTGAGGGAGGAGGAGGGAGTCGATTTGTGTCTGGCCGACAGAGGGGCACTTCCGGAAAGAAAGGAACCGGGGCTGGGCGCTGAGAACCAGCACGAGCTGCCCTAAGAAACCAATCGTCGAGCCGTGAGGGTTCGGGACACGGTGGAGGATTCCACACGAGCCCGACACCCGTGGCCGCCCGGGAAAGCATAGCGCCCATTTCCGGATCCGGCTCGGCTAACTTTGCCACACCTGAAGGGGGCAACGCAGTCGAGTCGTCATCTCCAGAAGATGACCGCTCTCCCTCCGATGCAGCGATCGACATCTGATCCTCCGTCGGGGCCCCGAAGGAAACAACTGGGACCACACGAGATGGCCCAGCGCGCTCCACCGGAGGCCCCAATGGCAGCGATGTGGAGGAGTGAGGAGTCTGCGGGGGTCAATCACCCGGTGGATCATTCCTCACTGTAACCCTCAGACCAGACAGAAGTGAACCAGAAGAAGAACTAGATCGGGGAATCACCAAAGGGACTCCCCCTCGATTGAGGGTTCTCAGTCTCGATCTCAGCACCGCAACGGTTATGTTCCCGCAGTGAGAACATGACTCGTTCACGAACACTGCCACAGCGTGCGTGAGGCCCAAGCACGAGAGGCAACGATCGTGACCATCAACTGGAGGCAGAATTTGACTGCATCCAGAAACACACGGATGAAACGTCATCCTGAAAAGGATGCGAACTTCACCTGTGTTGCTCTTTTAGAGAATGCTCTCTTATTGTGCTGAAGCACGCAGGGATCAATGCAGCAACACAGCGGGGAAACTACAAGCCCACTGTGTGCACTCAACCAAATACCAGCTGTGAAAACAGCTCTTTTGAAAGATGTAGATCGCGTGTAGTCACAACCGGCAGCCGGGAGCTCTCGAAGATCACTGAAGCGCCCAGGGCCGGCGCGTGCACTTCTGCCGCTCTAGGCGAAAAACAATTGTGCCGCCCCTCTATTTGCAACGTATACCAGCAACAACACACAAAGACCAATATGCCATATACATATAACGCAAAACCAGCAACAACACACAAAGACCAATAAGCCATAGGCCTACATATAACGCAAATAGTGCGCAACGCGCGTGTGCCCAAAATGTCAACAGTATTAAAGTTTATCACATATGAAACAGCTGTCAGCGAATCGCCGTATTCAAGCACCGAGGGTGCGCGCGCCGCGCCCATACCTCCGGTTCGGTTTCCCGAGCCCATGAAGTGTGGCGATCGGAACCCGGAGGCCATTCTGCCCCTAGCTGTACATGTAAAAGCATGGGAAGCGATTCCAGGGATATCAGAATGAGTGCTGAGCAGTGAGCACAATAAGACAGGGCTATTCGCTACAGTTCGCTCGCCGTCCCCCTCGCTTTCGAGCACGGACCGCTACGAAAGTGAATACGGAAGTAGCACATCTACTCCGTGCAGAAATAGCGAAACTGTTATGCAAAGGGGCCATAGAACCGGTACCTCCTTCTCTGAGCGAGTCAGGTCAGGCCGGTTCTATGGCCCCTTTGCACAGCAGTTTCGCTATTTCTGCACAGAGTAGATGTGCTACTTCCGTATTCACTTTCGTCGCGGTCCGTGCTCGAAAGCGCGGGGGACGGCGAGCGAACTGTAGCGAATAGAATGACTCAAGAGAGTCAGTAAAATGATCCGAACTTCCCATCACCCAGTCATGACTCGTGAGAGCAGGGGCGCGCTGGCGCTGCGGGGTGGCGGCAGCTCAGTAAATCATATAAATAACCTATTTTGTGAATTGTTCATTTGCGGTTGGCACACATTTTGCCGCCCTTACAAAAGTGCCGCTCTAGGCAATTGCCTAGTTCGCCTATATGGACGCGCCGGCCCTGGAAGCGCCGTCACACCAACACAGAGAGATCCAGAAAAAGAGCAGACTCGTTGAGCATGAAGAAAACACTTTCTCGAAACTCATTCACTCAGAGGACACAACCGGTCGGCTCCGAAGCACTTTATACCCGCACTGGGAGGCAGCGTGTGGAATGCAAATCTTGCAAACCAATATTCATTGGCTTGTTTCAGTTCACTCGAAGGCAATTGGTCTCCCTAGCGTGATCCCAATTCATTGGAAACTCCTCCGACAAGACTTAGGAGTTCCCACGAAAGGGAACTGGATTGCTCATGACGTCATAAAAAGTGAATCCACGCACCACTATATTGGTATTCCCTGGTAAGCTCACTATTGAATTAATAGGAAATTATATGATGTCACTGAGAAAACAGACACCATTTTTATATCTAAGATCTCCCTGTACATTATGACAACGCAAATGTCCTAAGCATAAATGGTTTTGTTTAAAGTCGAGAATTTCCCCTGCTTATTAAAAAGTTACATTCATATTCATTAAAGTGGTGAACATCAGCTTGGCGAGCAGACTAGACACCTCAGAATATGCATTACAAATGTCAAAGTTCTGAAATCGTCTTGTACTGTTGTGTTTATGTATTTATGTTGTGTGGTAGTATTGTTTTTAACTACAAGTTTCAACAATGATTTAATTAACAGCATGCTTTTCGAACCAGTTAATGATTTAAAAAATGGTTAATTTAATAATTGGTAACACTTTACAATAAGGTTAATTAGTTAACATTAGTTAATTGCCATGAACTAATAATGAACTGCACGTATACAGTATTTATTTATCTTAGTTAATTTCAACAATTCTTTATTAAAATATTGTTAACATTAGTTAATGCACTGTGAACTAACATGAACTAACAGCTGTCATTTTTATTAACCAACGTTAACAAAGATTAACAAATACAGTAACAAATGTATTGCTACATTGCTACATACATCTCTCAATACATTAACTAATGTTAACTGATGAACCTTATTGTAAAGTGTTACCAATTAATTCAACATAGCCTACATAACGACTCGGTTACTAACGTAACCTCGGTTCCCTGAGAGGAGGGAACGAGTATTGCGTAAGTAGCTTACGCTATGGGAAAACTCCTTTTCTCGAGAATATTGAAGTCTTTATGTAAAACGCATTGCAGCTGCACAGCTGACAGCAATGAACGAAGGAGCTCGGTCATTGGCTGTGCTGCGGCAACTTGCTCGAACCAATGACGGGGCGACTCTGAATGCGCGACCAATGAACGCGATTCGCGCCCGCGCGCGTCAGAGCCCGCCAAGATGGGCGTGGCCAAGCTATATATTGGGCGCCCCGTCATGAGAGTTCTTTAGGTTAAAACGACTGAAGCGAACTAACCAAGCACAAGCACGGCAGCTTACGCAATACTCGTTCCCTCCTCTCAGGGAACCGAGGTTACGTTAGTAACCGAGTCGTTCCCTTTCGAGAGGTCTCTCCTATTGCGTAAGTAGCTTACGCTATGGGAACACCATGCAAAACGCCGTGCGTGCTGAACTTCGCCTTATGATAGCCAGAGGCAGGTGCCTGAGCTAAAAAGCAAAGTTATCATCCAACTAGCCGGCAGAGGCGAGCTTTATATATGGGAAAAAATACAGAGCGGCTAGAAGGCGCTCAGTGTGACACAAGCACATACATAATCTAGATGCGAACTCGCAGTTCAACTAGCATCATGCTGATAGCACATTGGAATGCAATGTCGGGACCTGTAGGTTGTAGAACCTGATAAATGTGGACGGTGAGGCCCAGCCTGCCGCCGCACAAATATCCTCGATCGGTATCCCGCTCGACCATGCCCAGGAAGAAGCCACACTCCTGGTGGAGTGTGCTTTGACTCCCCAGGGGCATTGAAGTCCCTTAGCTTCGTAAGCCAGCGCTATAGCTTCAACTATCCAGTGAGAGATTCTCTGCTTTGAAACGGCGGAACCTTTCGTACGGTCGCCAAAGCATACAAACAGTTGTTCTGTCTGTCTGAATAGGGCAGAACGCTCCAAATACACTCTGAGAGCCCTAACGGGGCAGAGTAGATTAGCGTCGTGTTCGTCTGCTGGAGACGAAAGCGCAGTTAGGGAGATAACCTGTGCTCTGAAGGGAGTGGTGAGCACTTTAGGAATATACCCCTGTTTCGGCCTAAGGACGACCCTGCAGTCGTTAGGACTGAATTCTAGGCAGGCAGCGCTTGTCGAAAGCGCGTGCAGGTCGCCCACTCTCTTGACCGAGGCGAGTGCCAGCAAGAGCGCAGTCTTGAGCGAGAGCTGTTTAAGGTGCACGGTTCGGAGTGGTTCGAACGGGGGCCCTTTAAGAGCGTCTAGGACAGTAGCTAGGTCCCAGATCGGCACTGAGGGGGGGCGTGAAGGGTTCATCCTCCTAGCGCCCTTTAGGAAACGAATAATTAGGTCGTTTCTTCCCAATGGACGTTCCATTACAGGGTCGTGTGACGCTGTTATGGTCGCCACATATACTTTGAGCGTGGAGGGGGTGCGGCCCGCCTCCAGAAGCCCTTGTAGAAAAACGAGTACATTCGTAATCTCGCATGTCTCAGGGTTCAGGCCCTTGGCATTACACCAGTCACTGAACACTTTCATTTCTGGGCATATAAGCGTCTCGTGGAGGGCGCCCGCGCCTCAGCGATGGTTTTTTAGTGCTCCGCTCGCGAGGTTCCTGGGAACCCGTTGAGGGGCCATGCATGAAGGGCCCACAGATCGGGGCGGGGATGAAATATCATCCCGCTGGCCTGACTGAGGAGGTCTGGCCTCAGTGGAATCGGCCGTGGTGCAGATTGCATTTGCATCAGATCTGGAAACCATGTTTGGTTCTTCCAGAGTGGGGCTATCAGCAGCACTGCGTTTTTCTCCTCTCTGACCCGACTGATGACCTGTGGCAGCATCGCGATCGGGGGAAAGGCATATAAGGGGTGGCTCGGCCAGCTCTGGGCGAGCGCGTCCGTGCTTTTCGTGAAGAAAAAAGAGCAGTGCGCGTTCTCCTTGGAGGCGAAGAGGTCGATCTCCGCTTTGCCAAAGGTTTTCCATAACCACTGAATCGTCAGCGGGTTGAGAACCCATTCTCCTGGGAGAATCTTGTCTCTGGATAGCATGTCTGCCCCCTGGTTCAGGGCGCCTGGCACATGCGCTGCTCTCAGCGAGCGCAAGTTGTGCTGGGACCATAAAATGAGTCTCCTGGCCATTGAATGCATGGAGCTCGACCTGAGTCCACCCTGGCGATTTATGTACGACACTACCGTCATGTTGTCCGTTCGGACCAGGACGTGTTCGTTTTTAGATGTGGGAGCAGGGCTCTGAGAGCCAAAGCGACCGCTTTCATTTCCAGACAGTTTATGTGTAGGCGCTTCTCCGGGTTTGACCAAAAGCCGGAGACAGGCCTGCCCTCGTAAAGGGCCCGCCAACCTATTTTGGAGGCATCTGTCATTATCATCTTTCTCCTTGTGTTCACACCCAGACTCACGCCTGACTGGTACCAGTCGGCGGCTTTCCAGTGCGTCAGGGCTTTTATACAGCCGTGGTTCGCTCTGATTAAAAAGTGGCCCGAACGCCACGCGTGAGTAGGGACGCGGCTCTTTGAGCCAGCGTTGGAGAGGGCGCATATGCAACAATCCTAGCTGGAGTACGGCCGATGCTGAGGCCATGAGACCGAGCATCCTCTGAAACCGTTTGACGGGGGCACGCGCGCGCGCCCGCCCTGAATGATGTTGCAAGGCGCCGGATGGTAAGCGCGCGCTCTGATGAGAGACGCGCTGTCATTTGCATCGAGTCTAGAACTATTCCCAGGAAAGAAATCCTCTGGCTGGGAGATAGTATGCTTTTTGCAAAATTGATTCTTAGACCCAGGCATTCTAAATGGCTGATAATCCAAGATCTGTGTGTTATTAACTGACTCTCTGATTGTGCTAGAACCAGCCAATCGTCGAGATGATTCAGTATTCGCACTCCCCTTCGTCTTAGGGGGGAAAGTGCTGCATCCATACATTTCGTGAATGTACGGGGAGCCAGGGACAGGCCGAACGGAAGTACTGTGTACTGGTATGACTGTCCCTCGAAAGCGAATCTCAGAAACGGCCTGTGATGAGGCATTATTGGAATGTGAAAGTAAGCATCTTTCAGATCCACTGAGAGAAACCAATCTCCTGGGCGTACTTGCGCGAGGATATGCTTGGTTGTTAACATTCTGAACGAGCGAATCATTAGTGCTCTGTTCAGGCGTCTGAGATCTAGGATGGGGCGGAGACCGCCATCCTTTTTCGGGACGAGAAAATAGCGGCTGTAAAAACCTGTCCCGCTCAGAGAGGGGGAAAACAGTTTCCACAGCGCCCTTTTCTATTAGTTTGCGCACCTCGGTGCGTAGAACATGTGAACACTCCTTTCTCACTTTTGTCTCGACCACAGTCGTAAAACGTGGTGGTCTGCGAGCGAACTGGAGCGAGTATCCGTGCTTTACTATATTCAATACCCATTTCGGCATATCTGGAATGTTTTCCCATGCCGCTGCGTGTACAGATATGGCCTGAATACAGGCTAGGGGCGGGCCGCTGTGACGTAGGGACCTGGCCAGCGAATCGCCTGAGCTCGTAGCTCTCAGAGGCGCGGGCACGCGCTGAGCAGCTGAGTGAATGGGCGCGTGTGTGATTACAACAGCGCGCGCTGTGTTTGTAAAACTCGCAGCCTGAGCGGAGGTTGTGTTTGACACTGTAAGGACAGTGTTTATAAGTGGGGGTGCATAAACAGTGTTAGGCACACGCGTCACCTTTATAATGTTTCCCGCTTTTAATGGGGATGAATTTATAACTGTGTGAACAGTGCTTGTGTGTAGTGGTGCGTACATGACCGTAGGCACGTGATCTACATTCATGGGAAGCGCAGCCTGAGCTGGGAATGAATTTGGCACTGTTTTGACAGTATCTGGGAATGCACACTTTGTGGACATGTTAACCCTTAGTGACGCAGGCAGAAAAAGACTATTTTTTTTTTTTTTTTTTTTTTTTTTTCTGTGCGTCGCCGTAAAAACGGTGTTTGTTTGCAGATGAGCGAGCTCTGTGACTGGCCCATTGACTGCTGTATGGACATATCCAGCCGCCTTTAAGGGGACTGGGTAATGTTTGAGCTTTTGCAGAGAGAGTGGTCGGGCTTTTGCGAGACACGCACTCTCTCTTCTCATTTCTGTGGCTAGGACGGCTTTTGAGAGCGCGAGCGGCGTCGAGCGTCAGCCTGAGGCGCGGGCTGAGAGGCGGTGGGAGCTGTTCTAGCCCGCTGCGGCTGTGGCGGTCTCTGTCTGCTCTGCGATGAGCTGGAGCGCTTTGGCAGGAAATGACGCATAGCTTGTGAAGCGTTCTGGGCCTCAGTGAAGCATTCGGCGAAACCTTTAACCGCCGGTCCAAACAGCCCGCTGGTGGAGATAGGCGCGTCGAGAAATGGCGCCTTATCCGCGTCCTTCATCTCAGTCACAGTCAGCCACAGATGGTGCTCGAGAACAGTCAAATTAGCCATAGCACGGCCAATAGACTGGGCGGTGGCCTTCGTGGCTCGCAGAGCTATCAGTTGCGCTGCGTAGGTCCCTGAAGGCTTCGGGTTCGGGGCCAGACTCGTCCATAGAGCGGAGAAGCTTGGCTTGGAACACTTGAAGTACCGCCATTGAGTGAAGCGCTGATGCAGCTTGGCCGGCGGCGGCGTAGGCGCGACCGGCGAGAGCAGAGGTAGTGCGGCAGGGTTTCGAGGGGTGGGAAGCTTTGGCTTTCCATCCGGTGGTGGAGGGCGGGCAGAGATGATTGGCCACGACCTCCTCGAGGGGCGGCGTTCCCTCGTAGCCTCTTTCCTTCGCGCCGTCCACTGAGGAGAGCGAAGAAGAAAAAGAAGGCTTTAGGCTCGCAGAGTGGGGGGCTTTCCATGACTTGGCGGAGAACACCAATCGAGCCCGAGGTTCTCCACGGCCTTCGAGAGGATGCGGATAATCTCCGTATCCATGGTGGAGCCCGCACTCGTGCTAGCTAGCGTCGACGGGGCGGGGTCGAAAGTGGAGCCCGGCCAGTCGTCAGATGCAGCGTCGATGGACAGGCTGTCATCCACTCCCCCGTCGTCCTCGGACGCGCCGAAAGTCACAAGGCCCACCGCTCTGCTAGAGGGGTGTGGGTCCGGCTGAGTGAACTGAACCGGCGGTGGGGAAGGCAAGAGCGGCGGTGAAGCACGCGGAGACTGGCTCGGCGTGACGTCACTGAGCTCAGGTTCAGGAAGCCTCTGTGAGCGGCATTTTTTTTTTTTTTTTTTTAAACGCGGCTCAAACAGAGGGGTGGCGGCGATGGGCTCGCTCGCGGCGAAAGCGGCGAAGCGAGCCCGCAGTGTGGAGAGACCCAGGTCGTCACATTCCGGGCATCCGCCCTTGGTCAGAGCAGCTTCTGCATGGTTCCGGCCCAGGCAGCGAGCGCAGATGATGTGACGATCCCCGTCCGGGAGAAGGTCTCTGCACGACGCGCAGGAAGGCATTTGAAACAACGCCTCAGAAAATTTGCTCTTTTACAAATGTCGCGGGGCGAACAGATGTAAAATACTTGCGTGTGTGGCGCGCCGGATGGCTCAGTAGGATGGTGTTCGAAGGCGGCTGAAGGTGCCGACGTCCTCGTAGCAATCCCGCTGGTATGCTTTTCCACGGCGGCGAAGGCTTTCAATAATCCGGAGGATCCAGCGAAGAAGGTGTTCGCTGAAGGAGATTAAATCTAAAGAACTCTCATGACGGGGCGCCCAATATATAGCTTGGCCACGCCCATCTTGGCGGGCTCTGACGCGCGCGGGCGCGAAGCGCGTTCATTGGTCGCGCATTCAGAGTCGCCCCGTCATTGGTTCGAGCAAGTTGCCGCAGCACAGCCAATGACCAAGCTCCTTCGTTCATTGCTGTCAGCTGTGCAGCTGCAATGCGTTTTACATAAAGACTTCAATATTCTCGAGAAAAGGAGTTTTCCCATAGCGTAAGCTACTTACGCAATAGGAGAGACCTCTCGAAAGGGAACACTTCGCTCATATGGAAACTATTTCTAGTAAAACACCATAGAATTGACATTGTCTTCAAGAGTCTGAATATGTTGCTTAATAAGGAAACAAACAATGCTGACTGCTTTATTTCCAAGATGCAGCATGGTAAACTTTGAATTTTAATACAATATAGTGCAATAGAGTAACATAGGCTTGTTGTGCCATTATTTTCTCAAAAAGTGCAAACGTGCAACATGAGGTTGGCCTAAATGCACTTATGTCTTTGCACTTTTTGCTCTTGTCATAACGCAGACATTGCGTTAAAAAGTCTCTCGGAAGTTCCGGTATTCTCCTGCATATTGATTAGGGGTGTAACGATATTCAAACCGAACCGAAAAAACGCGATACAGAACCCACGATACAAATCGCGATTCTCTCATGACTTACCGAACACGCCCCGCCCCCTGCTACCCTGCCCAGCCCTGGCTCACTGGACCTCATGTCTTATGTGTACACAACGAAGTCAGTTTTGTAGCCTAACCACCATTAACACCATATAATAGCTAGCCCCATGTTTTGTTACTTTCGATAATAAGCAAGGTGTAATCTTTCAAATTCTGTCTATTTGATCACGAAATTCAAACAATAAATGGCGTTTTGGCGCTCTTTGATGTGGCGTGACAGATCACTGCCTACTAGCTACTCATTTCAAGCGGCAGCGCGGACCGCGACTAAACGCGATCATCTCTTCCTCAGTTACAGAATAAACATGAATGGACACATGAAGGTATGTTGAAAGATACAGTATACTTACTGAAAGGCATCGTAGCTCATGTAATCGCTCAATCAATGTTTCAGCAGAGGAAAGACGTCAATAAAACAGCTTAGTTTTTCACATAGCATTATATTTACCTCTTGCACTAAATAAATGCACTATATTAGCCTATACAGTGTTAGGCTATATTTTAGTTAACCTGTTAATGATATCTTTATTATTTAATGTATGTTTAAAATATATTTCATGAAAATGTTAATTATTATGTTTTAATAACGAATTAGAGTAAAAAATACAAGTTAATGCAAAAACTGCCTCATGTTCAGTTTACATGTTTTCAATCTGTTGGGTGTTGATTATTATATCTAAAAAAGAAATAGCATCTGAATTTAGGCTAAAAGTCTAGGCTTTGTTGTTAACCTTTAATGTTAAAGTAAAGTGCGGACTCCCTATAGTTTACAGCATTAGCAGATCTTTTCTTTTTTAATCCTTGCCTTTTAATCCGAAACGTTTAATTGTAATTTAATTAATTTAAAGACAAAGACACATTTTTTTCATTAAACCACTGTTTAAAAAACAAACAAAAAAAGCAATTTTAGCTTTCTAAACCCCACCCCACCGAGACTCAAAACCGTGGGAAGAACCGAACCGTCAGTTTTGTGTATCGTTACACCCCTAATATTGATAGCGGCTCCCTGATGCCCGCAAATTAGTTGAAATCTCCGGGAATCTAGAGCGAGCGAGCAAGAGCTTGCAAATACTGTGCGCCAAACCGTGTAGCGCGCGCACGGCAGAGAGGGAGACCTTGCATGTGTGTGCTAGTGGCAGGTCCTGATTCTGCTGAGTTAGACGCGTTCCTATGGGATGAATATAGTATCAAAATGATTAACACGTGCAAGCACACTTATCAATGAACTTGATACATGTTGCAGAAATGTTTTATCCATGCCTTTCAACTTGCGTGTGCAAAATTCAAAATTGAATGAATGTGTAGCAATTTGTACAAATAGAGACATTTTTGTGAATACAAATGTTTTCTTTTGTATTAGTGTATCATAATTTGTGCATGCAACAAAGAAGATGTGCATGTGTGGATCAGGTGACGCACATGCATTCATTGAGCTCTTTTCTGAGTCCATCTCATTTGATTCATTTGGATTTTGAGACTTTCTTTTCGCTGTTTTTAAGCATTTCACAACCCACACACAAACAACTACAAATGAATAGGCCTGGTGCTAATTATTAATGTGTGCACAGCTACCCATTTATTTGACAAATTCACAAATGTGCGTCGCTACATTTAAACTAATACAATACAACTTGTGTGTGCAAAATCCAGAATCACATGAATGTGCAGCATTTTGTACAAATAGAGACATAGTTGTTAATACAAAACCTCAATTTTGTATTAATGTAGGCCAGAATTTGTGCATGCAACAAGTAAGATGTGCATTTGTGGATGAGGTGACACGCGTGTATTCATTGACTCGTTTCTGAGTCGATCCTATTTGATTCATTTGGATTTTGAGACTTTCATTTCGCCGGTTTCGCCTTGCACGATCCACACACACTGTCTGAGAAAACCTGCTACCACTAGATGGCAGTATTCTGCTAAAACAGACAACGGCAGCGTAATCAATTTAAAACCAAAGGGGTAATCCATCAGCCGGAAGTTGAAGCCTCGCGGGAGCCGCCATTGTAACAGAACTTCACCTGCTGTTAGCATTCCATTGACTCCCATTCATTTTGGCGTCACTTTGACAGCGAATAACTTTACATCTGAGGCGTCCAGAGACTTAATTTGTCCATTATTTATTTCTAAATAAACACAACAATGTATAAAAGGCTCCATTACTTTGTATCTTACGTTATGGCCCAGTAGAAGCAGTCTTCTCCATTGAAATGGGGTCGCTGTGTCCATATCTTTTACTGTCTATGTTTAAAACGCATAAATAATGTGAGTGATATTAAATTGAAGCACCAAATTAAAGACACAATATAGGCCTACTACCTTATTAATAAAGCATACTTTATAGAGGCAATCAGATTATGAACAGCTCACATAGAAAACCATTATAAAACGCTTCACGTGCAATAGCGCATTGCATGATCAATAAAGTGTATCGGCTAAAGAGTTTTAATATCACCGTCTTACTGCATTGACGTTAAGCTTTTTCGTAATAATAGGCTCTATGGGAGGAAAACTATATAGCCTACAGACAAGAGCCTATTGGCGCTTTTCCACTGCATGGTACGGCTCGGTACTGTTCGGCTCGGCACGGCACGGTTCGGCTCGCTTCGCTTTTCCACTGCGTGGTACGATTCGGCGCGGTGCGGCACGGCTCGGTTCGCTTTAGCTCGGTTGCTCGTTATAGTTTATCCACTCCTCGACAACTAACAAGAGGAACGTCTGCACTTCTCGTCCACTGACCACGATTCAGCCATTTCTTTTTTGGAAGTTTTTTTTCTTCAAGCAAGTCAAGCAAGTAGTTTTAAAACAGGTGCTACAGCGGTGGCTGTTACTGGCTATTTAAATCTAGCGGGTTTGATGTCTCGCAAATACAATGACGCTAGTGACGATTCTGTCTGTCTGACCAATCAGTGATCTGCAGTGCTTCCACGTCACATTTTAGTATCGGTACGGTACGCTTGGAACCTCAACAGAGCTGGTACCATTTAAAGCGAGCCGAAGCGAGCCGTACCGTACCGTACCGTACCATGCAGTGGAAAAGCGCTACAAGTGAGCCGTGCCGAGCCGAGCCGTACCGTACCATGCAGTGGAAAAGCGCCAAAGCGTGCCGTACCGAACCATGCAGTGGAAAAGCGCCACAAGTGAGCCGTACCGAGCCGAGCCGTACCGTACCATGCAGTGGAAAAGCGCCAAAGCGTGCCGTACCGAACCGAACCGTACCGTACCATGCAGTGGAAAAGCGCCATATATGAACTCGACGCGCAACGTTTCACGTTAATGGCATTTCCTTCCTGAGCCTGTTAAAAAGAAAAAAACTTAACATGAAATTTCGCAGTTGCGTTCATATTATAGGCTTATTTTTTTATGACTACACATTGTAGCAGACATTTTCAAAACAGAACAAAACAGACATTTTTAAATTCCAAAGCTTCAAGCTTTGGAATTTAAAAATGTCTGTTTTGAAATGTTAAAAGACGATTTTCGCAGGACATTTGTTTTCCCTTTACCCTTGGCCTGCCACTGTTATATAGTCTTACTATAGCACGATGAGTTTTGACAATATGCAACCATTGTATATCGACATTAAATATTCATTGAAAATCACATAGGCTACTACGTGTGTATAGCTGCATGAGAATGCTTTGACGCGCTACCACAATTAATGATCCACAAGGGAATGTCTGCCAATTCCACTATCTGCGTTAAACGTATACGTTTTTAAATTAAAATAACTTTTAATATTTAAAAACAGACATTTTCAAATTCCAAAGCTCGTAGAAGGTTCCTGCTGACTTACAAGTCAAATTTGGACAATACTTCCCTTCATGTAGCCTATGTAGCCTGTATTCTGCAGAAACATAATGTAATTCACCAGAAAGGTTTTTTCATGTTCAAAATGGTTGTAGTATGTTCCTAGTGACTAGACTGGCTTACTACAGGTGAAATTGTCCCAATACCTCCCTTCATGTAGCCTATTTACAGTAAACAATTACTTTTTTTATAAAAAAATTACTGTAATTCACCAAAAGGGTTTTTGGTAGGCTACTACAGATCAATGATGCAAAATCTCACCTGACTATCACTAACGTACTACAACCTTTGGAACATGAATAGAAAAATAATTTACAGTAATTATTTTTTTGTTACTGTTCAATCGAGATATTGGCTGGACATACAGTAGGCTAAGTCAGTCCCAGATAGCATGTAATCATTGAAACAATGTTGACTCAGTGTTGATGCGTCAACGCTAATTTGCATTGAATTAACGTTACAAAGTAATGTTGCTTTAATATCACTCTTGCACCCTCAGTTAATGTTGAAATAATGTTGGGAATTCAACCAAAAATCAATGGTAATAGTATTGATTCAACATTACAAAGTGATATTTTATCAACATCACTCTTGCACCCTCAGTTAATGTTGAAACTATGTTGAACAAAAAATCAATGGTAATGCTATTAAATCAACGTTACACTATGATTGATTCTACATCACTGCTGTTGAATCAATATTGAAATTAACAAAAATAATCAATGGTAATATTGTTGAATCAACGTTACTATGATGTTGAATCTACATCACTGCTGTTGAATTAACACTGAAATTAACAAAAAATAATCTTTGGTAATATGGTTTGATCAATGTTACAATGTGATGTTGATTCTAAATACATTTTGTTGAAAGACTGAAAAGGAATGTCAAACAATGTTGCCATCTGATGTACCAATTAATGTTGAAACAACATTAATATTTCAATCACACTTCAATGGTGCGTCAACAAATTCCTGACCATTTCAAAATTTGTCGAAAACCTTTTAAAATATAAATGACACCTTTCCAGCAGTCGAGTCAATTTATTTTATTCAATCAATGACAACAAATATATTAAAATATCATTTTTTTAAAAAAGAAAGGGGGAGAAATAGGACAAAAGCATTTCAACCTTTAAAAATTAAATTGGCTTCAGAAGTCTGATGTCATCATAACTACAGGTCCAGCGGTTCAGGTTTTTAAAAATCTGTCTTGCATCAGACTACTGCCTCTTTTCCTTTGGGTTCTCTGAAATCTGAAAAAAAAAACATGATGTTACTCAAGAACGAGTCAAATCAGTTGTCATACATACAGTCACATTCAATAATGTTAATATACTAAACACAATATGATTCACTTTTTTTTAAGTCACTGAAAACAAAATATTCTAACTACGATTATAGTATCGTAAAATTCTGTTTATTTATTTCTATGAATGCTTTAATATCAAAAGAAAGTGCTAGCAGGGGTGTCGGATTTATCTCCAGCCCTAATTAAACACACCTGAGGCAGATAATCAAGGTCATCAAATCAATGAACACTTCCAGGTGCTGGAGCTAAACTCTTCATGAAGAGGAACAAACACCTCTGAGCTATAGCCATTCAATTTCTCAGTTCATTTTCTGTGAAACTACAGCATTCAAATAATACTTTTATCTTGTAGAATAAAAAAGATATTAGTTTTTTCAATGACAATTTCTTTAAAGAGATAGTTCAACCCGAAATGAAAATTCTGTAATCATTTACTCACCCTCAAGTTGTTCCAAACCTGTATGAGTTTCTTTCTTCTTTTGAACACAAAATAAGATATTTTAAAGAATGTCGGTAACCAGAAAGTTGACGGTGGCCATTGATTTCCATAGTAGGAAATAAATACCATGGAAGTCAATGGCTAACATCAACTGTCTGGTTGCCAACATCCTTCACTCTATCTTCTTTTGTGTGCAGCAGAAGAAAGACATTCATACAGGTTTGGAACAACTTGAGGGTAAATAAATGATGACATAATTTTAATTTCAGGCTGAACTATCCCTTTAAAGCTGCAGATTCACCTTATGTAGACCCTGATCTCTTTAAATATCACAAAATAGCCAAGTCAGTCACTTTATTAATAAACACTAGATGTTTTTTTTTATTGTGTTTCAGTGGAAACAAGCTAAACTGAATGGAAATCAGTTATTTCTCAAATTTATTACAGATTCAGGAATATGAATGATTACCTGTTTAAGCAGTGATAAGATACAGGATATCATCAAGTCCAAGGTCAGGTGATTATGCTGTCGACAACAACTCAGTGTATGATCAATGTCAGCATTATCAGGAGGGTGCTTTTTTAATTGTCCATCTTCATCTGCCTTCACTCCTACTAAAGGAGCAATGTGTTTTGCATGCAAACACTGACCGATACAAGACATGGGCTATGTTAACATTCTTGCTCATGTTCATGTCTCTTGCACCTTAAGAAATCTGTTAAATGACATAATAACTTTATTCAGGAAATTCCTAATAAACTTTACTAAAGCAAGATGCATTTTTTAAGAATGTAGAAAAATAGATGCTTTATTCAAACACTTTAATAACTTTGTAATCTAATTACAGTGAGTAACAACACAAATCAAACGCAAATAAGCATGCAAAACAAAGGAACAGAGAAATAAGGTAGATGCACCATTGTTTGAAACTCTGCTAGAGAAGTCGTGTAAGTATGTCAGGTGATTCAACAAACAAGAGGTCTGTATAGGATGCACCTGTTTTCTCTCTAATGAGGAAGCATTAGACTACTGAAAAGTGCACATGCAAAGACAAAATGGGCGTTTACCAATCAGTGGCCAATTTCAAACTACAATACAGGTAAATGTTTTTCAACCATTTTTCAACAGACTTGCTAAAATCATGAAGGCCCACCCCTAAAACAAGCCCACAGTGGATTACAGCAAATCGGGTAAAGCGGTTGAAAATGTCCATTGTGGTTTGAAAAAACGCCCCACTGATTGAGAAACACCCACTAGTGTTCTGCAGATATACGCCTGAATGATCTTGTGCTCATCAACTACAAATCACTGTTAGTTCAATGTCACTGTCTCCAGCCGGTGAACGTGATTTCACCAAGTACCACATGTTCCTGGATCAACATTGTTGTTGATCCTGGATCAACTTTCCAATTAACCAATCTGATTTGAGGGACAAGTTTACAGTTTATGTCAAGTTTAGGCTTAGAACCAAGGTGAAGTACTTAAACATCAGTGCCATTCACCTATCATTACCCTCTGATTTTAGAGAAAAGTTATGGGTAGGGTTAGGTTTAGGGGTAGGGATTGGGTAAGGACTACATTTTGGGACAGGAATGTTGATCCAGGATCAACAAAATATGTTGATCCAGGACCATGTCTTACTTGGCAAAATCAGGGTGACCTCAATCTCAACCAAAATGATGGTTTAGATCAAAACTCAACATTGTATCAATGTCACCATGCTATCTGGGGTCTGTCCTCTAGGCATTTACTATAACCTTGGTATCGTTCATTTGAATGAATGACTGGACGTTTATATTTTGTTTTGACTGTGAGTGGAATTTGCAGATGGTCCCTTTAGAAAATGCGGCGAATATCAAACCTAAAACTTACTTTACTGCACTCTCGGACCAGTTGCTCTCCCCTACCCATGCAAAGTTAAATGCATCTGCAGAATTTCATGTTAAGTTTTTTTCTTTTTCAGGCTCAGGAAGGAAATGCCATTAACGTGAAACGTTGCGCGTCGAGTTCATATAGGCTCTTGTCTGTAGGCTATATAGTTTTCCTCCCATAGAGCCTATTATTACGAAAAGGCTTAACGTCAATGCAGTAAGACGGTGATATTAAAACTCAGTAGCCGATACACCTTATTGAACATGCAATGCGCTATTGCACGTGAAGCGTTTTATAATGGTTTTCTATGTGTGCTGTTCATAATCTGATTGCCTCTATAAAGTATGCTTTATTAATAAGGTAGTAGGCCTATATTGTGTACTAAATTTGGTGCTTCAATTTAATATCACTCACATTATGCGTTTTAAATGGGGATCATGCTTGATTACGCTGCCGTTGTCTGTTTTAGCAGAATACTGCCATCTAGTGGTAGCAGGTTTTCTCAGACAGTGTGTGTGGGTCGTGCAAGGCGAAACCGGCGAAATGAAAGTCTCAAAATCCAAATGAATCAAATAGGATCGACTCAAAAACGAGTCAATGAATACACGCGTGTCACCTCATCCACAAATGCACATCTTACTTGTTGCATGCACAAATTCTGGCCTACATTAATACAAAATTGAGGTTTTGTATTAACAATGTCTCTATTTGTACAAAATGCTGCACATCCATGTGATTCTGGATTTTGCACACACAAGTTGTATTGTATTAGTTTAAATGTAGCGACGCACATTTGTGAATTTGTCAAATAAATGGGTAGCTGTGCACACATTAATAATTAGCACCAGGCCTATTCATTTGTAGTTGTTTGTGTGTGGGTTGTGAAATGCTTAAAAACAGCGAAAAGAAAGTCTCAAAATCCAAATGAATCAAATGAGATGGACTCAGAAAAGAGCTCAATGAATGCATGTGCGTCACCTGATCCACACATGCACATCTTCTTTGTTGCATGCACAAATTATGATACACTAATACAAAAGAAAACATTTGTATTCACAAAAATGTCTCTATTTGTACAAATTGCTACACATTCATTCAATTTTGAATTTTGCACACGCAAGTTGAAAGGCACGGATAAAACATTTCTAAAATTGTTTTGATAAAATTGATCAACCAATCAGATTCATCACGTGGCATCATCCAGTTTGAGCGCCACTTTTTGAATTCCTCAGCCTTCAAAGTCTCTACTTCATTTCACAGAGGTAAGTGCAATTTATTTAAAATGTATAATTTCAAATGCATGTCCGTATCTACTCAGTGTAATGTATTGATTTTTATTTCAGATGAATTCATTACTAACGCTAACATTAACTAAACTGCTCATATAAGGTGCAAATCGCCTAAACCCCTTTCCTATCGGACATGTAAGGGCGCCAGCGATTGTTTCGCCATCCGATCCGTTGTGGTGTTTTCCCCTTGATTTATATCTCTTTTCCCCTGCATTCGTTTATCAGACCCTCAAACTATTCCTTTTGCAAAAGAGAAGCAAAAATCACCGTATTTAAATAATATTATCAATACAATATCTAATAATAATGAAATGTCTTGTGTTGACCAAGGGACATCATTCCTTAACTCATCTATATAAGATAAACAGTAATCAATCACTGTATTTAAATAATAATAATAATATAATATCTAATATAAGACAAACTGTAATCTACCACTATGTATGTAATAATAATAATGAAATATCTTGTGTTGACCCAGGGACATCATTCCTAATAACTCATCTAATATAAGATAAACAGTAATCAATCACAGTATTTAAACAATGATAATGACAATAAATAATAGCCTACAATATCTAATATAAGACTAACTTTAATCTACCACTATAATAATAATAATGAAATATCTTGTGTTGACCCAGGGACATCATTCCTTATAACTAATCTAATATAAGATAAACAGTAATCAATCACTGTATTTAAATAATCATAATAATAATAATAAATAAATAAATAATACAATATCTAATATAAGACTAACTTTAATCTACCACTATGTAATAATAATAATAATGAAATATCTTGTGTTGACCCAGGGACATCATTCCTTATAACTCATCTAATATAAGATAAACAGTAATCAATAACTGTATTTAAATAATCATAATATTACAATATATTTTGTTGACCCAGGGGCATCTATCCTCATAGCTCATTCAATAAGTTCTCTCTCATTTGAAGATGATCACAGGATGAAACCAATTTAAATGTCTTAATGTTAACATTAATTTTCTTCTTTGTACAGATCATCTATGGAGAAAGATAAAGGGTAAATATTCATTAAAATATTAAATATAGTCTGTCTGTATATAAACCAGAAATATGACTTATTGTAACATTTGTACAAAAATGTGCTTTTGTATTTCTTCCTTTGAGGTCCTTCCGTGTGCCCTTATTGATGAAAGAGTCATTTGCAACACTAGACGATGGGATGTGGCTGAATGACATTGTCATGGACATTGCATTGAGGTAATTCTTTTGAAGCATCATAAAACTGCAAATCATAATATTCTTAGCAATAATTTTCTACTAAATCTTTGTAGGTCTGTTCATGAAGAATTAGGACGTCATATAAGGCGGAAATCTTTGATCTACCCAGTGCATTTTTACACTAAATTAAAAACCAGGTAGGAGTTACTGATACAGTATGTTAAGAAAGATAAAGGGATAATTAAATGAATTTGAATTAAACAGCCAGTTTCTCTTTATATATTTGTACATGTTCATGCTACAGTGTCTAGGCTTGCATGGCCTTTGAAGAAGCCATGTAGTGTCATAGTTATATATTGAATCCTATTATTGAATAATTATTGTAACCACATGATTAATCATGTCATCTATGCAATTTTAGTGGATTTTCTGGTGTCATCAACTGGACAAAACATGAGGACATTTTTCGAAAGGACTATCTTTTGATAGTCGAGAATGTTCTTAGGTGAGAACTTTATTTATTTACTGGGTTATGACTTATTACACAGCTCTGTGGAAAGCTCAAATATGACTGGCCAGTCGCACATTCTAACAGTCTGTTGATTCTCAGTAACAACACATATTGGGGTTTACTATGCAATAACCAGTCTAATGTACTTTTCATGTTACATATTAGATGTCCATTTAAACATTTATAATTAAAGAAGTATTGTGCCCCTTAAGTAGTAGCACTGTGAATGGCACATATGCAATTATTTAGACACTTTTTTTTACTTATATTATCTATTAATGTTTTTCAGAAATCACTGGAGACTCATGATTGTGTGCTTCCCTGGAAATGAAGAAGTGGAACACATCAAAAGGGGACGAAAATTGGTGCAAAAAAGGAGGTAAATATGTATTTTGCATTTGCGTAAATAAATTTGGGTAATTACATTTGGCGCTGTTGCCCCTGCAATGAAATAACGCTGCTACTTTTAGTCCATTACCAAACATTTATATTATTAGATTTCTCTGTGTTAAATCAGTTGTGTTCTACATTTAGGCCTTGCATTTTAATGCTAGACTCCCAGTCTGAGCAAGTAATTTACAGCATGGATGTGCTCCAAAACATTCGAAGGTTGGTTTTGTAAATACAGTACATTTACTGTCATGATTCTGCCCTCGTGTCCTTGATTTTCTTTAGTCTTGAGGCAGGATCATGACAGACCCATGTTTTGTGTGCAAGCACATGGCCTTTTCTTTGGGCCATATGCTTGTGTTGTCTCGTCACCTTGTTATCCTCGTTTTGTCATTATTGCTTAACCAGTGTCACCTGCTGCCATTATTAGTTTCTCCTTTTTTAATCCCCTTGTGTTTGCTGTCCTGTGCTGTCTTGTCCTGAAAGAAGTGTTTGATCCTGTCTTAGTTGTTAGTTTATCGTCTGAGTCTTAGTGTAGTGTTGTCTATCCTGTCTTGTTTTGCCCCCTCGTGGGTTTTGTTTTTCTGTTTTTATCTAATATAAACCCTGTGTTAATTATTTACTGCCTGCGATTGAGTTCATCCTTCAACCTCATAACATTTACATTTATGCATTAAGCAGACGCTTTTATCCAAAGTGACTTTCATTGCATTTCAAGGTACACTTTCTTATCAGTTCTTGCTTTCCCTGGGAAACGAACCCATGACCTTGGCGTTGCAAGCGCCAACGCTCTACTGTTTGAGCTACAGGAAAGCTCCAAAAAAAGCACAATATTGAAAATTTTACTCATCCTCAATTTGTTTTAAACATGCATGACTTTCCTCTATTGAACACAAAGTAGGACTTTGAAATGGTTACCTGTGTAAGAAACTTAGCTATATGAAATATTAATAATCAATAATAACTTGTTATGATTAATTATGAATATTTGGGTCAGTTAATTGGATTAACTTGACATGGCTAAATAATATTACAATCAATTAATCAGTTCGTCTAATGAACTCTTTTGATTATTAATTTATTCTAAGAAAAGGATATCTTCCCTGGCCACAGAAGAATAATTATTTCTTAGCATGTACAGCGTTTTGAGCATGTAGCAAGAACAAAAAACATAAAGGGACTTCGTATTGCAAGCAAATCGGAACCAAATACATAAAATGCATAAGTTTTATTAACTAAATCATAAACATAAATAAACTAAACACACATATATACAGAAATAGGTTAGTGATAGGATTAAATTGGAAACCGGAAAAAGGGACTATGAGACGAACCATCAGAATTTAATTTTCACATTTCATTGAATTGAATACTTGCATTTGTAGTGGGAACAATTCTTGAAGTTGTTGAAAATTGAAGTCGTTGATGGTTCCGACAGTGTCAAGTGGAAGTTGGTTGAGAGTTCTCTTTCTCCAGGAACGCATGGCTGGTTTGGTCGAGGCCTGAGGCCCTGTGGAGGCCACGCTGAGCACCCAGGAGAAGTGAGGAAGTCGGAAGAGTGGGTGATTGGAGTCGTTGTTGGTTGGAGTCTTTGTTCCAAAACTCCTGAGATTGTCCTTGGTTCTTTGTGAGAGAGTCTCCTCTCTCCTGCGTGATCCCATATCTGGTTGGATCGAGGCCTGCTGGGCCCTGGGGCCCCCGTGGAGGGGGAGGGGGTTCCCCAGTATCACCAGAAGAGTGTTGCGGCTGGATGAAAGAACTAAGAGAGGGAGGTCACATGTGGATTGTCTCTAATAAAGCCTGGAAAAGATCCTCCCCTTTGGGTTGAACTCGACCAATACGAAAGGTGACATGTCTGAGAGGGAAAGTGGCTCTTAGTTGATTTACGAGTCTTGTCCCAAGCATGGTTATACCTTCATTAATGCTCAGATAGCTATAACACATCCACAGAGGGTTTCTGTCTTCCATAGTCTCTCTCTTGTGCATGTGGTCACATTCCTGTGGAGGTCGTAAAATCTCCTTATCAGCCCTTGTAACATGACACTGTTTCTGCCCTTGTGTTCGTTCATTTGGGCTGTTAGTTTGGGAGTTTCATAAACCTTTGTATATAATGAATAATTAGTGTGTGTCTGATTGGTCCATACCCTACACCTGGGATTAGTTGTTATCATACAGTGACGATTATGAGTACTGTATGTTAGCTTTTGAACTCCATATAGTATGAAAAAGGACAACAGGATTAGTTGCAAAGTAGTAGTCATTACACATTTATTATATTCCAAGGCTTCTTAAACCATACACTAAGTTTGTAACAGTAAGACAGTAAAATTAAAATTCAATTTGATATCAGCAAACTTGAAAAGTGGATAATGGTTAGCGAACAATAATCTTAGTTTCCTAGCTGTCCTGTTAATATATAAAGTGATAAAAAAGTGCCTTAAAGTCTTCCGTTTGGCTAAACAAATAATTACACTGTGTTCCACAGACACTTTCATTACAGTATTGGGCTGTCACAGAGATAGATGTAGCTAATTTCAGGACAGTTCATTCTCTATTTATAAAGCTTGCAATAATTATGTTTTATAATGACAATTGTCATTGACTGTAGACTGACTAAGAAGGACAATCCTCAAAGATGAAAATCTTCTCGTGTTTTGTTCGATAGAAGAAAGTCATTTGAAGTACATGAGGGTGATTAAATAATTGATAGATTTATGGATTGATAGATTCCTCATTTTAGGGTGACCTATCCTTTTAAGATATGAGTAAGCATAATGTTACAAAACAAGGACAATATATACATAAAATGTGGCTGTCATAGAGATAAACATTTAATAAGGTTGTTTTTGTCTTTCAGTTACTTAACAGAAATGTGGAAAAACACAAGAAAAAAGCCCCGTATATTTTCTGCAGATTCTATGCCAGCGCTGAAAGTGCGGGTACCCGGACAGCAAGGAAACACCTCTGAATGCGGCATATTTGTGTTACTCTATGCAGAGAACTTTCTGAAGGTAAGTAAAATGGTTTCATAGATGTTGGCTAGCACTTGGGTTTTTTTTTCTCTTCCTATCATGGCACTGTACATGTCACTAAAAGAAAACAAATCATTTATGTTTCAATTCCTTCCTCTAGGATCCTCCCAAAGAACTAATCGATGAGCTTGACTGTACATCCTGGTTTACACTGACCGATGCATTTTCAAGGCGTGCACAGATCAGGGACAAAATGCGAAGTAGTTTAGATGGTATATTTGTTTATTTTCTAATGCATATTATAGCCTGATGAAAGAATTCAGTTCAAATATCTAAAATCATGCACCACTATTTTCTTAAATTTTAGGAAGATATTTTAAATACAGCATAGGGTGCACAAGCATAACTCTCTGTTGTTTTGATATGGCAGATGATATGTACTTAACCTGGGCTACAATAATCTTGTAATACTGGTGATTGACTATGAGTTTTGCTTATGCAGCCCAGGGAAGAGAAGCAGAGGAAAACAAAGCAGAAGAAAGAGAAGGTGAAGAGGAGCAAACGGTTGCTGAGAGTGGGCAAGAGAAAAACATAGCCAACAAAATAAAAATAAAAGGTATAGAGGAAGAGAATATACCTGAGGAAAAAAAAGAGGACAAAACAACTCAGGGAGGAAACTATAAAGTTCTGGGAAGGCTGTCAGTGCCAGGCACCAAAAGAAAGTACACTGTAAGCCAAGATGAACTGAAGAGAAGAATAATGGCAGAAAACATGTCTAACAATCTGTTAAGAAGCCTGATTAGGGTTTGTATATGCTCTATATAAACCGTATAGCTATTTGCTATACTTTTAATTTAGAGTAAAACATTTATAAAACAGTAACATATTGATTTTACCTAAAGATTCGTAAAGAGGATCTCCCTGAGGAACTCAGAGAACAACGACCAATCAAAGCAAAGACAAAGATAAGCATCTTCTCTGCTCTCAGTGAAGGGGAGGCCACAGATTTGGCCCAGGAGCTGGGAGCCATGCTTGGGCGACATGTAAACCTAGACATGATAGCAAGTGTTCCCAGTGCTGAGGCAGACTTTGCAAAGTAAGTTGCTTTCCACATCTAGATTTTTTAAACTTGCATCTTGCTTATAAATCTGTCCATTGATATTTACAGGAATACACTCTGCAGTCTCCAGCGCTTGCTAAGGGAGAAACTGGGTGAGGAATCACCTTTTAGTCTGCTGACCCATACGCTTGGACCACAAGTGGTAGATGTTGTCATCTCATTTTTAATCAGTCAGTTTAACTAGAGGTTCACTAGGCCATTGAACACAATAACAAACGATTGTTAAATTGTAACAAACAGTCATCTCAGTTAAGCAAGTAATTTTACATTTAATTGGTTTAAATATACAACATATCACGGTTGTTCAAGTCAGTGTGTCCACGAGATCTGGACCATTTGTGAGATTCCAGTAGAATGATATCTGGCTTGACACCCAATGAGATCCATTCTTCAATTTGTTTGACCAAATTTGGACACACTGTTTGAAAGTGTCCTTCTTGTTCACAAGTTGCATTGTGCCCATTGTGCTCTTTGCTGGTGCGTTGTACAATGATTTTGTGGCTCAGCCAATCACTTTTAACCTTAAACGATGTGTAAGTCATACATCCTGAGTTCTTGTAACTTCCATCAACAGGGTTCCCTGACCGGATATACAGTAGAAAATGTAGTACCCTTTATCCTTGTCCTTTTGACTTGCAGAATGTGTGTTTCTAAAATTTGTCAAAGTTTTAAGTTTTTCTTGAATGAATTTCTCATGATTTTCTTCTTTCTTCAGGATATGCACATCAATTGTAATATTTTTGTTTTTTCCTCTTTGTCTTTCTTCACGCAACACTGTTTTCTTAATGAAATCCTCCATTTCCCTTTACATTCTGGGGAGAAAAACATTTATTAACTCCAGGGTTGTTGTCTCAGGATGAAGCTCTCAGTAACAAATAATAATAATAATAATAATAAATATATAATAATAATAAGAAGAAGAAAAATAAACTATCACCAATTATTATATTCTTATGATAGTGTAACCACTATTCATAGAGTAAATACAACTTGGCTACTGTTTGTCTTATATTAGATGAGTTATAAGGAATGATGTCCCTGGGTCAACACAAGATATTTCATTATTATTATTACATAGTGGTAGATTAAAGTGTGTCTTATATTAGATATAGTATTATTTATTATTATTATTATTATTTTTATTTAAATACAGTGATTGATTACTGTTTATCTTATATTAGATGAGTTAAGGAATGATGTCCCTGGGTCAACACAAGATATTTCATTATTATTATTACATAGTGGTAGATTAAAGTTAGTCTTATAATAGTTATTGTATTATTTATTATTATTATTATTATTATTATTATTATTATTTAAATACAGTGATTGATTACTGTTTATCTTATATTAGATTAGTTATAAGGAATAATGTCCCTGGGTCAACACAAGATATTTTATTATTATTATTATTATTATTATTATATAGTGGTAGATTAAAGTTAGTCTTATATTAGATATTGTATTATTTATTATTAATTATTATTATGATTATTTAAATACAGTTATTGATTATTATTTATCTTATATTAGATGAGTTATAAGGAATGATGTCCCTGGGTCAACACAAGATATTTCATTATTATTATTACATAGTGGTAGATTACAGTTAGTCTTATATTAGATATTATATTATTATTATGATTTTTTTAAATACAGTGATTGATTACAGTTTGTCTTATATTAGATGAGTTATAAGGAATGATGTCCCTGGGTCAACATACAAATATGATGTCCCTAGGTCAACACAAGATATTTCATTATTACATAGATTACAGTTTGTCTTATATTAGATATTGTATTATTATTATGATTATTTAAATACAGTAATTTATTACAGTTTGTCTTATATTAGATGAGTTATAAGGAATGATGTCCCTGGGTCAACACAATATATTTCATTATTATTATTACATAGTGGTAGATTAAAGTTTGTCATATATTAGATATTGTATTATTTATTATTATTATTTAAATACAGTTATTGATTACTGTTTATCTTATATTAGAGGAGCTATAAGGAATGATGTCCCTGGGTCAACATACAAATATGATGTCCCTAGGTCAACACAAGATATTTCATTATTATTAATTAAAGTTAGTCTTATATCAGATATTGTATTATTTATTATTATTATCATTATTTAAATTCAGTGATTGATTACTGTTTATCTTATATTAGATGAGTTATAAGGAATGATGTCCCTGGGTCAACACAATATATTTCATTATTATTATTACTAGTGGTAGATTACAGTTTGTCTTATATTAGATATTATATTATTATTATTTAAATACAGTGATTGATTACTGTTTAGTGTTTATCTTATATTAGATGAGTTAAGGAATGATGTCCCTGGGTCAACATAATATATTTCTTTATTATTATTACTAGTGGTAGATCACAGTTTGTCTTATATTAGATATTATATTATTATTATTATTATTATTTAAATACAGTGATTGATTACTGTCTTATATTAGATGAGTTAAGGAATGATGTCCCTGCGTCAACATAAAAATATGATGTCCCTGGGTCAACACAAGATATTTCATTATTATTAGCCTACATATATTACCGTTTCTCTTATATTAGATATTGTATTGATAATATTATTTAAATACGGTGATTGAATTCAATATATACATTATTGCTATTGGTATTTGGTCGCATCCGCGAAAGTGTTTTGCTTCTCTTTTGCAAAAGGAATAGTTTGAGGGTCTGATAAACGAATGCAGGGGAAAAGAGATATAAATCAAGGGGAAAACACCACAACGGATCGGATGGCGAAACAATCGCTGGCGCCCTTACATGTCCGATAGGAAAGGGGTTTAGGCGATTTGCACCTTATATGAGCAGTTTAGTTAATGTTAGCGTTAGTAATGAATTCATCTGAAATAAAAATCAATACATTACACTGAGTAGATACGGACATGCATTTGAAATTATACATTTTAAATAAATTGCACTTACCTCTGTGAAATGAAGTAGAGACTTTGAAGGCTGAGGAATTCAAAAAGTGGCGCTCAAACTGGATGATGCCACGTGATGAATCTGATTGGTTGATCAATTTTAGCTTAAGCACCTCCCTTGTTGACCCAGGAACGCGTCTAACTCAGCAGAATCAGGACGTGTGTGTGTGCCTCATGAAGCGCACGCAAGGCAGCATGTTAGCCCGCCCACCCCTAGTAGACACCCACATTAACGATTCCAATATATGACTCATCTTCAACGAAAAGACCATAATCATTCCAGATAACATCTTAAGTAACAATTAATTTGCATACATCGTAAAACTAATCATGTGAGATTGAGATGCTGCAAATCAGGTGATTCTGGGTCAATGTTTTGCCTGTAAATCAATGATGCCCTCTGTCGGTAGGGAATCGTAAAATGGCCGCTCGAACACTTCCGATGGCAGTTTAGAAAGCAATGAGCAATCCAGTCCTTAAACAGATCAGTGGATCGGTCACAATTTCAGTGTTTATGGTAACATCATAAACCATAAAAATTACTAAAAATGACAATTTAAACAACTTTACAGTTCAAATAATACAGGTTTGGACAAAAACAAGTTTTATAAAAAGATACATAAATTGAGAGGTTTAGTCCAAATTTAGTACAAATTAAACAGGATCACTTTATATTATGAACAGATTTAATTTAGGCTTTTATTTACATTTATTCACAGTTAAAACGTAATTGCAAGAAGTGGGAGAATCAACGAGGTTCATTCTAGTGTTACGCAGCACGTTTGAGTTTCTGCAAAAACCAATGGGGTTCATTCTCGTGTTACGCAGCACGTTTTAGCATCAGCAAGAACCAATGAGGTTCATTCTTGTTACGCAGCATGTTTGAGCTTCAGTAAGAACTAATGAGTTCCATTCTTGCGTATTACACAGCACATTTGAGCTTCCGCAGGAACAAATGAGGTTCTTTCTCGTGTTACGAAGCATGTTTGAACTTCCTTAAAAAACAATGAGGTTCATTCTCGTGTTATCCAAAAAGTTTGAGCTTTAACAAGAACCAAAGAGGTTAATTCTCGTGTTACACGGCACTTTTGAGCTTCTGCAAGAACCAATGAGGTTCATTCTTGTGTTACGCAGCACGTTTGAGCTTTAGCAAGAACCAGTGAGGTTCATTCTCGTGTTACACAGCACGTTTAAGCTTCTGCAAGAACCAATGAGGTTCATTCTTGTTACGCAGCACGTTTGAGCTTTAGCAAGAACCAATGAGGTTCATTCTTGCATGTTTGAGCTTCTGCAAAAACCAATGAGGTTCATTCTCGTGTTACACAGCACGTTTGAGCTTCTGCAAGAAGCAATGAGGTTCATTCTTGCATGTTTGAGCTTCCTTAAAAACCAATGAGGTTCATTCTTGTGTTACGCAGCACGTTTGAGCATCAGCAAGAACCAATGAGTTCCATTCTTGCATATTACACAGCACATCTGAGCTTCTGCAGGAACAAATGAGGTTCTTTCTCGTGTTACGAAGCATGTTTGAACTTCCTTAAAAACCAATGAGGTTCATTCTCGTGTTATCCCGCAAGTTTGAGCTTCTGCAAAAACCAATGAGGTTCATTCTTGTATTAGGCAGAATGTTTGCGCTTCTGCAAGAACCAATGAGGTTCATTCTTGCACGCTTGAGCTTCCTCAAGAACCAATGAGGTTCATTCTTGTGTTACACAGCACGTTTGCGCTTCTGCAAGAACCAATAAGGTTCATTCTTGCACGCTTGAGCTTCCTCAAGAACCAATGAGGTTCATTATTGCGTGTTACACAGCACATTTGAGCTTCCACAGGAACAAATGAGGTTAATTCTCTGTTACGAAGCACGTTTGAATAGGGCTGGACGATATGGCCAAATTTTATATCACATTATATTTCTTAATTTCGGTCGATACGATATAATTCCGATATCGATAAGAACAATATAAAAGCCTCAGAAAAACTGGCAAGAACACCCACAACAGATGTCTGTACCTACAATCTTCTGAAAAATTAATTTGCCAAGTCTATGAAATCTGCTGGAGTATCTGCTTTCGGTATTGCACAATAACAAACTACATGAATCAATGAAATAACCCATCATAACAATAATATTCTCTTCTCAATACCTGCTACAAGACTATGGAAGCATATGGGTAGCAATATTCAATTAGAAATTTAATATGCAAAATGGCAATGCATTTCTGTTTTTAAATTTACATTTGCCATTACATTTGTGTAACGTTTGGTGCACAATTTAAATTCAATTATATAATTTACATTTGCAATACATTAGTTTTAATATGTAAATTGAATACATATTGCAAAATTAAAATGTATTAAATAAATGATTAGATATGTTTAACATGTTCAAGCAAAAACTATAGCAAAATTATTATTTAAATGTTATTTTTCTTAATTGCATTTACACAGTTAAGACACTTGCGATTGCATTTTCATTAAATGTCCAGCAATGAATGTAGCAAAATTCAATGTGCAAATTGAAAATGCATTCCGAGCCGATCACGCCCCCTCCCGCCCTGTCAATCACTGCGTGAAGTTTTGGTTCCCTTTCGTTGTCACTCCGAGTTACGTCGGATGACGACGAATGGGGTTTCGCTTAGAAAGCCTATCAACTTCGAGTATTACAAAACGAGCCAATGGCAAAGAAATGCCATGGGTCTGCGGAATTTGCATGACGTAACTCCGCCCCACCTCGTGGGTATAAAAGGAGGAAGTCCGCAACAGCAGTTTATGTTTTCGCTTCGGAGCCAAGTGTATTCTTCTCTCCACAAGCCATCTCTGAATTGTCAGCTTTACAAACGAGTACCTCGAGTGTTGGTGTGACGGCGATCTACGGCGAGCGCGTGCTTCCTGCTGATCTGTTGCAGTGGTCTGCCAGTCGGTGCGTGTCTCCCCGGGTGCTTCAACACTTGAGTTTTCTCTCACTAAAAGAGCTTGCACGCGGCACGTCTTTTTAAAGACGGCTCGCCCGTGCATTTCAAAAAAAAAAAAAAAATGAATGGTGCGGCAACTTGGTATCGGACTCTGATGGGCACGAGCGTTGTCTAGTATGTTTGGGCTTGATCATGCTAGAGCAGCGCTCGTGGATGACTCATGTTTTCTCCATGGAAACATGATCATCGCGTCATTAAGGTCGAGACTCGGTGAACTCACATGAGTGAGAGTCCCCTCATCCACCCCCCGATCTTCGGCTGGTGGCCAGGGTGACCTGAGGGTTTCGGTCTGGAACAAGGCGCCGACTATGTGTCCGCGACCCCAGCCCCCCTCTTTAATGACGGTGCCCGCTAGTGAACAGGTGATTCCCACGGGTCTACCCTCTGGTGGCCCGTGTGTTTCATTTGAAGCTACAGAGGATGATATTATGTTTGTAGCAGCTTCACTAGGTGGGTTTGATTTTCCTGGAAGTGACGACTCGTCGAGTCTGATCCGGAGATGACGGCCATGCTTTCCCGGGACGATTGGTTTTTGGGTGAGGCCGCCGACCCTCGTCCACGGCAAACCCCAATACCGTTCTTCCCGGACGTGCATGATGAGATCAGGGGCCATTCGCTGATCTCATCCGCCTTTCCTCCCCTCGATGGGGCCGCTGCCCGTGGGTACACTGGGGTTCCCCCGGCTGAACGCTCTGTTGCGATGCTATGTGTCCTCAGAGTGCTTCTTCTCGGCGCAATCCTAAGCACCCGTCCGTGGCCTGTAGTTTTTCGTCTACGCTTGTGGCGAGATCCTATAGCGCCACGGGACTGGCGGCCGCCTCACTGCGTGCCATGGTCATTCTGCTGGTCTACCTGACCCAGATGCTCATGGACCTGCACGAGGGCGGGACTGACCCAGGGCTCTTCACTGAGCTGCGCGCCGCCACTAACCTTGCTCTCTGAGCGACGAAAGTGGTCGTACGCTCCCTGGGTCGGGTGATGCTCACCATTCGGTGGCCGTACCTGTTTGATGTGCTGGATGTCGCGCGGACCCGTCTGTCCGACATTCCCACATCCCAGGTCGGCCTCTTCGGCGGTGCGGTTGAGGGCTGGCCCAACAGCTCTCAGCCGTCCATGAGCAGACTGACGTTGATTCTGTCCCGACAGCCCCGCCGTCCGCTCAGATCCCTCGGTCTGCCCACCGCCAGGGGCGCCCTCCCGCGGCTCCCACCCTGCCCGTTCACCCGGGCCGGCTCTGGGGGCCGCGGGCGGACGCCACAGCCCTCTCTAGCCCCGCCCCCCGCTACACGCCGGGTTAAGCGGCGCTCCTGAGACGGGCTCCTCGGGGATGGAGCAGGTTGAGGTCGACTCTGTCCCGACGGCCCCGCCGTCCGCTCAGGTCCCTCGGTCTGCCCACCGCCGAGGGCGCCCCCCCACGGCTCCCACCCCGCCCGTTCACCCGGGCCGGCTCTGGAGGCCGCGGCCGGACGCCACAGCCCTCTCCAGCCCCGCCCCCCGCTACGCGCCGGGTTAGGTGGCGCTCTTGAGAGGGGCTCCTCAGAGATGAGACTCAGTTCTTTCCAGGAGTTGGGAGCAGGACCACTCCTTCCCCGGTGGAGGGCCGGGGAAGAATTCTTATTCGCAAAGAACTGACTCTCCCGTCTCTGAGCACACAGAGTTCTCGGACGACACAGAGCGCCGCCCTCTAGCCGTGCTCTCCTCGTCCCCCTCTGTCCCAGAGGTCGTTGACACGGCGTGCCGTCCACGGACCGCTTCGCCCCTGTCCCCCTCTGTCGCCAGACCCCTGGCAGAGCAGGCCCCCGCGGGACGACCAGCCTGGTCCTCCCCTGGCCCCCTCTGCCAGGGCGCGGTTGCTAACTGTGCCCCCACACCGGGCCGCTATGCCGTCCACGTCTGGGCCAGTTACTCCGCTTCGCTGCCCCTCCGGGGGGACGCCTGTCGTCGCGTGATCCCGCCGGTTCAGTTCCTGGGAGCCTGGCTAGAGCTTCCCCGTCTGTCCCTCTGGATCGCGCGCTCCTTCAGGCTCGGCTTGCGATTCAGTTCGCACGGTCTCCTCCCCGCTTCAGGGGAGTCCGCTCCACTTTGGTCGGTGGCAATGCCCCCATCATGAGAGCAGAGATTGCCACCCTGCTGGCGAAGGGTGCAATCGAGACTGTCCCTCCAGCCGAGATGAGGTCCGGGTTCTACAACCCCTACTTCATTGTCCCCAAGAAAACCGGTGGGTTACGGCCAATCCTGGACTTGCGCGTGCTGAACCGCTCCCTTCACAGGCTGCCGTTCAAGATGCTCTCCGCCAAACGCGTTCTCGAATGCGTGCGGCCCCAGGATTGGTTTGCAGCGATCGACCTGAAGGACGCCTACTTTCATGTCTCCATTCTTCCTCGACACAGACCGTTCCTACGGTTTGCTTTCGAGGGGCAGGCATACCAGTACGCGGTTCTCCCTTTCGGGCTAGCCCTGTCTCCTCGCACCTTCACGAAGGTTGTCGAGGCTGCCCTTGTTCCCCTTCGGGAACACGGGGTTCGCATCCTGAGTTATATCGACGACTGGCTGATCCTAGCTCACTCTCGAGACCAGGTTTGCGAACACAGGGACCTAGTGCTCCGGCACCTAGCTCGTCTGGGCCTTCGGGTCAACTGGGAGAAGAGCAAACTTTGCCCCGTGCAGAGGATCTCTTTTCTCGGTATGGACATCGACTCGGTCGCCATGTCCGCGCAGCTTACGAGCGAGCGCGCGCAGTCACTGCTGACTTGCCTGAGACATCTCAGGAGCAAGAGTGCGGTTCCACTGAAACATTTTCAGAGGCTCCTGGGGCATATGGCATCTGCAGCCGCGGTCACGCCGCTCGGATTGCTTCATATGAGACCGCTTCAGCTTTGGCTTCGCGACCGAGTCCCGAGGTGGGCATGGCATCAAGGCACGCTCCGGGTACCAGTTACTCCGACCTGCCGTCAGTTCCTCACCCCGTGGTCGAACCTCAGTTTTCTCAGGGCGGGTGTCCCCCTGGAACGAGTTTCCCGGCATGTTGTGGTCTCCACGGATGCCTCCACCACGGGCTGGGGCGCCATGTGCAATGGACATGCTGCTGCGGGCTCCTGGACAGGACCCCAGCGGCTATGGCATGTCAATTGCCTCGAGTTGTTGGCAGTACGCCTTGCCCTGCACCGCTTCCGGGCGTTGCTCAGGGGTCAACACGTACTAGTCCGCTCAGACAATACCGCTACTGTAGCGTACATCAACCATCAAGGTGGTCTACGCTCCCGCCGTATGTCACAACTCGCCCGCCACCTCCTTTTATGGAGTCAGAAGCATCTGAGGTCGCTTCGAGCCATCTTCATTCCCGGAGCCCTGAACTGTGCAGCCGACGAGCTCTCACGGCTTCAGCCCCTCCCTGGAGAATGGCGACTCCATCCCCAGTCGGTTCAGCTGATTTGGGACCAGTTCGGGGA
Source organism: Gila orcuttii (assembly GCA_026230005.1). Lineage (NCBI taxonomy): Eukaryota > Metazoa > Chordata > Actinopteri > Cypriniformes > Leuciscidae > Gila > Gila orcuttii. Next base: position 32,551,252 of record JAPDVR010000021.1, read on the forward strand.
CGCACAGATAGATCTGTTTGCCTCTCACGACTCGACCCATTGCGCCCTGTATTTTTCCCTGACCGAGGGCACGCTCGGCACGGATGCACTGGCGCACAGCTGGCCGCCGGGCCGCAAATATGCGTTTCCCCCAGTGAGCCTTCTTGCGCAGACCTTGCGCAAGGTCAGGGAGGACGAGGAGCAGGTCATTTTGGTCGCGCCGTATTGGCCCGGCCGGACCTGGTTCCCCGAACTTGCACTCCTCGCGACAGCACCTCCCTGGCCCATTCCTCTGAGGAAGGACCTTCTTTCTCAGGGACGGGGCACCCTCTGGCACCCTCGCCCCGATCTCTGGAGCCTCCACGTGTGGCTCCTGGACGGCTCGAGGTAGGTTTGAGTACCCTTCCACCAGCGGTGGCGGCTACCATCACTTCCGCTAGAGCGTCGTTCACGAGACACGTCTACGCGTTGAAGTGGAACCTCTTCGTCGACTGGTGCTCTTCTCACCGAGAAGACCCCCGGAGATGCTCGGTCAGCGTTGTGCTTTCCTTCCTTCAGCAAGGGTTGGAGCGAAGGCTGTCTCCCTCCACCCTTAAGGTCTTGTTGCCGCCATTGCCGCACACCATGACCTAGTCGAAGGTAAGTCGGTAGGGAAGCACGACCTGGTCATCAGGTTCCTGAGAGGAGCGAGGAGACTAAATCCTCCTCGTCCTCCTCTCGTTCCCTCTTGGGACCTCTCAGTGGTTCTAACTGCCCTGAAGAGTGCTCCCTTTGAGCCCCTGCAATCAGTTGAGCTTAAGTTCCTGTCAATGAAGACAGCGCTCCTGGTTGCACTGGCCTCCATCAAGAGGGTAGGGGACCTGCACGCATTCTCCGTCGACGAAGCGTGCCTGGAATTCGGTCCGGCTTTCTCTCACGTGATCCTGAGACCCCGGCCCGGATATGTGCCCAAGGTTCCTACCACTCCCTTTCGGGACCAGGTGGTGAACCTGCAAGCGCTGCCCCCGGAGGAGGCAGACCCAGCCTTGGCACTGCTCTGTCCAGTACGCGCTCTTCGCGCCTATGTAGACAGGACGCAGTGTTTCAGGACCTCAGACCAGCTCTTTGTCTGTTATGGTGGGAAGCTGAAGGGAAAGGCTCTCTCCAAGCAAAGGTTGTCTCACTGGATAGTGGACGCCATTGCCTTGGCTTACCAGCAGCAAGGTCGACCGTGCCCCCTTGGTGTGACGGCTCACTCCACCCGGAGTGTGGCATCCTCTTGGGCTCTAGCGCATGGCGCCTCGCTAACAGACATCTGCAGAGCTGCAGGCTGGGCGACACCTAACACATTCGCTAGATTCTATAATCTCCGAGTGGAGCCAGTGTCCTCTCATGTACTCGCTTCAACTAGCTAGTACCGGACCCGCTCAGGTGTCTTCGCTTGCTCGCCATTCCACTCCACGGACTGGATACGTGCGATATTCTCCTCAGGTGAGCTTCCCCGAAAGCCCTGAGTTCCTCCAGCACTCCTGACGTCGGCGCCAGTGTCTATTGCCTGCGCGTCGGCTAGGTGCCTCCCGTGTGCATGGTCCCTCCCCTGAGCGACCCCCACATGTGTATTTCCACTGTAAGCCTCTCTGAGCATGTGTCTTTCCCTTGGCAAGCCACCTTGCCACCCTGGGGTTGAAATATTCCACCTGCGGCTGGACACCCCAGTGTTCTCCATATGTTTCCTTCGGGTCATATGTGTATTCTCTAAGTCCCCCCCATCTGGGTTGGCATTATTTGCATACTTCCCCTAGCTTGGGATATGCTTCCCAGTGTACCTTGGTATTCCTGTGTTAAATGGAGTCCTTCGTCCAGTCTATGACAGGGATCTCCTTTTACGCAGGGCACTGGAAGACAGCTGAGAAGGTGGCGTGATTAGACTGGTAACCCCATTCGTCGTCATCCGACGTAACTCGGAGTGACAACGAAAGGGAACGTCTACGGTTACGTATGTAACCCTCGTTCCCTGAGTAGGGAACGGAGACGTTACGTCTGCCTGCCACTTTCCGCTGTACCGCGGGGATCGCCTGAGCTCAGTCTTGGCTCCTCAGCGAAGAAACATAAACTGCTGTTGCGGACTTCCTCCTTTTATACCCACGAGGTGGGGCGGAGTTACGTCATGCAAATTCCGCAGACCCATGGCATTTCTTTGCCATTGGCTCGTTTTGTAATACTCGAAGTTGATAGGCTTTCTAAGCGAAACCCCATTCGTCGTCATCCGACGTAACGTCTCCGTTCCCTACTCAGGGAACGAGGGTTACATACGTAACCGTAGACGTTTCTTAGATATTGAAATCATATGTCTTGGTCATTCTGAGATCACTCAGCATCCCCACATGCTCCAAATTCACGCAAAAAAAAGTCATTTGTTTATGCTTCGTTTGTGGCGGTTAAAGTTTTGTTTGTGCTGCTTCTGTCGGGTGGAACTGCTTCAGATGGTGAAAAAGGTTTGATGTGTTCCCGCTGCTAGTCGGCACCACTCTTTTTGTAATAGGCTGAAACCTGAAGTTTATCAGATCTCAGATAGCCGAACCACTTCCATACCATTGAATTAGTCTTTCCTCTCTTATCAACTATTTCGTCTGCTTTCTCTTCACTTGTGGAAGCTTGTTCAGTCATATTTGTATTGCGGTCAGGGGCGCTCATTTTGTAGCTAAACTTGCCACGTTGGAGATCAGCCTATAGTGCTGAGCACAGCACTGGCTGCGTGTCTGTGGTGTACATCATCACGAAAGTAGCCAATTGTGTTCTGCTCTTTCTGACAGCTGCGCGCCTAATCTCAGTCAGTGATAAATGCTGTTATGTGTATTGAAATATCGAAAATGTGTTTAAAAATCATATCACCATTATTGAAAAAAAAAAAAAAATCACAAATACTGTATATTGAATTATTGTCCAGCCCTACATTTGAACTTCCTTAAAAACCAGTGAGGTTCATTCTCGTGTTATCCAGCAAGTTTGAGCTTCAGCAAGAACCGACAAGGTTTATTCTCATGTTACGCAGCACATTTTAGCATCTGCAAGAACCAATGAGGTTCATTCTTGTGTGTTATGCAGCACGTTTGAGCTTCTGCAAGAACCAATGATGTTTTTTTTTCTCCCACGTCAAAGAACGGTTGAGCTTCTGTTTATGTTCGCTAATCAATGTTTATATATGAATAAAAGCCTAAATTCAATCATCATAAAAAGCGATCGAGTCTTTTCAGAAAATTTTGACTAAACCTTTTGATTCATATGGATTAGTTTTAAGATCTCTTCATTAACTTTTTAAAGTGACAAAGTGGTAGTTGCAAACTCTCTCAAGATTTGTTTTGAAGAAGAACAAAAGTCTTACAGGTTTGGAACGGCATGAGGGTGAGTAATTAATGACTTTCTTCATTTTGGGTGAACTATCCCTTTAACCAAGATATAACTAATGTTCAACATAAAATTTGAACAGTACATAAATATTAAATTAAAAAAAAATTGACCTAATTTAACCTCAAAACGGTTTAGAGATTTTATTGAATAACTCAAGTTCTCGTGATCTTACCTGGTTTCATCACTCTGTGGATCGCTTTCGTTCCCGCTTTCAGATCTGGCCAGTAGTAGTAACAGTTACAGTGAAACACCTTGTCAACAGTGTTTTCCTCTATCGGCATGGCCAACAAATCACTGTAATACAACACAACCTTTCCTCTGGAGATCTGCTCCTCCATGCGCTTGCTGGCCATCTGATGCATGTATTGTGAGTAGTCCACACCCAGCAGTTTCCCTCTCGGGCCCATGAGGAGCTTCGAGGCCTCCTGAAGACCGATGCCCGGCCCGTGACCCAGCTCCAGCACGGTGTCGTTGGGTTGTATGTTGCTCAATTTCACTGCATTCTCCTCCAAAAACCAATTGTGCCATTTAAGGAATTTGGTCACCAACCATCCAGATAAAGAATACGTGGGGTGACCCAGCTGTTTGCCCACTTTGTGCATTTCTAGACACAACAAAAACAAATACATATTTATTTTACACAAGGACATTTTTTATGACTAAAGCAGAGGCTTTGAGTAGACATAATAAAATACATGTTTAGTAAGATTACTTCTATAATACAGTTGTATATAATATAGTAGTAATATTTAGTATGATTCCCATTTAGCCTTGTATGATTTGTTTTCATAATTGCTCGCCTTTTAAACTTTTTTTAAACCTTGTTTTTTCAGTCTCAGCTAGGTCCATCAACTTCCCTCACCCTTTGTCATCAATCCAAAAATCAGCTAAGCTTAAACATAATATAGATAGACAGGAAATAGCTAGTCAACAGAATCACAATGCCTAAAAACACTCCACCCATACGTTTTTGCTTCCTTACATAGGAAGCTAAATGTATGACACTGGGATGCTCTTCTAACAATAAGAAATTGTATTCTTTATTGCATGTGTAATTATAGGAATAATATCCTCATTTTACCATGTACATCCAATATTATATTTAACTAATACAATAATAGTGTGTTAAAACCAATTCGCCCGTGGTTCCCTCAAGATATTCCTATGGGGATTTTCAACTTATGAGTAAAATAAAGCCTGTGGTAAACATAACTTGATGATACTTGGACGCAAATTTTGAAGCAGTTATGTTTATTTTTGAAAACGCATGTTTCTAATAAGTAACAAGATAAGACCATTAGGGGTGTGAGTGTGTGCAGTATACGTCAAAGAACAAAACGTCAAAGTAAAGTTATGTTTACTAATAAATTGAAAACACCATCATAAACCCCCCATTATAAAATATAGTAAAATTTTGAGGGAACCAGTTCTGGGTTTTGACGTTCCTGTACTACTCTATTGGCTGTTCGTGGGGTCCCACTTTATATTAAGTACTATGTACTTACATCGAAAAATAAGTACAATGTACTTATTGTGTTCAGGTTGAGTTTTTATTAAATATACTTGAACTATGACAAAGACTAAGAATAAACTTGAACTATGACAAAGACTAACACTCCGGAACAGAACAATCGACATGCAACATAATAACATCAAGAACTCACAAAGACTGAACTAGACACAGGGCTTAAATACAAAAGCCAACAAGCTAAACAAGATAATAAGGGGGCGTGGCTAATCGGAGACACCTGGGAAGACTAATAGACATTAAACATAACAGGGAAAAAAGACAGGGGAACACAGACCGTGACATAAATAATGTGCATTTCTCTAAATGAAAACCAGAAATTGTGAGTGTGCATATGATTTTGCATTAGTCAAAGTAGAGATATAAATTTTGTTGAAAGGATAAAGGTCTTTCTGCAAGAATGCCATGATAAATGGGCTTAAGAGTCAACAGTTTTTGTGCTCTAAATTAATTGTTGTAAAGTTTGTGTTTTGCAATTATGAGATATTTATTAGTTTTTTTGTCATTATTATTATTGTTTTATTTTTTTAATCAGATAATAACAGATAATAGTTTCGATGTATTTTGCCTTACTGAAACCTGGCTTAAACCAAATGATTATTTCGGTCTAAATGAGTCTACTCCACCAGGATACTGTTATAAGCATGAGCCCCGTCTGATCGGTCGTGGCGACGGTGTTGCAACAATCTATAGAGATATCCTAAATGTTACTCAGAAAACAGCTCAAAGGTTTAATTCGTTTGAAGTACTTGTGCTAAATGTTACGCTCTTAGATGTAAGAAAGAAATCCCTATTATCTCTAGCCTTGGCTACTGTATATAGACCTCCAGGGCCCTATGCTGATTTCCTAAAAGAGTTTGCAGACTTTCTCTCAGATCTATTGGTCAAAGTCGATAAAGCAATAATTGTTGGAGATTTTAACATACACGTAGATAACACAAATGATGTGTTAGGGGCTGCGTTTACAGATTTATTAAACTCCTTTGGGGTCAAGCAAAACGTCAGTGGTCCCACTCATCGTCTAAATCATACACTATATTTAATTATATCATATACAACCAATCCAACCGATATAGATATTATACCGCAAAGTGATGATGTCACTGATCATTACATGATAACTTGCATAATACGTACTGCTGAAATTTGTCATGTTGCGCCACGTTATCGACCAGGCAGAACAATCCTTCCAACCACTATAGATAGATTCTCAAATAGCTTACCTGATCTATCTCAGCTGCTCAGTGAACCCCAACAAACAGATGAACTAGAGGAAATGACTAGCAGTTTGAGCACCATTTTCTCTAGTACACTAGAAATTGTTGCACCAATTAGATTAAAAAAGGTTAGAGAGAAAACTAAAGCACCATGGTACAACAGTGCTATGCATGTTATTAAGAGAGAAACTCGTAACTTAGAGCGTAAATGGAAAAAAACTAATTTAGAGGTCTTTAGAATCGCGTGGAAAGACAGTATGTCACGTTATAAAAAGGCTCTAAAAGCAGCCAGGGCTGAGCATCTCCGCAAACTAATAGAAAATATTATAACTAATAGAATTTTATTCAACACCGTGGCTAGACTAACAAATAAACAGACATCACGAGAGCAAAATGTTCCGTTACAGTATAGTAGTAATGATTTTATGAATTTCTTCACTGAGAAAATAGAAAGCATCAGAAACACAATTGTAGATGTACAATCTTTTATGGTGTCTTATGATTCAGCCTCAATTATCGCCCCTCAAGAACAACTACACCGCTTTACAACTATAGGACAGGAAGAGCTAAATAAACTTATAATTGCATCTAAACCAACAACATGTTTATTAGATCCAATACCCACTAAACTACTGAAAGAAGTGTTACCTAGTGGAAGAGCCTCTTCTCAATATTATTAACTCGTCTTTATCTTTAGGTCATGTTCCAAGAATATTCAAACTGGCAGTAATAAAACCTCACATTAAGAAACCACAATTAGATCCAAATAACTTAGCAAATTACAGACCCATTTCAAATCTTCCATTTATGTCTAAAATACTAGAAAAAATTGTGTCTGCTCAATTGTGCTCTTTCTTGCAAGAAAATGATATCTATGAAAAATTTCAGTCAGGATTCAGACCGCATCATAGCACAGAAACTGCGCTAGTTAAAATTACAAATGATTTACTTTTAGCTTCTGACCAAGGCTGTATCTCAATACTAGTTCTACTCAATCTTAGCACTGCGTTCGACACTATAGATCAGGGATCACCAACCCTGCTCCTGGAGAGCTACTGTCCTGAAGACTTCAGTTCCAACCCTGTTCCAACACACATGCATGTAATTATCAAGTAACCCTGAACCGCTTGATTAGCTGGTCCAGGTGTGTTTGATTGGGGTTGGAGCTAAAATCTGCAGGACAGTAGCTCTCCAGGAGCAGGGTTGGTGACCCCTGCTATAGATCATAAAATACTCTTGGATCGACTACAAAACTACACTGGTGTTCAGGGACAGGCATTAAGCTGGTTTAGATCATACTTATCAGACCGTTACCATTTTGTCTGTTTAAATGGTGAAAAATCGAAGATAACGTCAGTAGACTATGGAGTGGCGCAAGGATCGGTCTTAGGCCCTCTGCTATTCTCAATATATATGCTGCCACTTGGTAATATTATAAGAAAACATGGAATTATTTTCCACTGTTATGCTGATGACACTCAATTATATATTTCATCACGACCAGATGAAAACACCAACTCATCTAAATTGACAGAGTGTCTCAAAGATATAAAATCCTGGATGACGTGTAATTTCCTGCTATTAAATTCAGATAAAACGGAGGTATTACTTGTTGGTCCAAAAAACTACCCACAAAACCTTGTACAATACAACTTTAATTTAGAAGGATGTCCTGTTACTTTATCCACTACAGTAAAAGACCTGGGTGTTATACTAGACCGCAACTTGTCTTTCGAAAATCATATTTCATGTCACAAGAACAGCCTTTTTCCACCTTAGAGACATTGCTAAGCTACATAACATGCTATCTGTTTCTGATGCAGAAAAGTTAGTTCATGCATTCATGACCTCGAGACTAGATTACTGTAATGCTTTATTAGCTGGCTGTCCAGCATCCTCATTAAACAAGCTACAGTTAGTGCAAAATGCAGCTGCTAGAGTTCTTACTAGGTCAAGAAAATATGATGATATAACACCAATTTTATCATCTCTACACTGGTTACCTATTACGTTCCGTATCAATTACAAAGTATTACTACTGACCTATAAAGCCCTAAATGGTTTAGCTCCTGTGTATTTAATGGACCTTCTATCGCCCTACAATCCATCGCGTTCTTTAAGATCACTAAAATAGAGGCTTCTGGTCATTCCTAGGATATCTAAGTCCACTAAAGGAGGGAGGGCATTCTCAGATTTAGCTCCTAAACTCTGGAATAGCCTTCCTGATATTGTTCGAGCCTCAGACTCGCTGTCCCAGTTTAAAACTAGATTAAAGACGCATCTCTTTAGCCAAGCATTCACATAATGCTTACCTTTTATACCACTGTTGAATCAGATCGAATGCATTAATATTATGAACAGCAGCTACGCTAATTATCTCCCATCTGCTTTTCTGCTGTTATCGTCCCGAGGTAAATAGCGTTCGTCAGTTCCAGTTTGTATCCAGCCTCTCACGGAGACTTCAGATCCCCCAACACCTGCGATGAGATGACTAAAAGCCTGTGAAGAGACGACTCAACGCCAGCGATATGTTATGCCCTAAATTACTACATGATTAACTAACTGTATTTTTTCTACGTACATTTCTGAAATGCACTTTCTGTAAAGCTGCTTTGAAACAATATGTATTGTGAAAAGCGCTATACAAATAAATTTGAATTGAATTGAATTGAATTAAATCGGAAAATCACTGCTTTTGACTGAATCACTTTTGTATCTTTATTATGAGTCAATTTAATTAATTCATACAGTGAACGCCGTTTTATTTTTACACTTGATTTTCAATTTAGTATTACTTAAATAAATTAGGCTACTGTACCTGAAAAACTTTATATAATTTATATTTATATATGTGTTTGTCCTATTTATTATTTTTATTTTATTTAAATACATTTAAATTAATTTATTTGGTTATATATTTGGAAAAGTTTTTATTTTTTGTATCAATGAATTTTATTTATGTACCAAGTAGTTTTTCTATTTGTCTCAGGGATGCCTTGCTTAATTACAGAAGACTGCCAGTCATGTGTGAAATGACGGCAGTCAGATGGCATTTGTTTTATAAAATTGCTGACTAAACTGGCAAGTAAAAAACAAAAAAAATTTCAAGGTTTACAATTAATTCAGTGAGATTTTTTCCTCTAGACCTATTAAACTGTCTACCGCAGTCAAATAAGAAAAGTGGGGGGCGGGCCTTTTTTTTTATTACATTTATCTCACCTAAATGTTTGCTCACTCATTGTATTTGTCTTTTTACAATGGGGTAATTTTGTTGCTTAAGAGTATACACAACACAATGAAGTTTGATTTCAACCTTTAAATTTAATTGGAAAGAAAGTAGCACAAATAAATACAATAAAGATAAATAAATAGTAGAAATACTACAGAAACTATTTAACTAAAATAAAGTAATCAAATGTAAAATAACACGGGATAGTCTTTAGTCCCGATTCCTTACAATTAAAGCTATCTTTTGTTGTTTTATCAACATGTATGACACATTATCACTTTAAGAGCTAGTGCACAGATACATTACACTGTTACACATGCATTTTCCTCCTCAGCTGTTTATGTTTAGCCTATTTAAGGCATAACTGACTGTTTACTAGGATACTCGCCAAGACCAGCATTTTTACATACTTTTGTGTGTTTTTGACCATTTAAGCACAATAAGCAAAGAAAAATAACTCCGTTTTGTTACACGCAAGCTGTTTGTGAGGGGCTTCACGTGAGAATCATTTCTCAGAGAGCACGCAAGTACTAAATAATTAAAAATGTCTTGAATGTTTAGATTGGTAAGACTTAAAAAGACGTTCAAATAGGCCTGGGCAATAAAACGGTGTCATGAAGTGTTCAGTATAATGCTTGACAGTTTCACCATCATTTCATACAAGGGACAAGTGACTATACTTCATACTTTCATACTACAAGTGACATGCAAAAATACAATAAGTTGCATTGCAGTGAGGTTTGGTTGAATTCAGAACAAGACACATACTGAAATGAGTGCCATGCCAGCCATGAAGAGATAGTGAATAAAAAGTAGGGCTGAACGATTATGGAAAATAATCTAATTGCGATTTTTTTAACCAATATTGCGATTGCGATTTAATATGCGATTACTTTAAGTTCTTTACCTTCTGTATAAGTCGATAAAAGACAAGCAATAAATCATTGTACAGGGATGGGAATCTTTAGGCAGCTCATGATCCGATCTAATTTTTTTCTTATGAATTAATCTTAATAACACTTGAAATATGTATTTAATTAGATGTGTAAATATACATACTTTATATATATATATATATATATATATATATATATATATATATATATATATATATATATATATATATAAATAAACACATTTAATTAAACCAATTACATGTTAAGAATTTTAAATGGGCTATAAACTAATATAGCTTAAAAATATAAAAGCTAGTAAATAAAGAGGAACAAAAAAAAAAAAACATTAGGCTACAAGCAATAAACAAAGAGTGCTTTCAGTATTTAAAAGTAGACTGTCTGAACGTTTTCCATTCAAGAGCTGTGATTTTCCCCCTATACGATAAGCTGCATTCACACTAATGCACATATCTCTTTTGAAATTGTAAATGTGGTTTGTCCTGTTGGTTTAAGATATAACTGACCGTGTTTACATTAATTTCCCGTCAAAAGCATTTTCAGATGCAAGTACATTTAACCAATGAGTCGCTCACAGCCGCATGCACGAGCGCTCTTCACAAAGCGCGCGCAAGTATTTTAAAATGAAAGCAGCTTTCTCAGTGATTTTCATATTTTTAATATATAAGCCAACTGCATTCCAAAAGACATAAATAATGCCTTTGTGGAGCATTTGTAAGGAAAATTCCGGCGGCAAAACCTGTGCAATGAAGCCCGCGACTGTCCTTGTAATTTCGAACTTTATGAAAGCTTATTTTTCGGAAGGTTCGAGCGGTGTCGTGTGTGTGTGTGTGTGTTTGTGTGTGAGAGAGAGAGAGAGAGAGAGAGAGAGAGATTAGAAGCAAGCAGAATACGGTTGTTTCTAAAGCACGCGCAGCGTCATCACCCATCTGTGTTTAAAAACTAAGCTCAGACTCGATTCTGAAATTCTCTGAATCGATCCAGAATTGTTGGAGAGAGAATAAATAACACAATATCACATACATAAAAAATAAAATGTTCTTTCCTGTATGCCAGACCTATGCGTAGCGTGACAAATTGATGCTTGATCTGCAGACTGCTTTTCTCTCGCGTGTCACGTGACCAGTGTAATCGCAGCTTTTGCGGTTACAAAATCGCATTTCATCATATCGCGATATTATCGCAAATGCAATTAACCGTTCAGCCCTAATAAAAAGGACACGAATGTCAAATTTAAAATAAATATCCACATTCGAATGCAAAAACGGTGCATTTTTTTAGGAGTGAGGGAGTTTTATCAGTGGCGCACAAGATGCGATGATGATGATAAAAATGTCATTGTTGCATTTTAATGGCTTGTTAACCTATCTAGTTGAACCCACGAGATGCGGCGCTGCTGCGCTGTTCATTCAAAATATTAGAGAAATAGAGAAGCTCATTTCGGAAAAAAAATCTTGGTTACGTCAAAACCAAGCCATTCACACTGGACGCATAATTTGCAAGGGGGTAATCCATCAGCCGGAAACTGAAGCCTCGCGGGGTTCTAACCTGCTGTTAGCATTCCATTGACTCCCATTCGACAGCGAATAACTTTACATCTGAGGCGTCCAAAGACTTAATTTGTCCAGTATTTATTTCTGGCCCCGTAGAAGCCGTTTTTGTAAAAATAGGCTAATGATTGCGTCATAACAACGCGACTTTCTGTCGCACAATAGAGAAATTACCATATAGACAGGAGGAAAAGCTTGAAGGCAATCTTCTACTGTCTATGAGGCAATCGGAGGGACATAGAGGCATAAAGTCAAGGAGAAGCCCATAGATAGAGAGTCCATAAAAGCAACAGGACAAAATATTTCAACAACTTTGAGTAATTAGGTGATTCAGATTTGTCAGCTGTCAGACTGTCGTCAAGCTCAGTTTGAGCCTGCGCAGTCGCTCAGCCATCAGGAAGTGAGTGCTATAATCGGGCTTCAGTTTTCTCCGTTGAAATCAAGGGGGTCGCTGTGTCCATTTCTTTTACTGTCTATGATAATTTGGGCATTTTCTAGACAGAAAACTTTGATCGTTGCACTCGTGTCACGCACAATGTTTAGCGCTGCATGTTTAGAAAGCCATGTAAAGTAGAGAAATGGGCTATATCAGAAAATATGTTAGAAAATATGTCTTGAGCCTTTGTGGGGATTTTTTTCCATTCCACTGCATCTCATGTTTTTAAATACAATCTGTGTGATTTCGGCTTCAGCTCTTTGTATTAAGCTATGTATAAATACATAATGCCTGTGACGAATCAAACAGGTGAGGCAGATCCATTTGCAACAATTTAATGAGCAGTTTCAAGCAAACATAAAGCGTTTAGGTTTAAGGATAACACAAGGCAAAAATTCTTGGAAGGGCCGGACTAGAGCCCAGGGCAGTGGCCAAAACTCAGGGTCAGAGACAGGCTTGGTTCGACACGGGCAGCAGACAACTAGATAGTCGGAGACGGGCACGGATCAGGGCTGGCGGCGAGAATCAGAGTCCAGGTACAGGCAGCGGTCACTTGGCAGGCTGAAGACAGTCAGAGAGGTTAGTAACAGGCTAGGTTCAGTAACACAGATAATCAGGGAACTAGAGGACATGAAGACATGCGCTCGGACATGAAACACAGGGTGAAAAAAAAATTCGCACAGGGTGCTGAGTTAACGAGGCAGACTGAGGGTGCAGGGAATCACCAGGGTCAGACGCCGTAACAGAGCCCCCCCCCCCCCTCCCTTGCGAGCGCCTCCTGGAGCGAGGGAAGTGACGTCGGCGGGGTCTGCCCCGAGGTCGGGGAGCAGGTCTATCAGGATGTTTGCGGTGAAAGTCCTGAATAAGCGACGGATCCAGTATGTCATTGGCGTTGACCCAGGAACGCTCCTCAGGACCAAAGCCCTTCCAATCTACCAGATACTGAAGATGCCCACCGCGACCTCTAGTGTCCAGTAGATGACGTACTCGGTAAGCCTCCTCGCCCTCTAACAGGATAGGTTGGGTAGCAGCATCCTCTGATTTCTCTCTCCTCTCCACAGAATGGATAGAGGCTGGCTTGAGTAGGGAGACGTGAAACGTTGGCGAGATGTGCATGTGTCTGGGCAGATCTAGGCGGAACGACACAGGGGTGATTTGCCTGATGATCTTAAATGGACCCAAGATTTCGGACTGAGTTTCTTACAGGGTAGTCTGAGGCGTAAATCTCATGTGGATAGCCATACCCATTGGCCGGTTTGGTACTCCGTGCCTGGCCTGCGATGACGGTCAGCCTGTTCCTTGCCACGTCTTACAGCACGCTGGAGATGGATATGGGCCAGTTTCCAGGTCTCCTCACTTCGCCTGAGCCAATCATCCACAGCAGGGACACTGGTGGGCTCACCCGACCAGGGGAACAGAGGTGGCTGAAATCCGAGGATGCATTGAAAAGGAGTCATTCCTGTAGAGTGCTTGAGTATGGAATTTTGCGCATACTCAGCCCACATGAGGTAGCGGTGCCAATCCTCCTGATGATCGAGGCAGTAGGAAAGAAGGAAGCGGGAAATCTCCTGGTTGAGACGTTCAACTTGCCCGTTAGCCTGGGGATGATACCCTGAAGTTAGTCCAGACGCGAGAAGTAAATTGAGGACCTCTGTCGGACACAATATCTTCTGGTAACCCGTAAAACCGGAATACAAAGTTACATAGATGTTCAGCCGTCTGCAGAGCTGTTTGGCAGCTTGGTGAGCGGAATGAGCCGGCATGCTTTAGAGAAGCGGTCAATGACGGTGAAAATGGTGGTGTAACCCTCTGAGGGAAGCAGATCCGTGATGAAATCAACAGCGATATGGGACCAAGGTCGTTGGGGAACAGGCAGAGGTTGAAGAAGGCCAGCTGGAAGCAGACGAGAGGATTTCTGGGTGTTACAGATCCGACAGTTTTGAATGAATTTGCTCGTGTCTCGGGAGAGCGTGGACCACCAGTAACGGTTCTGAAGGAGCTGAATGGTGGCAGTGATTCCGGGATGTCCGGAGCTGGGAAGGGCATGCACGTGGTCTATTACCTTGTCTCGAAGTGTTTCTGGCACAAAAACCCTCCCAGGAGGACAGCCTGTAGGTATCTCAATGTCCGCATTGGCTTGAGCGCATTCGGTTTCAATATCCCACTGGACAGGTCCGAAAACGAGATCAGGGCAGATAACAGATTCAGGAGTCGGAGCAGTTACCTCGGAGTCAAATTGACGAGACAAAGAGTCAGCCTTGGTATTCTTTGAGCCGGGACGGTAAGTAACCGTGAAGTGGAACCGGGAAAAGAATAGTGACCACCTGGCTTGACGTGCTTTCAGTCTCTTGGCCGTGCGAAGGTATTCCAGGTTCTTGTGGTCTGTGTAGACTGTGAACGGATGAGTAGCTCCCTCGAGCCAGTGGCGCCACTCCTCGAATGCTGATTTCATGGCTAATAGTTTGCGGTCTCCGACATCATCATTTCTCTCCGCTGTGCTCAACTTCCTGGAGTAGAAGGCGCAGGGGTACAGCTTGGGAGGATCGCCCTGACGTTGAGAGAGCACCGCTCCTAGTCCGGTGTTCGAGGCATCCACCTCCACCACGAAGGGCAACTCGGGGTTAGAGTGGTGCAAGATGGGAGCAGAAGTGAAACTGACTTTGAGTTGCTTGAAAGCCCGGGAAGCATCTTCGTTCCAAGGAAGTCAATTGGTGCCCTTCCGAACCAGAGCTGTCAAAGGGCCTGCCACTGAGCTGAATCCCCTGATGAAACGGCGGTAGAAATTAGCGAAGCCCAGGAAACGCTGCAACTCCTTCAAAGTGGAGGGTTGGCGCCAGTCTACCACTGCTTTGACCGTATTCTCATCCATGGCCACGCCCTCTGGGCTGATGACTAATCCCAGGAAGGTTGTGGAGGTCTGATGGAAGTCACATTTCTCTATCTTGGCGTAGAGTTGGAACTGGATGAGTCTTTGAAGTACAGCTCATACATGTTGGATGTGGGCTTCGAGGGTGTCTGAATAGATCAGAATATCGTCTATGTAGACGATTACGCTTCGGTGGAGCAGATCTCGGAAAACATAGTTGACGAAGGATTGAAAGACCGCTGGACTATTTGAAAGCCCGAAAGGCATAACAAGGTATTCATAGTGCCCTGTGCTTGAGGAGAATGCAGTCTTCCATTCGTCCCCCTCTCGGATTCGAACCAGGTTATAGGCAGAGCGTAGATCCAGCTTGGTATAATAGTTGGCCGTACGAAGGAGCTCTAGAGCGGAACTTAACTGTGCATTCATTTAGTGATCTGTAGTCGATACAAGGTCGCAGTCCCCCATCTTTCTTTTTAACGAAGAAGAAGCCAGCCGATATTGGAGAAGTGGAAGAACGAATTAACCCCTTAGCTAGCTCCTCTTCTATGTACTTCTGCATAGCTTCGGTCTCAGGTTGGGACAGTGGGAAGATGCGGCCTCTGGGTGGTGTGGTACCAGGTAAGAGATCAATGGCACAATCATACTCACGATGAGGTGGTAACCGGGTAGCTTTGACTTTACTGAATGCTTTGGCTAGATCGTGGTACATGGTTGGCAGGCAGGATAGCAAGGGTTCCTCTCGGGGTTCGGAGATACTTTGGACCGGGAAGGGTTTGACGGTAGATAGACACCTTGAAAAACAGCTTTCTCCCCAGCTGACTATCTGTCCAGTCGTCCACTCCAAATGAGGGTTGTGGTTCCTTAGCCAGGGTAAGCCCAGTATTACCGGTGTGTGAGGAGCTTGGAGAACGTAGAAATGGATTTTCTCATGATGAAGCAGACCGGTACGCATGTGAAGTCCCTGTGTCGTGTGTGTGATGCGACCTGTGCCAAGCGGGCGTCCATCGACAGCTTCAACTGAAAGCGGAGATGTGCAGGGAATTAGAGCTATCTCGTGGACCTGGGCAAAATCTTTAGACATAAAATTCCCAGCTGCCCCTGAGTCAACTAAGGCTAAAGTATTAACAGTTTGTCCATTTACAGAGAACTCAAGAGGCACTGAGATACAGGGCAGTGGATTTAAACAGTCAAGGGTTAGACTCACCAAGTTTTTTTCCTTGAGTGTAGGTCGTCGAGGGCAGTGCAGACGAAAGTGATCAGCTCCGCAGTACATGCATAATTTCAGGGTCCTGCGGCGCTCCCTCTCCTCCTCTGATATGTGTGACGTGTTGATTTGCATCGGTTCGTCGGCGTGAGCGAAGAGAAGTCAATTAGCTCATTATTCTGCTAATGTGACACGCCCACGGAGAGCGCGCGGTATTCAAACGCAAATGATCTAAGGCAAGCCATTCAAACATGCCAACGCCCACCAGCTGGTTTATAAAACACATCATGTTTGATAAAAACTTGTACTTTACCTCGTCTTGCTACCTGTGAGGAATAATACTATCTAATAACCCTGGAAAATGTACCAGAATTGCTGGTAGTTTTATTTCGAGGAGCAACGGATCCAGCTGATGTAGTAAGTTATTTATTCTTAAGTGCTTTGTTCTAATCGCGATATTGGATAGTGTCTGTAAAACGCAAAAAGACTGTTTAAATATGAATTGCGTGTCTGTGTGTAGGCTAAATGATGAATGAACAGCACAGACGCGCGCTTTGTTTACTTCAGTTATACAGCGCGTGTCTGTGCTGTTCATTCACTCTCGCATCTACATTAGTAAACGTTATTTTTACATGAACATATCCAAACTATATTGCTATAGCCAACTAAGATGAGTAAAATAGACTGAAATATGTTGAAATAAAATGTCTGTATAAGCAACAAACTGCAAATTAACATGTATATGCTAATATATCATACACAATGTTATAGACTAAATATGAATGTTTAGACAAGATTTTGTGATTAGTTTTGGATAGATTATAAAGTTTTGACTGTAAAAAAAAAGACTACTGTCACATTAAATAGTTAAGCTTTTGTTCACCAATTTCTTCTCATATGTTAAATATACTATAGTATGATGTTTTGTCAAAAATAAAGTAGGTATATTGAATTATCAACTAAGATGTTATTATAGTGTTTGTTCCAATATTCAAACTAATCCTTACCTTACCTAATCCTTACCTTTTTTAATACGTATGATAAAATGTATACTTTTTACAAAGAAAGAATACACTTGAAATATTGTTAAAATTGTAATTGTTGTTGTAATTGTAACCTATTTGTAATTGGTTACAATTTCTAATTGTAAAATATGTATATATAGATAATTTAATTTGTCCTTGCATTCTTTGGGACCCTGTGACACTCCTGTGTGAAAGCCAGGCTAATTAATATGCAGCTTATTATGTATGTGGCACATTATAAACGGCATGAAGCGACCTCAGATGCTTCTGACTCCAAAGGAGGAGATGGCGGGCGAGTTGTGACATGCGGCGGGAGCGTAGACCACCTTGACGGTTGATGTACGCAACGGTTGCAGTTCTGTCCATACGGACCAGTACATGCTTGCCTAGTAGCGGCGTTTTGAAGCGCCCCAGCGCAAGATGTACTGCTAACAACTCGAGGCAGTTGATGTGCCAATGCAGTTGAGGCCCCGTCCACGGACCTGAAGCTGCATGCCCGTTGTACGTGGCCCCCCAGCCGGTGGCAGAGGCATCCGTGGTTACCACAGAATGCCTGGACACTTGTTCTAGGGGAACACCTGCCCGCAGGAATGAAGGGTCCGACCACAAGCTGAGAGTTTGGCGACAGTGCGGAGTCACTTGGACCCGGCACGAGCCGCTCTGCCACGCCCATCTCGGGATTCGATCGTGGAGCCAGTGTTGGAGCGGCCTCATATGAAGCAATCCGAGTGGCGTGACCGCGGCTGCAGATGCCATATGCCCCAGGAGCCTCTGAAACAGTTTCATTGGTGCCGCTGTTCTGCGTCTGAGCGTGCTCTCGCAGTTCAATACTGACTGGACGCGAGCCTCGGTGAGGCGCGCTGTCATGTTGATCGAGTCTAACTCCATAACGAGAAAAGAGATCCTCTGCCCGGGGGTGAGTTTGCTCTTTTCCCAGTTGACCCGAAGCCCTAGGTGGCTTAGGTGATTGAGCACCATGTCCCTGTGTTCGCACAACTGCTCTCTCGACTGGGCAAGAATAAGCCAGTCGTCGAGGTAGTTGAGAATGCGAACACCACGCTCGCACATGGGAGCAATGGCCGCCTACGCGACTCTCGTGAAGACACGGGGCGACAGGGCCAGCCCAAAGGGTAAGACTTTGTACTGATATGCCTGTCCCTCGAACGCAAAGCGAAGAAACGGTCTGTGTTGAGGGATAATCGAGACATGAAAGCACGCGTCCTTCAGGTCGACTGCTGCAAACCAATCTTGGGGACGGATGCATTTGAAAATGCGTTTCTGCGTAAGCATCTTGAACGGCAGCCTGTGAAGGGACCGGTTCAGGACACGCAGGTCCAAGATTGGCCGTAACCCACCGCCTTTCTTGAGTACAATGAAGTACGGGCTGTAGAAGCTGGTCTTCATATCGGCTGGAGGGACCGGCTCGATCGCGTCCTTCGCCAGTAGGACTGTGATCTCTGCCCTGAACACAGGGGGACGCCGGGCAAACTGAATCGCATAGCCGAGTCTGACAGTACGGATGAGCCAGCGAGACGGGCTGGGAAGTGCTAGCCAGGCTCCCAGACACCGCACAAGCGGGACCAACGGCACCACAGACGTACCCGGGGTGGGGCAGCGTGGCGGAATGCAGGGACCTGACTCGGACAGTAGAGTGGCCCGGAGTGGGGTCTGAGTGTGTGGTGCAACACGTACCTGCTTCCGTCGAAGGGCAGAGTGAGTGTGCGGAGGCGTCAGTGCGTCCGGAACACAGCCAAATGCTGCTCGCTGGCGATTTAAGAGGGGCTTGAGGGTGACAAGGCATAGCGTCATCGACCGCCAAGCGAGCCCTCTTGGGACCCAGAGGTTTCAGAAATTGCTCTTTTGTTGAAAATGTGGGTACCACTGGCCCGTGGGTCAGTGGCGGAACAAAAAGAAAAGGAAACAAAGGATTCTCCGCCCGGCCCTCCATCGGGGGAAGGAGCGGTGGTGAAGGCACCTGAAGAGCAAATTGATCCACCTCTGGGTCGCCCGTCTCAGGGTCGTTTGCACCTGCGCTTGCCTCCTGGTTTGGCAGCGGCCTGGACGGGCGTGGTCGTCTTCCACCCGTCCGCCGGCCACAGACCCTCCGTCCGCTCGTCGCCGAGGTCGACCTCCTGCGGCGTCCTCCGCTCCCGCTAAGTCTCAGCAGCAGCAGCCACCATCCAGGCCTCAGCGTGGAGCAGGATGTGTCGGATGGCCTCCGTCTGCTTCTGGGCGGCTGAGAACTGTTGGGCGAAGCTCTAAACCGCGTCGCCAAATAACCCAACCTTGGAAAGAGGGGCATCCAGGAACCGATATTTATCGGTGTCCCTCATATCCGCCAGGATGAGCCAGAGGTGGTGCTCCTGGACCACCAAGGTCGACATCGCCTGACCAACTGAACGTGCGGTTTCCTTTGTCGCTCGGAGAGCGAGGTCGGTTGCCACACGGAGCTCCCGGAGGAGCTCTGGGTCAGAACCACCCTCGTTCATGTCCATGAGCGCCTGGGCCTGGTGGACCTGCAGAAGCGTACCTGAAGTGGACCTGCAGAATGGCATGGAGGGCGGAAGCAGCCTGTCCACAGGCTCTGTAAGCCTTCGCAGTGAGACCGGATGAAAACTTACATGCCTTGGACGGGAGGCGCGGATTGCCCCGCCAGGAGGAAGCGGACGCCGGACACAATTGCATCGCGACGGCACGCTCCACCGGCGGGACATCCACATACCCCTTAGCCGCTCCGTCGTCGAGGGTAGTGAGAAGGGAGGAGCCATCAAGACCGCTTCTGGCACTATACGGCACCGTCCACGTCCTAGTAAGCTCCTCATGCACTTCCGGAAAAAATGGTACCGGGGCGGCGCGCTGATGGAGGGTTCCACGCAAGCCCGACCTTCTCGGCGGCCCGGGAAAGCATAGCCGCCCATTCTGGATCGGACTCGGGCAACGCTACACTCCCGGAAGGGGGTAACGCAGCCGAGTCTTCATCTCCAGAGGACTGAAGCTCCCCCTCCGATGCTGCGATCGACATCTGATCGTCAGGTGGGGCCCCAAAGGACACGACTGGTCGTCCATGAGAAGGACCAGCGCGTTCCTTTGGAAGCTCCAACGGCGGAAGCGCTTGAGAGGCATGAGGGGCCCGCGGAGATTGCCTCAGCGGGGAAGCCCTCACGGTAATCCTCAGATCACCCTGACCATGCGCAAAAGTAGGTTTATTCTGAGGTCCAGAATAAACACTAGATCTGGGCATTGGCGAGGGGACTGCACCTCCCTTGAGGTGCGAGTCTTGATCTTAGCGCTGCAATAGTCATATTCCCGCAATGAGAACATGAGCTATTCACAAAAGCTGCCTCAGCGTACTGAACGCCCAAACACGAGAGGCAACAATTGTGGCCGTCTGCTAGCGCCAGGGAACAACCGCATCCAGAAACGCACAAGCGGAATGACATCCTGAAAAGGACGCAGGGTCACGCTTGTGTTGCTCTTTTAGTTGAAAACAAAAAATATAAAAAAGAAAAAATAACTCTCTTAGTGCTGAAGCACCCAGGGATAGCCGCGGTGTAATCGGGGTACACACTCAAAGAGGAACGCCCACGAGACCGACACATACACATACACAGACACACACAAACAATGCTGTGAAAACAGCAGTTGTGAGATGTAATGCTCACGGCCACCGCTGATTGCGCCTTCACACCAGCACTGGAACAGAGTATATTCCTTTTGAAGCAGTCTTCAACGTTGCAGCAGTCTGCAGAAACTCAGAGTCAAAACGAAAGCTCGGCTCTGAAGTGAAAGACAATGAGTGCGTGCCGCTTTTCACGCACGCCAACGTTCATTGGCTCGTTCTGTAGACACTCAAAGTTGATAGGGCTCCCTGAAGTGATCCCAATTACGTCGTCATGTCGACGTCACGTCGAACATGAGCGACTGAAAGGGAACGTCCTGGTTGCATATACAGGATAAATACATATAAATACAGGAAGTGGATGCACGCACTAGTTGCTTTTTCGCTGAGGAGCCGAGCGTAACCCAGAGTCAGCGGTGGTCCAGCGGTAGTGGCAAGGGGACTACGTCCTCCGTTCCCTCCTTCAGGGAACGGTGGGTTGCATGTCCAACCAGGACGTTCCCTTTCAGTCGATAACGTCAGACGTAGTCGACGGTCGGCTGAATGGGGATAACCTTTGAAAACGCCACTAAAGCTGCCACCTTCCAGTGCCTTCACAAAAAAGCCTCCTGATGCCCCCGCAATTCTAGGCGGGGAAGGACCGGGCTTAGGCAGGGAAGTCACTGCTGTTCCTACAGGACCACTGGGAAAGCGTTCCCGTACATTGGAAGGAAGGGACACTACGGAAGCACATCCTACCCGAAGGGAGGTAAATGTGGAAAATACACATATGAACTGGGCGGATGACTGGGCAGTATAACATATGGAATAACACTGTGGTGGCTCCAGCCTAAGACGGGGGGAGACTCACCAGCCAGTGACGGCAGAGACTCTGCCGAGGGAAGACACGGGCTCGCCGTAGGGAGCCGTATCATGGAAGAATACACATATGGGGTTGCCATAGGGACCGCAACATATGGACCCAGCCTATAACAGGTTCCACACTGCCTACAAGTGGTAGGACTAACACCAGACGTTCCGCACGTCCGACGTCGGAGGGGTGTGGAGGAACTCAACAGGGTTCAATTTTAAGGGAACTCAACTGGAGTAGAAAGCCGCACATATCCAGTCCATAGGAGGGGAATGGCGCAGCAAGCCGACACTTGAACCGGGCTCACGGTGAAACTGGCTTCATAAGAAGCCACGCGAGCAGGAGAACTGATATAACAGAATTTTTAACTCACTGCCTGCAGTGGCTCAGGGGCAGTCTCGGCAGTGCAGTAGCACCAGAGACAAGGCCCAAGAGGATAAAGTGGGACGCAAGGATTTACATTACCTTGCTTCTCAGGAACCTGACGATCAGGACGTGCTTCTCCATACTTCTGCATCACGATGAGCGTCGTTTAATCACAGAGACAACATCATTTTGAGGGTGAAGAAAAACAGCCTACTCCAACCCATCTTGCAGGAAAGAGAGCACTGAAATGATCGAAAGCTTTCAGGATCTCCTCTGGAGAGAAGACACACTCAACGACTAGGTTCCACTTCTAAAGACGTAAGCACGCTACCCATTTCTAGGGGGTGCTCGCAGAAGTGATGGTAACTATCACATGTCCTGTGATAGCCACCTGAACCTCCGCGTTCAGACGTAAGACCACCCGGAATCTCCAGGGGTAAAACGTGGGTGCCATCGTGCCCCGTCCCTGAAAAAGTGTTCAGGGGAAGTCAGGAAGGCTGTCGAAGGGAACCAGGTCTGGTTGGGCCAATAAGGGGCAACTATGAAGACCTGCTTCCGCTTTCCGCTCAACATGAAGTGTGATGAATTCACTGACTTGAGCAGGCGCAAGGCGACCATAAGTCGCAGTCGCTTTTAGGAGGCTCACTGGGGAAACGCATTTCTGCGGGTCCCCGGGGCAGCTGAGAGCCAGTGTCTTTCCAAGGGAAGTCCGCTCGGACAGAACACTGGCAGGAAGACGAAACCGGAGAGACAACTGAGCGGCCCGGCAATGGTCATGACCCAGCTGGACCCAGGGGATGGAGTCTCCACTTGCCCTGGCTATAACTGTCGTGAGGCTCGTTGGCGGCACGATTGAGTAGAGCGGGAAGAGTGGAACAAAGCGTCCTCAGAAGCTTCTTACTCCAAGGAGGAGGTGACGGGTGAGTTGTGACATGCAAGGGAAGCTTGCGCAACGGTCGCAATGTCTAACAACTCGAGGCACGAATGCCCGTGTAGTCGAGGGTCGCCCAGGCCCCCGTTAACCCTCTGGAGTCCAAGGTGTTTTTGGGGTCCTTGAGATGTTTTGACATGCCCTGACATTTGTGCTTTTTTCAGTTGCTTATAAACATATTAATAGCAAAGGTGTAGTTACACTCTATTTAGCACAAACAGGGCTACCATAATATGTGAGCAAAATGTATGTACATGTTTGCATTTATGAGAGAATATTGTTTAAGCATGGTTATTGAAAAAACTAAAACTTAAAGTGTCTGAAATAAGGCCACAAAACACATACTAAATATGTGTCCACAAGACTTTTGACTAATTGGCATTGTTGCCAAGAGTTTTTGCTTCAAAATGATCTGAAAATCATCCTGCCTAATCATTTACACAAAACAATACATTGATTTAAATTTTATAAGACACCTTTTGTTTGGAAAGGCAATATGCGTGGAGGCGTGTTCGCACCTGAGAAGACAAAGGCCGGATAATGTGCCACATACATAATGAGCTGCATATTAATTAGCCTGGCTTTCACCCAGGAGTGTCTCAGGGTCCCAAAGAATGCAAGGACAAAATAAATTATCTATATATACATATTTTACAATTAGAAATTGTAACCAATTACAAATAGGTTACAATTACAACAACAATTACAATTTGAACAATATTTCAAGTGTATTCTTTCTTTGTAAAAAGTATACATTTTATCATACGTATTAAAAAAGGTAAGGATTAGGTAAGGTAAGGTAAGGTAAGAATTAGTTTGAATATTGGAACAAACACTATAATAACATCTTAGTTGATAATTCAATATACCTACTTTATTTTTAACAAACATCATACTATAGTATATTTAACATATGAGCAGAAATTGGTGAACAAAAGCTTAACTATTTAATGTGACAGTAGTCTTTTTTTTACAGTCAAAACTTAAATCTATCCTAAATCTATCTCTTATAATCTATCCAAAACTAATCACAAAATATTGTCTAAACATTCATATTTAGTCTATAACATATTGTGTATGATATATTAGCATATACATGTTAATTTGCAGTTTGTTGCTTATGCAGACATTTTATTTCAACATATTTCAGTCTATTTTTACTCATCTTAGTAGGCTATAGCAATATAGTTTGGATGTGTTCATGTAAAAATAACGTTTACTAATGTAGATGCGAGAGTGAATGAACGGCACAGACACGCGCTGTATAACTGAAGTAAACAACGTGCGCGCGTCTGTGCCGTTCATTCATCATTTAGCCTACACACAGACACGCAATTCATATTTAAACAGTCTTTTTGCGGTTTACAGACACTATCCAATATCGCGATTAAAACAAAGCACTTAAGAATAAATGACTTACTACATCAGCTGGATCCGTTGCTCCTCGAAATGAAACTACCAGCACTTCTGGTACATTTTCCAGGCTTATTAGATAGTATTATTCCTCACAGGTAGCAAGACGAGGTAAAGTACAAGTTTTTATCAAACATGATGTGTTTTATAAACCAGCTGGTGGGCGTTGGCATGTTTGAATGGCTTGCCTTAGATCATTTGCGTTTGAATACCGCGCGCTCTCCGTGGGCGTGTCACATTAGCAGAATAATGAGCTGAGAGAAAGATAATGAGATCGGCTGACATCTCTCTCTTTTTTATAGATTACATAAACAGAGAATATTTATTTTAGTTTTGAATTAGATATTTTAAAAGTACAAACTTAAATGATTATAAAGATATACTGCTCATGCTTGTGTGAATAGTATTCGCTGAGCTTTGTTTAAGTTTAGAGACGTGCTCCAGAAAAAAAGTTAACGGAGACGGAGAGACAGAAAGCACACCCAGTTTATTTTCTTCATTTTACAAAAGCACACGGTTTTGATGTTAATGTGAGTGTACACAAAAAAAGAAGACCCTCTATAGTTTATAATCATGTATTGATTTTATTTATATGACCAAAAATGACGGAGTATTTTAAGTCTATGTTGCTGCTATGTGGACAAAAAACAGAAAAACGCGCCGGCGCGTTTCTGGACCCCAGAGGGTTAAAACACGCCTTTTGTACATGGCCCCTCAGTTGAAGAGGGTTTGGCAGCAGACCGGGATGACTATAGTCACACAGGGTGAGCTGCTCTGCCACGGTCACCTCGGGACCCGATCGTGAAGCTAGTGCTGAAGCGGTCATCATATGGAGGAAGCCAATGGCAGCATCTACCATATGCCCCAGGAGCCTCTGAAAGTTTTTTCAGTGGGACCCTTTCTCACTTCAACACAAGCTGAACACACTCTCATTGGAGAGACGTGTTGGACCGAGTCCATCTCCAAAACTGAAAAAGAGATACTCAACCCATGGGCGAGATTACTCTCTCCCAGTTGACCTGAAGACCCAACGGGCTCTGGAGCACTCGAAGGGAAGGACTCTGTACTGATACTTCAACCCTCACACGCAACACACAGGATGGCCTGCGGCGCGGAAGGTAGAGATCTGAAGCACATGTCTTTCAGGTCGGAGCTGCAGACCAATCTTGGGCCAAGATGGTCAAGACCCACCACCTAGTAGCATGAAGAACGAGTTTACAACTGGCCTTCATACCGGCTGGAGGAGTGGCTATATCAAATCCTTCGCCAGCAGGATAAGATAAGCACGCATAAGTCAGGGGCACTGCTCAACACTAGGTGTGATGAATATCACTGGATTTGCGGGAGCACGTCTGCTCAACACCTAATGTGATGATTATCACTGACTTGAGCGGGATAGCCAAGCCTAAGGTGGGACAGCAAAGTAGAGAGAGTGGTGTTAGTGTGCTGTGCAACACTTACCTGTCTCCACTAGCTGCAGGGGGCACGTGAGAAGGCGGATCACCGGGTCCTCGAACGCACCAAGCTGCCTTCTGGCGACCAAGGGGGAGCTGAGGGGTGTAAGGCTATACAGGGTCACACCCGCCAGACTGACCCTCTTGGGACCCAGGAACAGATGAATTTGCTCTCTCTCTGAAGTTTGGGTACTGCTTGCTCCGCTTTTTTTTTTTTTTTAGGGAGCCAGCGGCGTAACAGACACACACACAAACAAAGACTCCACCCGGCCCTCACCCAGGGGGAGGGAGTGATCGTGCCACTCCAAGAGCATCTCATCCATCCCTGGGCGACCCGCTCCGGAATGCTTTCGCTGTCGCTTGCCACCTGGCTTGGCAGCGCCTGGAGCGGGCTGGGCGTCTCTACTGCGGCCGGCTCCATGCTGAGGCCTGGGTGGAGGCTGCTGCGGAGGCCTAGCAGAAGCGGCGGTCAGGGAATGCCCTCGGCGACGAGCAGGCGGAGGAGCTGCCACCGGCGGCGGGTGGAGGCAGCAGCTGGCCACCGAGACAGGATGTGCCGGATGACCTCCGTCTGCGCTTGAGCGTCAGAGAACTGTTGGATGCAGTTCTCCACCGCGTCGCCGACCAGCCCAACCTGGGAAATTGGGGAGACCAGGAACCGAACCTTGTCCGCATCCACCATATCAACCAGGCTGAGCCAACGATGGCGCTCCTGGACCCACTAAGGTGGACATTGCCAGACCGATCACGCACGCTACAACACTCGTGCCCGGGAGGGCGAGGTCGGATTCAGTGCGGTGCTCACCTATGAGCGCACGGTCTGGATTACCCTCGTGCATGCCATGGGTGCCCTGGCCTGACAGGCCTGAAGCAACGCCATGGCATGCAAGAGGAAGCGGGTTGCCCATAGGATTTGTAAGCTCTGCCCGTCTGGACGGACGAAAACTCACAGGCCTTAGGGGGGAGAAGAGAATCCCCCCAAAAGGCAGCGGCCGCCGGACACAGGTGCACCTGTGTTGACAGACCGCTCCAATGGAGGGACACCTCGCAACCCTTCACCGTTCCTCCATCAAGGGTAGTGAGGGGGAAAAGCTATTCAGGCAGTTTCTGGCAGAGAAAGATGCTGTTCACCACCTGATAAGCTCTCCATGCATTTCGGGAAAGAAAGGCACTGGGGCGGCGAGCTGAGAACCAGCGCGGCCTGCCCCAAGATACCAAACTCCAGATTCCAACCGAGACTGAACGGGACACGGTGGAGGTTCCACTCGAGCCCGGCAGCCTCGGCGGCCCGTTTCAGCATAGCTGACATTTCTGGATTTGGCTTGGGCAACATTACACTCCCAGAGGGAGATAACACAGCCAAGTCGTCATTTCCAGAGGCCAGCTCACCCTCCGATGCTGCTATCGACATCTTATCCTCAGGGGGAACCCCCATTGAAACAGCTGATCAGTCCATTACAGAGGGACCAGTATGCTTAACAGGAATTCCATCGGCTGCATCGTGATGGAGGAGTGAGGAGCCCACAGGGAATGGTTACCGGGCGAGACATCCATCACTATCCTCCGATCACCCATCCCACACGACACCCGGGGTGGGGCATGGTAATGGGGACTCGCACTTCGCGGACGAAGGCGAGTCTCGATCTCAACACCGCGACAGTCATTTTCCCGCAATGAGAACATGAACCGTCCACAAAAGCTGCCTCAGCATGCTAAACATATAAGCACATATGCATACATATTTATATACATATAAACATATAGCTCAAACACGTGATGCAACAGTTGTGACCGTCAGAGAGGAAAAGGGAACGATTGCATCCAGAAACGCACAGGTGGAATGACATCGTGTAAAAGACGCAAACGCACCCGTGTTGCTCTTTCAGAAAATAGGACCGTCACCAGTGCCGGAGCACACAGGGGAATGACCGCGGCAACACTGAACAGAGAACTGAAACAGTGAAGCACTCACTTTTCCGCCCTCTAACCAGCCGTCAACACACACAAACATTTAGAAATTTGTTGCTGTTAAAACAGCAGTTAAGAGCTCAAAGCTCGCGATCACCGCTGCACTCGCGCTGTAGAACACCTGCACTGGGAGAGTCTTCCCGAAGAACACCGACACACTCGCTCGTTGTAAACAACAGCAGTCTCAGAGACATCAAACGATCGGCTCCGAAGCGAAAGGCAACTAGTGCGTGCATCCACTTCCCTATTTATACCCGCGCCGCGGGGGCGGAGTGTGTGATGCCAATCAGGCACGCCAATTACATTGGCTATTTCAATAGTACTCGAAGATGATAGGCTCCCTGGCGTGATCCCCATTCAGTCGACCGTCGACTACGTCTGACGTTAGCGACTGAAAGGGAACTGTGTTTACATTTTATTTTGTGTTTTACTGTTAAAGCTAAAATTGTTTGTTGTTTGCCTTAACTGTCACCCCCCCTTTTGATAATTTACATTAAAATGCACTATACAAACTTAAATGGTTGTAATTCAAGAATGCTTTGGAATACAGACCTAAGTTTGGTCTTTTTTTAAAGAAAACAATTAGCAGATTATTACTGAAGTGAAAGCACTTCAATAAATTAAAGTATGAAAAAGTTATGAAAGTTATAATTTACAGTAAATCAAATATAATTTAATATATTTTTTTTATATAAAATAAATATTTTACAAAATATTTTTTACTATAAAATTACTATAAAATGAAAGCTATATATCTAACCAAGTTGTGTTCCAAATTTCAAGTTGATATCACAAAAATTGAAGTTCCCATGAGATTTTGTTTAGGCGTAGTACCAAAAATAGCCACCGGGTGCCATTGCATTCCATTGAATTTAATTGTATGCAATCTGCTGTAACAAATTCATAAATTTCTATCCAAATATCACTTCTGTCACTAAATATGGAACCTTGAGACTCAGACCTTTCTGACAATATGTGTTATGTCAATATTAGAAAAGGTTTTGATAATAAATTATGAAAGATGATGCCCAAAAGGGGAGGGGCCTAATAAAAAAATACCGTTTCTATGGTAACGCAACATCCAATTTCAAAACGGTTTTCACAGGATGAATTCTGAGTTCGAAAGCTTTCAAATGATACCTAATTTATGATAAATACTAAAATATGTGATATAATAATAATAAAAAAATTATTTATATATATATAATATATATTATACTTTTTAGAGGACTTCTTACTTTACTTTTTAAAATATAATTTTATCTTTTTTTATTGACAAATACTAGATTATGTTTTATTATGAACTTTTAGCCTTAAAAAACAAAGTTTCAATTATAAAAAGTGTGTGCGTCGACTTTTTGTGAAAAAAGGTCCGAAACTCCTGTAATGACGTCGATTTTTTGAGGCGCACTCTTGTCATAAATTCATATATTACTGTTCAAACATAATTTGTAAGAAAAAAACAGCACTAAAATATCTATTTAGGAGTCTTAGACCTTTCCAACGATATATAGTTTGTCATAATTAGATTAGGATTTTATAGTAATATAGCGAAGTTAAGTTAGATATCCCGTGTACGGGATCGTGACAGTTAAGGGGTTAATAAATTGGATAAATTAAAAATACAGTGGTTAAATTAAATATATATATATTGGTCTTTGTTTAAATTTTTTTTTTATATATATATATATATAATTATCGATACCGAAAGATATGAAACATTATATCGTGATAAATATTTTAGCTGTATCGCCCAGCCCAACGTGCAAGTGATCATGCAACACTGGTCCGAATGTGCAGGTGACAATTCCGGTACTGCGAGTCTATCACCGCCTGCAGGGCACTTGACTCTTGCCTTGTGCAGATGTAATAATGTGCTGGAGTTTGAGAGAGAGAGAGAGAGAGAGAGAGAGAGAAAGAGAGAGAGAGAGAGAGAGAGAGAGAGAGAGAGAGAGAGAGAGAGAGAGAGAGAGAGAGAGAGAGAGAGAGAGAGAGAGAGAGAGAGAGGGGGGGGGGGGGACGTGGCAGTGGCACTGCTGAATCACTCAGGCTGTTTGTGAAATTACGTCTAGCAGCAAGTTTTACAATGACTGATTTGATTTTATAATCTGTGTGGATTTATTTACTCATTCAACCTACATGCTAAAGTGAATAAATGTTTACTGGAATTTCCCGCATTATAAGAGTGAGACCAGATGATTAAAAATCCAGCAGAGATTGAATCACCTCACTCAAATTAGCCATTATTAATATATATATATATATATATATATATATATATATATATATATATATATATATATATATATATATATATATATATATATATATTATCACTAGTATGATAGGCCTACAATACGAGTCCCAAAACTCTATTAAAAGGAGTTCACCAAAAAAAATATGTAATAATATGTCATCATTACAGTAGGCTAACCCTTATGTTGTGCCAAAACTGTATGATTTTCTTTCTTCTGTTGAACACAAAATATATTTTGAAGAATGTTGGTAACTAATCAGACAGTCGATGGCACCTATTGACTTCCATATTATTTTTTTCCTATTATGGAAGTCAATTCGACATTCTTTAAAATATATCTTTTTTTGTGTTCTACAGAAGAAAGAAACTCATACAGGTTTGGAACAACTTGAGGGTGAATAAGTGATGACAGAATTAAATTTTTACACAACGCAATTTCCACACATCTTAACTAGCCTATATACTAAATAATTACACTTGCAACAAATACGTTTGCAGAATACACATAATTTCTGCTTAAAATAAGCCTAAAATTCAAAATAACAAGCCAATTAAGGATATAGCTAGTAAGAATAGCCTAATTTTCAAGTCAAATAGGAAATGTCCGCGGTTATCATTTCAGAAATCTGGTCACCCATAGGTTACTTTAGCGTGGTAAAATAACATTTATCTCTGATATTACCTTTCTCCTGGCCTTGTTCTCTGGGAGCGACAATCTTATAAAAGATAGCAAATTTTGACAACTATAAGTATAGTTTAGCCTACGTAACACATTTGATCAAAAACAGTCAAGCGTGTTGCAGCATTAGTAACGGTTCCGAAAGTGTTAAAATTCCACTCACTGTGCAAACAACATCTGAGGTGTCCGTACATTGATTTATAGTAACAACACTAAATATCCTAAAGACCCCATAAAGTCTAAATGTACTTACCACAAACACCTATTAGGCTATGCCAATTTTACAATATGGTGACAGCCAGAGACGGAAGTGGGAAAGAGCCTGGGCTACTTCTTGTCGCGCTGTTTTCTCCCTAGGTGCGTTTCTAATGACATGCTCCCTAGGCAGTGTTCACTGTTCCCTACTCCCTAAGCACGGGATCTGCAAGTGGACTTCGTTTGGAAGATCGTTCATTTGGAATTGGAATGCCCTGCAACGTCAGCAAAGAAAGGCGCCGGCCTCGCGCAGATTATGATATAGCTCACGTAGCCTATTTTACTTTACTTTCAAGATAATAGGCTACACATACATTATGTATAGGGGAGAGCGGGGCACAACCTAACGCTTTTTGACTTTCCTAGTTTGTTTAGCCCAGTTTATTTAGTAATGTCCCCGCATTAATTTCACACGTCTAGTGCAATTATGTGGTTTTGTTTTCTGTATTTTTTTTTCAGTACTTTTTTTCTTGATTTAAATCGACAGAATGGAATTGAAGAGTGACAACATGCCCCATAGGTGGGGTAGGCTACATTGTAACATGTGAGGGGCACATTGTAACATGACCATATTTCAAATTAAAATGTTATCTGATCTAATCAAAAATATACAAGACAAACTAAAATATTTTCTCAATAAAATACTACACTTTTTCAAATAAAATAATATAAATTTTTGGATAATTAAAAATAAACCAAATTTTGAGTTTGACAGAGAACACACCGGAAAACACAACTACACAGCATAGTTCAAAACAAAATAATAATGAATCATTTCTGAAAATTGACTCTCAGTCTTTATTCACCTTTTTATCAATAGAATTCATAAAAGTATAGAATAGAATAGCGTAGTCCTAATATGGGGCATTGTAATTCAGTGTTATAACACACCCCACCTGCACAACTGGGATACTGTCTTCTGCTGGTTAGATCTTCATTAAATAACTATCTAAACTGTTAAATGACAGATATATGATTAAAATAATATCAGATTGGTCTCATTTTAAATAAACACAAAAAACAGAGATGAAAAATTAACATATACTTGTTAATATATGTATACTTGTATTTATTTAAGTATTAGCTATTAATTGACTTTTAACATATTTTAAGATTAACATAGGCTACTTTAATGCAATCATGCAATAATACTGTCAGGCAATAAAATATATTTTTGATTTGGATAACTAGCCTTGTGTAGGGGAGAGTGGGGAGGGTTCCAACACTTTTCGCATTTCCTTCTTTTTCTCTATTGGTTGGCCAACATTTTAATAACCTATTAAACTCACATCTGTCAGCTACCCAACCACACTGCTGCAACATGTGTATATGATAATATATGTTTAATTTATGCTTGAATAGACAGTCAAATGTTGCAACCACAGGGGCAGTTCAACATTCATTAAAATTAGTTATTTAACGTTATTTTGTTTCTTTACTTTATTTGTGCACAGACAGGGTCTTCACTAGTTAAATTGGCTGAAAAGACAAGGACTAGCAAAATAAATAAGAAAATAGTTCAAGTAACAACCATGTTTTGGCTAAATATTACAATACATTTCAACTACAAAATAGTTTTTAATATGTCATTTTTAATGTTGGTCACATAATGTTGGTGCCTGCTTTCTTCCCGTTATGGAGGGGCTAACTGAGCATGTTTAATATAAATATCATCACTACATTTACATGCAACCAGGGTTTTAACTTTTTCACTCACTTCTATACTAGCAAAAAAATTAAAAAGTAATAAACCAGATTACCTACATCACAGTTTACAGTATATATATATATATATATATATATATATATATATATATATATATATATATATATATATATATATATATACATATAGCTAAATTATTTAGTTTCTAAATAATAAAATAAAAATAAAAATAAAATTTCGAATGCGTGCGGCCCAGGATTGGTTTGCAGCGATCGACCTGAAGGACGCCTACTTTCATGTCTCCATTCTTCCTCGACACAGACCGTTCCTACGGTTTGCTTTCGAGGGGCAGGCATACCAGTAAGCGGTTCTCCCTTTCGGGCTAGCCCTGTCTCCTCGCACCTTCACGAAGGTCGTCGAGGCTGCCCTTGTTCCCCTTCGGGAACACGGGGTTCGCATCCTGAGTTATATCGACGACTGGCTGATCCTAGCTCACTCTCGAGATCAGGTTTGCGAACACAGGGACCTAGTGCTCCGGCACCTAGCTCGTCTGGGCCTTCGGGTCAACTGGGAGAAGAGCAAACTTTGCCCCGTGCAGAGGATCTCTTTTCTCGGTATGGACATCGACTCGATCGCCATGTCCGCGCAGCTTACGAGCGAGCGCGCGCAGTCACTGCTGACTTGCCTGAGACATCTCAGGAGCAAGAATGCGGTTCCACTGAAAAATTTTCAGAGGCTCCTGGGGCATA
Source organism: Gila orcuttii (assembly GCA_026230005.1). Lineage (NCBI taxonomy): Eukaryota > Metazoa > Chordata > Actinopteri > Cypriniformes > Leuciscidae > Gila > Gila orcuttii. The sequence goes on from JAPDVR010000021.1 coordinate 32,584,794, forward strand.
TGGCATCTGCAGCTGCGGTCACGCCGCTCGGATTGCTTCATATGAGACCGCTTCAGCTTTGGCTTCGCGACCGAGTCCTGAGGTGGGCATGGCATCAAGGCACGCTCCGGGTACCAGTTACTCCGACCTGCCGTCAGTTCCTCACCCCGTGGTCGAACCTCAGTTTTCTCAGGGCGGGTGTCCCCCTGGAACGAGCTTCCCGGCATGTTGTGGTCTCCACGGATGCCTCCACCACGGGCTGGGGCGCCATGTGCAATGGACATGCTGCTGCGGGCTCCTGGACAGGACCCCAGCGGCTATGGCATGTCAATTGCCTCGAGTTGTTGGCAGTACGCCTTGCCCTGCACCGCTTCCGGGCGTTGCTCAGGGGTCAACACGTACTAGTCCGCTCAGACAATACCGCTACTGTAGCGTACATCAACCATCAAGGTGGTCTACGCTCCCGCCGTATGTCACAACTCGCCCGCCACCTCCTTCTATGGAGTCAGAAGCATCTGAGGTCGCTTCGAGCCATTTTCATTCCCGGAGCCCTGAACTGTGCAGCCGACGAGCTCTCACGGCTTCAGCCCCTCCCTGGAGAATGGCGACTCCATCCCCAGTCGGTTCAGCTGATTTGGGACCAGTTCGGGGACGCACAGATAGATCTGTTTGCCTCTCACGACTCGACCCATTGCGCCCTGTATTTTCCCTGACCGAGGGCACGCTCGGCACGGATGCACTGGCGCACAGCTGGCCGCCGGGCCGCAAATATGCGTTTCCCCCAGTGAGCCTTCTTGCGCAGACCTTGCGCAAGGTCAGGGAGGACGAGGAGCAGGTCATTTTGGTCGCGCCGTATTGGCCCGGCCGGACCTGGTTCCCCAAACTTGCACTCCTCGCGACAGCACCTCCCTGGCCCATTCCTCTGAGGAAGGACCTTCTTTCTCAGGGACGGGGCACCCTGTGGCACCCTCGCCCCGATCTCTGGAGCCTCCACGTGTGGCTCCTGGACGGCTCGAGGTAGGTTTGAGTACCCTTCCACCAGCGGTGGCGGCTACCATCACTTCCGCTAGAGCGTCGTCCACAAGACACGTCTACGCGTTGAAGTGGAACCTCTTCGTCGTCTGGTGCTCTTCTCACCGAGAAGACCCCCGGAGATGCTCGATCAGCGTTGTGCTTTCCTTCCTTCAGCAGGGGTTGGAGCGAAGGCTGTCTCCCTCCACCCTTAAGGTCTATGTTGCCGCCATTGCCGCACACCATGACCTAGTCGAAGGTAAGTCGGTAGGGAAGCACGACCTGGTCATCAGGTTCCTGAGAGGAGCGAGGAGACTAAATCCTCCTCGCCCTCCTCTCGTTCCCTCTTGGGACCTCTCAGTGGTTCTAACTGCCCTGAAGAGTGCTCCCTTTGAGCCCCTGCAGTCAGTCGAGCTTAAGTTCCTGTCAATGAAGACAGCGCTCCTGGTTGCACTGGCCTCCATCAAGAGGGTAGGGGACCTGCACGCATTCTCCGTCGACGAAGCGTGCCTGGAATTCGGACCGGCTTTCTCTCACGTGATCCTGAGACCCCGGCCCGGATATGTGCCCAAGGTTCCTACCACTCCCTTTCGGGACCAGGTGGTGAACCTGCAAGCGCTGCCCCCGGAGGAGGCAGACCCAGCCTTGGCACTGCTCTGTCCAGTACGCGCTCTTCGCGCCTATGTAGACAGGACGCGGTGTTTCAGGACCTCAGACCAGCTCTTTGTCTGTTATGGTGGGAAGCTGAAGGGAAAGGCTCTCTCCAAGCAAAGGTTGTCTCACTGGATAGTGGACGCCATTGCCTTGGCTTACCAGCAGCAAGGTCGACCGTGCCCCCTTGGTGTGACGGCCCACTCCACCGGAGTGTGGCATCCTCTTGGGCTCTAGCGCATGGCGCCTCGCTAACAGACATCTGCAGAGCTGCAGGCTGGGCGACACCTAACACATTCGCCAGATTCTATAATCTCCGAGTGGAGCCAGTGTCTTCTCATGTACTCGCTTCAACTAGCTAGTACCGGACCCGCTCAGGTGTCTTCGCTTGCTCGCCATTCCACTCCTCGGACTGGATACGTGCGATATTCTCCTCAGGTGAGCTTTTCCGAAAGCCCTGAGTTCCTCCAGCACTCCTGACGTCGGCGCCAGTGTCTCTTGCCTGCGCGTCGGCTAGGTGCCTCCCGTGTGCATGGTCCCTCCCCTGAGCGACCCCCACATGTGTATTTCCACTGTAAGCCTCTCTGAGCATGTGTCTTTCCCTTGGCAAGCCACCTTGCCACCCCTGGGGTTGAAATATTCCACCTGCGCCTGGACACCCCAGTGTTCTCCATATGTTCCTTCGGGTCATATGTGTATTCTCTAAGTCCCCCCCCCTCTGGGTTGGCATTAATTGCATACTTCCCCTAGCTTGGGTATGCTTCCCAGTGTACCTTGGTATTCCTGTGTTAAATGGAGTCCTTCGTCCAGTCTAGGACAGGGATCTCGATTTACGCAGGGCACTGGAAGACAGCTGAGAAGGTGGCGTGATTAGACTGGTAACCCCATTCGTCGTCATCCGACGTAACTCGGAGTGACAACGAAAGGGAACGTCTCGGTTACGTATGTAACCCTCGTTCCCTGAGTAGGGAACGGAGACGTTACGTCTGCCTGCCACTTTCCGCTGTACCGCGGGGATCGCCTGAGCTCAGTCTTGGCTCCTCAGCGAAGAAACTGCTGTTGCGGACTTCCTCCTTTTATACCCACAAGGTGGGGCGGAGTTACGTCATGCAAATTCCGCAGACCCATGGCATTTCTTTGCCATTGGCTCGTTTTGTAATACTCGAAGTTGATAGGCTTTCTAAGCGAAACCCCATTCGTCGTCATCCGACGTAACGTCTCCGTTCCCTACTCAGGGAACGAGGGTTACATACGTAACCGAGACGTTTTCTAGTTTACGAAACGTTCTCCTTTTATCATTTATTATTGTGTATTAGTTCCGATTTTTGGTGTCTAAATAACCAAAAAATTTTTTAATTGTAAATTGTTTGTGATATAGCCTAACTATCAATTTATAGATAATATTTTTAAAGAATGGCCCGAGGCGGTAGGCTACATTGTTCCCTTTACGTTATTAAACCCTTAACGATATTTTATTATTTTCAAATGTATTTTCTGTCATAGCAGCGAATATATATATATATATATATATATATATATATATATATATATATATATATATATATATATATATATATATATATTTGCTGCTATGACAGAAAATACATACAATATATATTAGCCTACTGTTACAATCATTGGTGCGGTGACCATACATTTTCGTGGGGCAGAAACCCTTGTCTGAATCGGTATCAAGACTTTTTTCTCTTATATATATATATATATATTACAGGACTGCATATTTGCTGTAGGCTTAAAACATATGCCTTAATTTAAGTGGGATATTTATAATTGTCGATGGTATTTCGATTTGCAATGGCAAATAGTGAGCCTACTAGGCCTACTTTGCATTTTTTTGGGGGGGTTGTATCTCTCATCCTATTACCTCAAAAATTCCTCCTTACAAATAAGGTTAAGGAAATCTCATAATGTGGAGATTTTCATTGCTGATAATATTTTAAAAACATTTAATTTATCTTACAAACATGTGATTTGGGGTTATTATATCAAGGATCGCTCTTTAAATGATGTTGGTTTTATTATAAATTTTATTTTATTACTATGTAAATTTCACATTCATAAATGCAAATTTAGGCAAACCCCTTTTTATGGTGCTTAAAAGAGAGATAAAAAATATATACATATATTAAATGTAATGGCTATACCCGTGTTTTTCTTCACTCAGCCATTTATGCTGACCCCTTTAAAATTTTGAGCAAGGATAAAAACTTTTTTAGACATTTTCATTATGATTGATATTTTGGCGCAATTTTGTGCAACACGTCACTGTGTGTGACCATCGCAGAAACCATTGCCCAGCGCGATTCCACCACGGTAAGTCCCTTACAACAGTCTAATAAGCAAGAGAAATGAATAAGCATTTACACGTCCAAAATTAATACAATTATTAGTTGTTGTTTTTTTTTAAAACACGTGTGTGTGTGTGTATATACACTCACCTAAAGGATTATTACGAACACCATACTAATACTGTGTTTGACCCCCTTTCGCCTTCAGAACTGCCTTAATTCTACGTGGCATTGATTCAACAAGGTGCTGAAAGCATTCTTTAGAAATGTTGGCCCATATTGATAGGATAGCATCTTGCAGTTGATGGAGATTTGTGGGATGCACATCCAGGGCACAAAGCTCCCGTTCCACCACATCCCAAAGATGCTCTATTGGGTTGAGATCTGGTGACTGTGGGGGCCATTTTAGTACAGTGAACTCATTGTCATGTTCAAGAAACCAATTTGAAATGATTCGAGCTTTGTGACATGGTGCATTATCCTGCTGGAAGTAGCCATCAGAGGATGGGTACATGGTGGCCATAAAGGGATGGACATGGTCAGAAACAATGCTCAGGTAGACCGTTGCATTTAAACGATGCCCAATTGGCACTAAGGGGCCTAAAGTGTGCCAAGTAAACATCCCCCACACCATTACACCACCACCATCAGCCTGCACAGTGGTAACAAGGCATGACGGATCCATGTTCTCATTCTGTTTACGCCAAATTCTGACTCTACCATCTGAATGTCTCAAAAGAAATCGATACTCATCAGACCAGGCAACATTTTTCCAGTCTTCAACTGTCCAATTTTGATGAGCTCTTGCAAATTGTAGCCTCCTTTTCCTATTTGTAGTGGAGATGAGTGGTACCCGGTGGGGTCTTCTGCTGTTGTAGCCCATCCGCCTCAAGGTTGTGCGTGTTGTGGCTTCACAAATGCTTTGCTGCATACCTCGGTTGTAACGAGTGGTTATTTCAGTCAAAGTTGCTCTTCTATCAGCTTGAATCAGTCAGCCCATTCTCCTCTGACCTCTAGCATCAACAAGGCATTTTCGCCCACAGGACTGCCGCATACTGGATGTTTTTCCCTTTTCACACCATTCTTTGTAAACGCTAGAAATGGTTGTGCGTGAAAATCCCAGTAACTGAGCAGATTGTGAAATACTCAGACCGGCCCGTCTGGCACCAACAACCATGCCACGCTCAAAACTGCTTAAATCACCTTTCTTTCCCATTCTGACATTCAGTTTGGAGTTCAGGAGATTGTCTTGACCAGGACCACACCCCTAAATGCATTGAAGCAACTGCCATGTGATTGGTTGATTAGATAATTGCATTAATGAGAAATTGAACAGGTGTTCCTAATAATCCTTTTGGTGAGTGTATATATATATATATATATATATATACACACACAACATGTTTTTTTTTAAATAAATGTATTAATTGTGGACATGCAAATGCTTATTGGGGGATATTATATATATATATATATATATATATATATATATATATATATATATATATATATATATATATATATATACATATATATATATAACGGTTTAAGTCTGGCAAGACAAAATTTATACAAGTAGGCCTACCCTGATCAAGTTATTCCTGTTTGTTTATCATTTTGAATTAAGACAGAACAAGGATGTATTCAAAATATTATGATAGAACCCTTGCTCACACAATTACTTCTTTTTAAAGTCATTAATTTTTTATGATATTGTCATTGCATAAATGAACAAGAGCAGCATACTTAACTTCTTAGCCTAGTAGTTATTCATATTGTAATATGTAGTTCGGTGATCTATTTTTTGATTTCTTCTTCTCTTTCTCTGCAGGTTCCTTAATCCCTGTCCTTTACTAATAATTTAATATCAGCACCTCTAAAAAAAGGCACTTTTAAGATTCTCTCATTTGTCTTGTTTATTGTCTTATTTGTATTGTTTATTGTTTTGTTCTCTCTCTCTCTCTCCCTCCCTCCACCTCTCTCTCTCCCCTACCATTTGAGTGGTGGTTGCGAAGATCTCTTTTTAGAGGGACGCCGGACCTGGGTTGCTGCCTCTTCTTCACTCCCTCAAAGTGTATCCAGTCAAAGTGTAAAGGTCGGGATCAGAGAATATAGATTCATTTGTTTGTGTTGTTTTAAGCGCACCATAGCAATTTCATGGATAGAGACTGGCATATAATACCTGGTTATTGCACCAAATGAAATTTGCTGGAGGCTGCACAATATAGGCCAACTTATAAGATAAGATTGCTGTTGGCATGAAGTCTAAGTAAATCAAACTTAAGTTTTGTGAGGAATGCCAGTATTCAAAGATGGTTTATGACTACAGGAAAGCAAACAGCTCGCTTGGCGACTTTCTGTTTCACACTTTTTCTGTACTTGTACTTGTTTTCTGTACTTGTACTTGTGTTTGGATCCCTGTGTGATATTTAATATTTATATTTTTTGTATGTGTGTACATTTCAGATGACAAAGGCAAAATTCAGGCCTTGCCCAAGCTGCCATGTACGTCAGCAGGCCAACCGCAAAACCTGCAGTGCTTGTTTTGCCACACTGCCGAGCAAGCGTTTATTAAATACTGAGCAAATTAATGATGACTGGGGCCAGAGGGTCATCAGAAGCAAAAATGCATCGCGGGTGGTGGCCTCTGCCCAAATAGCTGTAAGTAAAAATGCTCATGCTTCATTAATTGAGTTGTAATCAGTATTAAGCCCAAAGTACATACAGTATTTACATTAACATGCACATCCATCTGTTTGTCCTAAGGGGATCCTCATTTGTAGAAGCATAGATCAGGAAAAAAATAATTAAAAATGACCTTAGAGGCAGGTCAAGGATTAATTATAATTAATTATAATTGACTTAATATTTGCTTTATATATATTTTCCGTCTCTCTGACGCATGTATGCAGACAAACACCTGGAATATACATGCTTGAATATGAACACAATTGTGGAAACTTTTATTGAGTACTTTCTGTGGGTACCATGTTTGTTGACAGACAGAAGACATAGCAGCCATGTTGTGTACCAGGCGTCACATGCATGCCTGGATGTTGGAAGTTGGCACATCTTGTCAGGATAAAATTTTAGACAGACAATCATTTGAAAACCACACCATACATCCCTATTAAACTGCTAATTTCTGCACACATGAAACTCAAGTGATAAATGTACATCACATGCAAGTTGCTCTGATAAACAGTTTGCCAAAAAGCTCCCCATGCACATTATTTAAAGATACTTTCATTTTATGCAGGCGTACTTCTGTTGTGAAAAAAATCTTGAAAATGCATTGGTGTATGTACATAAGTAGGATATATAAGTATATAAGTACTAATATAAGTATATAAATACTAATATACTAATATAAATACTAATATAAGTAGGCAATATTCTAGCCAACACTTATCTTAAAATACTTTACTTTACTGCCGATGGCAGGCACCAGGAATAGGGATGAACTATGAATCAAGTAGTACCTAGTTTATACACCAAGTAAACTGCCCTCTGTTTCTGATTGAAGTCAGTGGAGTAGACTTCTTCATTACTGTCACAATAACACATAATTATTTTCAAACAAAATCCAGCACTGACAGTTGCAATTTAAGAAATCCTCATGAATGAATATTTCTGTGTATTAATTTTACAATATGTCTTTAATCATCACATGGTTAACACTTGTTGAAAGCGTTAAAAAAATGTTTTGCCAGATTGGGTCTTTAAATAGTAGATGGACTGCCATATATGTAGTAATGTAGCAACATAATATATTGGAAATGTGTTTATTACTTTATTTCATTTCAGGTCAAAAAACTTTCTGCCTTGGGCTATATGCCCATATTGTTCATCAACCAGAGGCACAAGGGCACAGGCAAGTAGGTGGCAGATGTAGTCACGCACAGTGCTCGAATTGAGTCAAGTCTTATAGGGGGTCCCCAAGTTTTTTTTTAGGGGGTGGGGGGGGGGGGGGGGGGGGCGCTGATGAATGATGTAGGTTTAGTCTTGCAATATACACTTTATACAAAATATACAATATATTTGATCATAATATGCATAAATATATCTTATTTATAAAAACGCTTGATAAAGAATTATATAGGCTATATATATATATATATATATATATATATATATATATATATATATATATATATATATATAATTATTCTTTTAAATTACTTACTAAAGTAATACTGGATTTAGAGGGCAGCAGACCCAAAACAGCAGCTATGGCAAATATACCAGGGCACTACTAATAAGGCTCACACTAAAATCAAAAGTTCAGTTCCATTCAGAAGTTGAGATCGATACAATTTTTTAAATGTTTTTAAAAGTCTCTTCTGCTCAAAGCTGCATTGATTTGATAAAAAAAACAGTAATATTGTGAAATATTGTTTTCTATGTGAATATATAGTAAATTGCGTGATCAACGCTGAATTTTCAGCATCATTACTCCAGTCTTCAGTGTCACATGATCCGTCAGAAATCACTCTAATATTATGATCTGATGATCAACAAACATTTATGTAATAAACATTTATTTTATTTTTCAGGATTTTTTGATCAATAGAAAGTTCAAAAGAACAGTTTCTATTTGAAATAGAATCTTTTGTTACATTATAAATGTCTTTACTGTCACTTTTGATCAAATTAATGCAACCATATTTAATAAAAGTATTCATTTCTTTCCCAACATTTTTTAAAAATACATTCTTACTGACCACAAGCTTTTAAATGGTAGTGTATAATGCTACAAAAGTTTATATTTCAGATCTGAAGGATCATGTGATGAAGACTGGAGAAACGATGGTGAAAATTCAGCTTTGATCACAGAAATAAATGATATTTTATTGTATTATTATTTTAAATTGTAATAATATTTCATAAAATTACTGTTTTTACTGTATTTTGCATCAAATCAATGCAGGCTTGGTGAGCAGAAGAGACTCTTGAACTTTTGAACAGTACTGTACTGTCACGTGTAGGAGAGAGAACCCAAAAGCAAAGGGCAGTTTGACAAAGTTTAATAGTTCAGACAAAATAACACAGGTGGCACATAAGGCGAATAAATCCAACTGAAGAAAGTCTCATCCAAAGGAAAGAACGGAAAGTCTTTCAGTAATAGAACAGAAATGTACGGTCAGGACCGGCAACGGGAAATCCCCGGAGGATGAGACAGGCTGGGTCCGTAGAGAGCACGGGAACGCCAATCCTTGACCACTCACGTTAGCTGATGAAGTAACAAAGCAGAGACGAGGTAATATAGTAGACAGATTGAGGCACGCACCAGACAGGACACGACACGACACGCCACGACAGGGCTTGTCTCAGCAGGCACACAGGTACGTAACATATGGCAATAATCTGACAAAGAACAAAGGACAGGGAAGACTAGAAATAGAGAGTCTAATCAGAGAAAGTGGGAACCAGCTGGGGAGGAGAAGAGGGAGAGAGATGAGGTGATGAGAGACAGCTGAGAGCGGCAGAGATAATGAATGGGAATGTGTGTGTGTAAATGGATGTAATAACGAGTGTGACCAGGAGAGGGTGGTAGAGTGTAAGAGGAGGATACCGGGATCATGACAGTACCCCCCCCCTCAAGGAGCGCCTCCTGGCGCAACGGAGGAGGAGGACTGGCGGGAGCGGTAGAAGTCATCGATCAACGAGCGGTCCACGACGTCCCGGGAAGGAATCCAACTTCTCTCCTCAGGACCGTATCCTTCCCAATCAACCAGAAACTGATGACCCCGACCCCGGGGGCGCACGTCGAGAAGTTTGCGAACCCTGTAGATGGGAGCGCCTTCAACGCGGATAGGGGTAGTGACAGGACGGGTAGGAGCACGAGTAACGGGTTTAATACATGACACGTGAAAAACCGGGTGAACGCGTCGAAGATTGGCGGACAATTTGAGTCTGACTGAGACAGGACTGAGTATCTTAAGGACGCGGAAAGGCCCGATGAATTTAGGGGCCAGTTTACGCGAAGAGGATTGGAGAGGAAGATTAAGGGTGGACAGCCAAACCCTCTGCCCAACGGAATAACGGGGGCTTTTGACACGACGTCTATTAGCGGCCCGCCGGGTGCGAGCACGAGACTTCAATAGAGCGGACCTGACCCCTCTCCAAGTACGCTTAGCACGTTGAATGAAGGCTTGAACGGACGGCATCTTAGAGTCTGCCTCTTGTGACGAAAAAAGCGGAGGCTGGTAGCCGAGACAACACTGAAAAGGGGATAGACCAGTGGCAGAAGACGGGGCGGAATTAAGCGCGTACTCTGCCCAGGGGAGCTGCTCTGACCAGGAAGCCGGATTGCGAAAAGCGAGGCTACGGAGAATGCGACCGATCATCTGGTTCGCTCGTTCGGCTTGGCCATTGGTCTGTGGGTGAAAGCCGGAGGAGAGACTAGCCGACGCTCCAATTAGGCGACAAAACTCCCTCCAGAACAGGGAAGAGAACTGAGGACCCCTATCGGAAACGACGTCGGAGGGAAGACCATGAATCTTAAAGATCTTGTCGACGACAATCTGGGCGGTCTCCTTAGCAGACGGGAGTTTAGGTAAAGGAATAAAGCGGGCGGTCTTAGAAAAACGATCAATGACAGTAAGTATCACGGTGTTCCCCTCAGAGGAGGGGAGGCCCGTGATAAAGTCCATGGCGACGTGAGACCATGGGCGAGACGGTAACGGAAGGGGGCGCAGCAACCCGGCCGGGGGAGAATTACCAGATTTAGTCTGAGCGCAAACGGCACACGAAGCGACGAGACGGCGAATGTCGCGCTCACGAGAGGGCCACCAGAATCTTTGGCGGACGGCGGCGAGCGTGCCCCTAACGCCGGGATGGGCAAACAGTTTGGATGAATGGCCCCACTGAAAGACCGCGAGACGAGCAGAAGGAGGAACGTACAAAAGACCCTTAGGACAAAGACGAGGAGTAACGGCGTGGGCCAGAGAGCGCTTGACCAAACGTTCTATTCCCCAGACAGCTGCACCCACCACCACGCCCTGAGGAAGGATCTCCTCCTTATTGGGAACAACCTCTGGGGAAGCAAACTGTCGCGAAAGAGCATCAGGCTTGAGGTTCTTAGACCCGGGGCGGAAGGAGATGGAAAAATCGAAACGCGTAAAGAAAAGTGCCCAGCGAGCCTGACGAGCGCAGAGCCTCTTCGCGGAGCGAATGTACTCTAAATTTCTATGGTCTGTCCAGACAACGAACGGGACTGAGGCACCCTCAAGCCAGTGACGCCACTCTCCGAGAGCTAAACGGATGGCCAATAACTCGCGATTGCCAACATCATAATTTCGTTCGGCGGGCGAAAGACGATGCGAAAAGTAGGCGCAGGGATGAACCTTCTCATCAGAAGATGAGCGTTGGGAGAGAATAGCTCCAACGCCCACCTCTGATGCATCAACTTCCACAATGAACTGTCTAGAGATATCAGGAGTTCGTAAGATCGGGGCAGAGGAAAAAAGGGACTTGAGCCGATCAAAAGCTGTCTGGGCCCCCTCCGACCAGGAAAATCGGACCCTGGCGGACGTGAGGGCAGAGAGAGGGGCGGCGATCTGACTAAAGTTACGGATAAACCGACGATAAAAATTTGCAAAACCTAAAAAACGCTGAAGAGCAACGCGCGACTCAGGCACTGGCCATTCCGTGACCGCACGGACCTTGGAGGAATCCATGCTAACGCCCTCAGCGGAAATTACCGAACCAAGAAACGAGATGGACTGCGCGTGGAAGGTACACTTCTCGGCCTTAACAAACAGTCGGTTCTCGAGGAGACGTTGGAGAACTTGTCGAACGTGTTGAGTGTGTACTTGGAGAGAGGGAGAGAAAATTAAAATATCGTCAAGGTAGACAAAAACAAAAATGTTCAACATGTCTCTGAGTACGTCGTTAATTAACGCCTGGAACACGGCGGGAGCGTTGACCAGCCCGAAAGGAAGAACGCGATATTCAAAGTGTCCTAAGGGGGTGTTAAACGCCGTCTTCCACTCGTCCCCCTCCCTAATGCGGACAAGGTGGTAAGCATTACGAAGATCTAGTTTTGAAAAGATCTTGGCCCCCTGCAAGATTTCGAAGGCAGAAGACATGAGGGGCAAGGGATAACGGTTCTTGACCGTGATGTCATTCAAGCCTCGATAATCTATGCAGGGGCGTAATGAACCATCCTTCTTTTTAACGAAGAAAAATCCCGCACCGGCAGGGGAGGAGGAAGACACAATGGTACCAGCTTCGAGCGAGTCAGAAAGATACTTCTCTAGGGCTTCGCGTTCGGGGGCGGAGAGAGAGTAAAGTCTACCCCGGGGAGGGGTGGTGCCTGGAAGGAGGTCGATAGCGCAGTCATACGGTCGATGGGGAGGAAGAGAAGTGGCCCTGGAACGACTGAAGACCGCTCGAAGATCATGGTACTCCCGCGGGACCCCGGACAAATCACCCGGCTCCTCCTGAAAGACAGAAACAGAAGAGACAGGAGGGACAGCAGACATCAAACACTTGACATGACACGACAAATTCCATGAAAGAATTGAACCTCTAGACCAGTTAATCTGAGGATTATGCTCGACTAACCAGGGATGTCCTAAAACAACAGGGTTAAAAGGAGAATGCAAAACTAGAAAAGAAATTGTCTCTTGATGATTGCCAGAGATGGTGAGACTCACCGGAGCAGTGGCAAAGCGAACTCTAGAGAGGATACTACCATCAAGGGCGTGGACAGGGGTGGAGTCTTTACGTTCAATGAGGGCAATCCCCTGTTCTCGAGCCCAAGTCTCATCCACAAAATTTCCCTCGGCTCCCGAATCGATCAAAACCGGACAGGAGGTGGAAAACCCGGGCCAGCGGAGAAGAGCAGAGAAAGTAGTGCGTGCACGTGACGGAGGGTCTAGGGTTGATGCGCTCACCAGTAACCCTCTCTCTACTAGTGAGCTTTGGCTTTTACCGGGCAGGAGGCGACACGATGGGAGGCGGAAGCGCAGTACATGCAGAGACGAGCCGTTATACGGCGCTGGCGTTCGGCCGCGGAGACTCGTAAACCACCCAGCTGCATCGGCTCGGAGTCAGTGAAAGGCGGCGGTGTAGAAGAGCGAGCCGGGGTGGAGAAAAGTGCCCTCTCAAGGCTGCGGCTGCGGCGGCGCATCTCGAAGCGCTTCTCCACACGAATGGCCATATCAATAAGAGGATCCAGTCGAGTGGGTGATTCACGGGCGAGGATCTCATCCTTAATGTCAGCATTGAGCCCTTCGAGGAAACGGGCTACTAAGGCAGGCTCGTTCCAGTCACATGAAGCAGATAAGGTACGAAATTCAATTGAAAAATCTGCTGCTGACCTTCTCCCTTGACGAAGCGTAGACAAAAGACGGGAAGCCTCCGCTCCGAATGCAGAACGGTCAAAAACCCGCAGCATCTCCTCCTTGAAGCGGGAATAACGGCTGAGACAGTCAGCCTCCGAACTCCACACAGCTGTTCCCCACTCCCGCGCCCGGCCAGCCAGCAAGGAGATGACGAAGGCGATGCGAGAGCGATCCTCAGCGTATGTGGAAGTCTGTAGTGAAAAGACCACCTCACACTGAGTTAAAAAGGATCTACATTCCTTGGGCTCACCGGAATAGCACGGCGGGTTGTTAACTCTCGGCTCAGGCGTGTCACGACTTCTAGAGTTGGAGGATTCCACTCGGAGGTGATGAAGCTGTTGTGAGATCTCGGTCATGCGAGTAGCAAGAGAATCCATGGCATGGTGAGCGGCGGCCAGTTCATCCTCATGACGGCCCAGCATGGCTCCCTGGATCTCAAGTGCAGATTGAAGAGGACTCTCCCTTGCTGGGTCCATTTCTGGTCAGATTATTCTGTCACGTGTAGGAGAGAGAACCCAAAAGCAAAGGGCAGTTTGACAAAGTTTAATAGTTCAGACAAAATAACACAGGTGGCACATAAGGCGAATAAATCCAACTGAAGAAAGTCTCATCCAAAGGAAAGAACGGAAAGTCTTTCAGTAATAGAACAGAAATGTACGGTCAGGACCGGCAACGGGAAATCCCCGGAGGATGAGACAGGCTGGGTCCGTAGAGAGCACGGGAACGCCAATCCTTGACCACTCACGTTAGCTGATGAAGTAACAAAGCAGAGACGAGGTAATATAGTAGACAGATTGAGGCACGCACCAGACAGGACACGACACGACACGCCACGACAGGGCTTGTCTCAGCAGGCACACAGGTACGTAACATATGGCAATAATCTGACAAAGAACAAAGGACAGGGAAGACTAGAAATAGAGAGTCTAATCAGAGAAAGTGGGAACCAGCTGGGGAGGAGAAGAGGGAGAGAGATGAGGTGATGAGAGACAGCTGAGAGCGGCAGAGATAATGAATGGGAATGTGTGTGTGTAAATGGATGTAATAACGAGTGTGACCAGGAGAGGGTGGTAGAGTGTAAGAGGAGGATACCGGGATCATGACATGTACATCCAACAGAATGATTCTAGCTTTTTTTTTACCAATGTAGTTTTTATCCTAAAAACAACTGGATGATTAATGTGGATTATGTGACACTGTGATAATAATGTTTGTTCCAAAAGACTTGATTAAATGGATGAAACTTGTTTATTAGATATTAAACATATAGATTGTGACAAAACAGGCTGTCAGTCTGTGTGTTGGTGGGGATTTTTCAACTATTTCAGCACATGCGATTTTTACATAGTTAGTTCCAGTAGGGGTGGCGGGAAAGCACTGTTATGAGTGAGTAAGTCAGCAACTATTCAACGACCATTTCAGTGAAAAAGGCTGCTTTATTCAGAAACAAACAATGCCATGGCAATCAATGTCAATTATTGCTATTTCAAAAGTGAATCCCGCATAAATACGTATGTAATTCCCGAAACTTTGTGTTTACGTGGCCATTGGTCCTGTCTGGCTGGCAGCATGAAAAACAAGTTTTATACAAATTCTGAATGGAAATTAGAAAGCATAGAAAGCACACAACGATCGCTCCCTTTACTAAAAAGCTATCCATCTCCGTCGAGATCTCTAAGAAACCCGAACCAGGACTATTAATAATGAAAAAAAATAGCAACTTAAGCCTAAATGTTTCCAATTTACGCAAGGAATACAAAAGCCCCGATATGGTGTGGGTAGATATAAAGTAAAAAGATATATAGAGAGAGACAATTACCCCTCAAAAAAGTCAATAAGAAGCTTTCTCTTCCCGACCTCGAGTGGAGGTTTATTTTTCTTCATTTTTTAAAAGTTAAAATTAGCTTCAACGGAGCGGCGCCAATCAAACAGTCCTGTCAGTCAACGATGTCATGCGCACAGCACTCTTTAGATGTGGGGCGGGGCGTTTACATTTTAAAGAGACATGGCAACTAGCCAACTTTCAAAAAAATATTGTAAATAATCAATTCACGAAATTTACCGTATCCATTGCATGCATTTAATCAGATTTGTTATTATTATTTTTTACTAAAATAAAAATATCTGAGGGACCCCCCCTAATTCTATTTTTTACTTCTTATGGGGGGTCCCTAATACCTTATGGGGGGTCCCGGATCCCCCCAGCCCCCCCCTCAATTCGAGCACTGCATCTGCCACCGACGCAAAACACACTTTTTTTAACCAGCATGAAGCAGGCATATGACTTCATTATCAACCTGGGCTGGGTTTCCCAAAAGCATCGTAAGCTTAAGTTGATCGTAGAACAATTGCCACCAATGGTCTCTATGATCAACTTAAGCTTACGATGCTTTTGGGAAACCCAGCCCTGGATGGTAAGATAAGTTTTATGTATAGGTCATTAGTGTTTGTTGTTGATTTCTTTGACAATGTGTACAGAATTTATATTTTTGCTAACTTCACAACAGATGTGCCCCAGCTCCAACAAGACCAGCAACCCCCCCTAGACCAGCTAATCCCACAAGACGAGCCTACCCCAACAGACCAGCAAATTATTACACTTAAACTATTTACGATAGACTCTCAGTCTCAGCTTCACCCTCTACCACCCAGGAAACGACAAAGTAATCTTGCATTGCACCACATCTGTAAAATGTTTTTTTGTAATTAGTGCACAATATAAAACAAGTTACACATGGTGAATTTCACCCCTTTTAATTTATTAAGCCACTTCTCCAAGATACTGAATATATCATTCTTAATCTTTTTTCCTTGCACCTTAAACCTCACTATCCACCCCGGGCCCACCATCCACCCTGCAGGTGAGATGGGGTGGCAGAAGCCAGGAAGTGGAGCAGGTAGGGCATTATTGTCAGTATTTTAACTATGGCTACAAAGAGTCTTAATAGAAACCATAATACCAAAAAAAGGTACTTATTTGTCATCTAAGTAACACGCCTGTGAGGGATAAAGTACATCCTTGATGTATGAGTTAAAATAAAGAATAGGCAGTTCAGTTGTTTTTTTTTTCTCTCAAAATGCATGCATGTGTAAGGGGTCCCAAATTCCTAGGATAAAACAGTACACATGTTTTCTGTTAAACCACAAGTTTAAGATCTATGGTGTGTAGGTAATATTTTTATGTAATGGAGACCAAAATTTGATTGTATTATTTTCTTTATTGGTGAACAGCTTTCTGTCCAGGGCAGCACTTGTCACAAAATAGATGACAAAGGCTGGTTGGTGTTACACTTACACTACACGCTGTGGTAGCCTAAATAAATAATAAATACTTAATAGTGTTTTTACAGGGAATTAAAAAACAAAGTTTCTCTGTTCTGTTCTTACGAAAGTTATCATTGTATTACAGGTAATTACCAGTTCAACTAACTTTTAGTGATAGGGTTTAGGCATGTCTGTTGGGTTTCTTTTATAGCCTTTTGGATGTGAAATCTTACTTTTTGGCTTGTGGGTGCATTATTGTTTTCATTAGGAAGAGTGAAAAGAAATATGCGACTATTTTGATAATAATCATGTTTTATTAATTTTAAGTAACTGAGGGTAGTGCTTAAAATTGGTCACTTATCTTCTAAGATTGTAACCTCACTGTTGAGGTTACAAGTCTGCTTGGTAGTATACACAGATGTGTTATCTAATGTTACACCTGTTCTGATGAATGTCTTGTACCGAAAGCTTGGTAAAATGGGTGGTTTTTGCATTGTGGTAGTGCGTAGAGTTTTTTTTTTCTGACATTTTGTTATTTTTTCACTTTAAAAGATCAAAGAGAGGGCAAAGGTGGAAGCTGCCAGCCTTAGCAACATCAAGAAGAAGCACAACCTTGATCAGGAGACAATACAGCAGTGGGTGTGTGATGTCAGACAATGGGCGGTCACTGGTAAAACATGTAAAGCACACTATGTATATACAGTGTGTGTATATACACACACACACACACACACACACCTGTTAATGACTGTACCTTTATACAAATAATAAAAGGTGGCTATATTTTGAAAATATCACTAATAGTGTCTCTTGTCCAACTGTTTTGTTTCACCTATTTAGAGAGAGTTTACACTCCAGGTTGTACTGGAGAGCTAAGGGCTGACATTGAGAACATCACTGTAACCCTTTTGCGCAAGAAGGTTTGTTGTTGTCAAATCAAGTTATTTAAATTAATAATACTTCAAAAAAAACAATAATATTCTGGGATCATGACCGTTTTCTTTTCGTTTCGATTTGCAGATAGCAACCAGGCAAGACAAAGAAAGAGAAAGAAAATGACAGAGTTGAAGAAGAAGCTTCGAGAAAAGGTCTTGCAATACAACACCGTAATGGAAGGAGATCCGACTGACAAGGGGCTGGCTTGCAGTCTGACATAGGGATACATCCTACCATGGGAGAGACATGAAGATGGTATGATACGTATGAATTGCTAGTTTCTTTTAGTTGATTTCCATAGTATAAGCCTATGGCATCACTTTACATTGGCTTTAGAAATTTGATTCCCTTTTTGATCTTCACATGTAATGGTTCCAACCACATTTCCATATTTACCATTGTCTTTTTTGTTACTTGTCATGCAACAACACAGGAATGGGATGATACATTGAAATAAATTATATTTTAAATTATATTATAAATTATATTATTGTGACTTGTATTCATATTTTGAAATTGTTTATATTCTACAGAACCAATGCTGTCCCTAAAAACATTTCTCAGAAATAACATAATTATTTTTTACTTATATAATATAATAATAAACATTAATTTTCCACTATTTCATTCCTTTCCCCAACCAAAGGCAACACCTTCAGGTTGAAGAGGTCTATCTTGGACCAGGTAATGCTGCTGAAACGCTTGGAGGAGGAGCAGAGCATCCTGGTAAAGGAGATGTCTCAGCACATCAGAAAGTTAAAGGAGAATTAGTAATTATAATACACATTGAATTCATTGTCATGATTGTAACATTTACTATTTTACAATACTTTCAGAGTAGTGCAGTGCATCAAGAATCTGTTGTTCCAGAGTGGGGACGAGGCGATAAAATGATGTAACTGTTAACCTAGTCTGAGCTATCTCCACACTAGAGCTGTGCCAGAGTTGGAGCAAAGTCTTGCTGAACCCATTATCATTCTGGTGTATCTGGTTTCCATGTGCGTAAGATTACTTTTAAACAAGAAATAAAACATCACGGTCATTAGGGACATGGTATGTCAGTGTTACTCACAGTAACGGTTGCTCATGGAAAAATAAACAAAACTAGATAATCGTGTAAAAATTTTTAGATTGGCACAATACAGCTGGCAGGTGTATGGGCAGCTGGCCCAGCGCAGCAGCTTAAAATATCAAAATGTTGTGGAAAAATAAAATAAATCCTCTAACTCACAAATAAATTTGTCCATTCGCAGTGTACTAATCGTCAAACCCTGATGATTAAGCCAAAGACAAAAGACAACAGCCCATTTACGTTGGCCTGAAAAATGCTTGGAATGAAGACTAGCTATATACTGAATTATTGGAAAAATGTTGCATTCCTACTTTGTGGCCTTTCCATAGTTACATTTAAATAGTGAATTTCACTTTTGGTTTCATATGGCTGTGGATGCACAGTACAGCATAGGAGTATCCTCACAATTGTAAACAGCATACAAAAACTGTTTGCATTACCATTTTTTTTTTTTTTATAATCTCTACCCAAGACAATGGCTTGTCAAAAATCCCTACAAATGAAAACAGTACATTACATTACATTACATTTACTCATTTAGCTGACGCTTTTATCCAAAGCGGCTTACAATTGCTGTTTATGTCAAAGGTCGCACGCCTCTGGAGCAACTAGGGGTTAAGTGTCTTGCTCAGGGACACATTGGTGTGCCTGCTCTCTGCCAGTACAGAGAGATCCAGGCACAGAGAGATCCAAGAGCCCAATAATAAAATGCATGTAATCGTACATAACCAAAAGCTATTTAACATACCACATTGTGCAGGGCTGCCAGTCATAAAGATGTTCTGTCCTCCCCTGTGGCAGGAAGACAAAGACATTGTATTACTGTATGTTATTTAAATGTTGTACTTTAACAAGGAGTGAAAATATATTCATTGTTGACATAGTTTATATACTGCATATTTTGAATCATAGTCATCAAATAAGATCCATGACTGAAACTTCAAGCTAAAGGTATTTACAGGATGCCTACATTTACAGCTCAAGGTTGTGACTTAGACAACAGCATTTTGTCAAGATGCAAACTTGCAAAACAAGTTATCCAACCATTTTAGAATGTCATCCAGTGTTTCCTTTGTATTTTTTTAAGGTGGAGGGGGGTGGGTGTCTTTAGGGGTAATGTTTGTTTTTTGGATAAATAATAAAAGCGATAAAAGCATTGTTTTTATAATCACATATTTGTTGCTGCATTTTAAGTGAAATTTAACTTGGTTAAGGTTTTGAAATGACAATTCCAATAGCATTATTTAACTAATTGACAGGAAACACTGTCATCCAGTTAGTCATGGTCCTACCTTTCTGTTCCTTGTCTTTATTATTTCCTGGACTGGGAACATTTCAAGCCGATTGTGAGGGCAATATGTAATTGTAAGGAATATATTGTTTGCACCAATGTCCACAATATGTGTAGTACTTTTTGTGCAGGAATAAATTCATAATGCACACAATTATGCATTTTTTTCTACTGTTTGTCATTAGCACATTTAGTGAGATTTGAGAACCACAGGAGTATCAAAGGCTGCACATGGTTCTATTCAAAATCTTTGTTTCTTTGCCATCCCTTCTTTATGTTGTGTCTCCTAATTGACTGTTTACATTTTACATTGCTTGCCACAGAGCAAATATCTTTTACACTGGTATTCTTTACACTGGGACTATAACTTTGCAGCTCTCTAATTACATGAAGCAGGGATGTGTAGAGAACTATCAATTCAATTATTATTTATTGAAAAAATAATAAAATAATATAGCATCTAGGCATACAGTATAATTGCAATCCTGAATCAGATCCATAATAAATCAATAATGTTTAGAGGGTTTACAAAAATCACATTAACTTCATGCCGATTATGCGGGGGTAAAATGTCTGTACAATACATGCCGTGCATAGACTAAAACACACCTTTATTTTTTTGTGATTTTTTACGTTGCTGTGGACTCTGCAGTGGTGGCTGCACAGCTGGGACCTGGTGTGCTGGTTCCTGGATAGGTGGAGCTGGGTGTGGTGGTGTATGGCTGGAGAGAGCCAGGAGTGCTGGTTCCTGGATAGGTGGAGCTGGGTGTGGTGGTGTATGGCTGGAGAGAGCCAGGAGTGCTGGTTCCTGGATAGGTGGAGCTGGGTGTGGTGGTGTATGGCTGGAGAGAGCCAGGAGTGCTGGTTCCTGGATAGGTGGAGCTGGGTGTGGTGGTGTATGGCTGGAGAGAGCCAGGAGTGCTGGTTCCTGGATAGGTGGAGCTGGGTGTGGTGGTGTATGGCTGGAGAGAGCCAGGAGTGCTGGTTCCTGGATAGGTGGAGCTGGGTGTGGTGGTGTATGGCTGGAGAGAGCCAGGAGTGCTGGTTCCTGGATAGGTGGAGCTGGGTGTGGTGGTGTATGGCTGGAGAGAGCCAGGAGTGCTGGTTCCTGGATAGGTGGAGCTGGGTGTGGTGGTGTATGGCTGGAGAGAGCCAGGAGTGCTGGTTCCTGGATAGGTGGAGCTTCTCTGTATAGCATCACCTGGTCAGAGAGGCAGCAATGTGTAAAGTTTGGCTGATTGTTGACTCCTAATGTTAATTATTGTTCCAGTAAAGTGGATTCATTTCTAAAATAAGCGGACTAAACAGGTTATCTGTCACTTTTCAGAAAGGGGCGGGACGCGGGATAGTAAAAGTAATATAGTAATCTGACGAGTAACGTAACTAGTAACTTTTAATTCCCTGTAATAAGTAAAGTAATATTATAACTTTTACAGGAGGAGTAACAATTCCTGAGTAACTTGCCCAACACTGGTTCTGGTCTCAGCGACTTTCATGCCGTTAGGTACTTTTTTGCAAAATTTTTTACACAAATCCACCGTCAGCCCTTAATATAGGTCTGCTATAAGTGTGTGTGTAGCTCAGACACACAGACCTGCATGACAGAGACAGAACAAAGAGGAGAGAGATGGAGACAGCAATGTAACCTGGTTTCTGCTTTACTATAGAGTCAGAGTCCCGGCTTTTATTTTATGAGAAACCACAGGAAGTCCTGTTTCCCATTTGCGCTAGCTTCCCAGCTGAGTGTTTAGGCCCAGTCAAAACAATGCAGCCTCTATGCAGGAAAAACCCTGCAAAAGCTTATCGACATACAGCTGCGTCAATTTACATAATCAAAGTACTGACATTTTTATTGATTGGATTTAGCTGGAGGTCACAAATTTAGCTTTAGCACACTTCCAGTGTCCTGCTTTGCTTGTCATCTGGCTGAAATGCAAACTGTGACTATATAAGTCTGCTGGTGGTCTTGTGCTAAAGCTTCTAGCATATTTGATTTGATTGTGAGTGAGGCTGAACTTTTTAATGAGTCACAGCCACAATGGCACTCCCACTTTAGCTGCAGATTTCAAAAGTTCCAATAACTTAAAACTACCAAGGAGATAGAAGTGATGTATTTTAAAGCACAGGTGACCCCTGCCATCATCCCAAAGCAATTTTTGTTCTTGTTTTTCACAATACCAGCTCTTTAAAATGACTCTAGGTTGCAGCTAGGCTACAGCCAGATCAGAATTTCTAGTCTTTGCTGTTTGGAAATGTACAGGATAACACCAACAATTGTACAACGGATAGTGAAAATATGCATGTGTATGCATTTCAAGGTTAAATAAATGCAATCTCACCTTCAACCATCAATTTGTAGATGGCATCCACATTGTCAAGGCATGTCTTTGCGGATGTGCTAATGTGGGCATGCATTGGCAGCATTAGTTTAATTTGGCACGTCCCTGTCACCACCTTAGGAGGATGTGCAATCAGCAGCAGGGGCTTCATGCCAAGGGCAAACAACTTCTCAAGCTGTAACAGAGAGGTAGAAAGATCAATTAGATATGTACACAAAACTGTAGTTTACAGCTGAATTTGTTCTCAAGCTTGATCTGAAGTTACATCAAAGCTAGACAACATCTACAAACAATCAAACAATGATTTTTACATAATTTTTGAATAGATAAATGTGAGGATTTGTATGAGTTTCAACTCCCTAGACATAATAGTTTGGAAAAAACAGTAAACATGAATTATATTCTTATTAATAGTGTGGATGTGAGGCAATATATTATACCAGTAAATGTATTTGCTTATGTCAAAATAACAAAACACTTTTGGTGAATGAGATGATCGGAAAACTACATACCAGAATGGCAGCATCATCAAGAACATGGGACTTTATGTTGTTTTTCTTCATGAACGACAACCACTGCTTCTGCTGACTTTGAAATTCGTCCAGCTTTTTTTGGAGTCTTACATGTTGAGGTTGTGGATGTTTGCACAATGAACAAATTTTAAGTCCACAGTATATTTTTCCCTGCAGTTTGGGCAGGTCTTTTTTTGTGAACCTATGATCAGAAATGGCTGGGAGTGAGAGAGATAGATTGAAAGAGTAATTAAAAAAGAGACAATAACAGAAAGAGTGATCGAAAGAGACAAGTGAGAGAGAGAGAGAGAGAAAGAGTGGCTCTTAAAAGTGCCGTTGTTTTGATTTGTGTGTATATGTGTGTGTTAGTGGAGTCGAAGTGTTGCAATAAAGCTGTAAAACAGGAAGAAGCAAACAATTATTAGAATAGCCTTTATAGTAAATGAGCATTTCTTAATTGATAGGCCAGAGTAATTGTTATTATTAATTAAATATTTATCAATCACAACCACTACACATAATACAAATCAATCCTTACTGTGGAAATATCAGATGTGCACCACATTCACATGACACAAGCAAGTACCTACACAAATCTATTTTTATTTAGGCCTACAAGTAATGGAAACAGTGGTCTTCTTCTGTCCTGTTGCATAAAGTGCTTCTTATAATAATCCACTGCTCTCTCTTCTCAATGTCACAAATAACTTAAGTAACAATTACCCTCTTATCTCATAATGATTTCAGTGTCTTTTAAAATGGCAAAGTCTTACAAAAGTATGGCACCATAGTGTTACCAGGATATTCTACATATAAGTTAGTGGTGGGTCGTCTCTCTATTTAATTATGCATTAATTATATCAGGTATGAACGGTCATTGACGTTGAGTCGCACTGAGCAGTCAAATCCTCTGAAAGACTCCAGGTCCACTTTTTTATGGCAGTCCATTCCTGATTGCGGTAATTCTTTTTAGTTACACTTCTTCTGACATTTACTTTACACTTTGAATAAAACTTTAACCACTGCAACAACACGTTGTTAATTGTTGTCTTCACAACACATTGGCAAATACATGAGTTTAAAATGATTTTGGTAGCTGGCAGTGCCACAATCCAACAGTGCTGGGAATGATAATGCAACACTAACAAATTCAACCTAATCTCCAGGGATGAAACGCTACACAGATCGGGCTACAACTAAATAAATAACAGCAAAAGTTTTGCGTGCTTTTTAAACAAACAAACACCCCGGTAGGTTACCGGAGATACTACTTACTGTAGTCAGGTGGCGGGTGAAAATAAATGATTATGGGTAAGAAGCGTGCGTAACGTGACGTATCGTTGCCTTGGTAACGACCGAAAGTCTTCTGATTAATAATAATTACAATTATTAATAATATTCGCTGCTATGACAGAAAATACATTTGAAAAGAATAAAATATCCTTAAGGGTTTAATAACGTAAAGGGAACAATGTATTTAACACCGCCTCGGGCCATTCTTTAAAAATACTCCATCTATAAATTGATAGTTATATCACAAACAATTTACTGTTATTTAGACAACAAAAATCGGAACTAATACATTATAATAAATGATAAAAGGAGAACGTTTCGTAAACTAGAAAACAACATTTACCCGCATTATGTTATTTACAACATAAATATCGCGATGTTGTGCAAACGAGAATTGGGTCATGCTTCTTGACTGCGATTAACAAAATCGTAGGATATAGTACGATTTAAACCAACCTGTGTTAAATGGGATGAACAAATCGTACGATTTCGTACGAGCCAGCTCGTATGATTTCGTACGATTTAGCCACTTGGTTAAATCGTGCAAATTAGTACGAATTCGCCGTGAGATAGGGTTGCAACATCCTAAAAAAAAAAACTGACTGACGCCCTTCCCAACACAGGTGTGGCAACTCCATGATCACTCTATAGAGACTGCTTCAAATTTAGTTAATTATTAGATTAACTTTATTCATTCTGATTATTCACTGGTCTCATAAGCAATTCTTTATATTCTCTGCTAAACTAACCCTCTCTGCTTTTTTAGTAGGTTCAAGTCCAGCCCTATAAAAAAGAAAGAAAATACACTGAAAGAGACAAGTGGGTGCTCAACTCACCAAATAGTTCAAACTGAGGCTGGATTTGTTATAGTGAGGGCTATTATATAAAACAACTATAGGGCTAAAAGCATGAGAAAAATTATTCTATAGCAAAGAAAAAAAAATCGGGAAAAAAATGTCAAAGAATTATTATTATTGTTGGCAAAACAATGATACTGGTCAATCCATTTTGTTTTGGTAAGTTTTTAGAGATATAGATTGGAGAAAAAATTACTCCAAAAGTCCAAAATTATGAAAACGTAAATGCTGTCAAAACTGGGATGATAAGATGGAAATGTTGTTGGCCATGGATCCAAGATTATGCAGAGATCTCCAATTTTCTCCTTAAAGCAGAAAAGAACAAAAAGAATAGGAAAAATTAGACCAACAAATGAAAAATGCATTTGAAAAACTACAATGGCAGGCCTATTATTCTAAAATACTTATTTTTGTCTATTGGAATTTGTAAAAAGAAAAAAGGGATTATAACAACGGTGTTAGACTAAACCTTATGATCATTGACACTTCTCAATAGTGTTTGACATATGTGTTGACCTGATCAGACCTTGTGGCTAAAATTATCAGTGCCGCATTTAGAGCACAACCTGCAAGAGTATATGCTGGCCAGTGTGTGTGAGAGTGACTGAGTGTGAATGGAGTGAGAGATGATGTTTGAAGAAACACGAAGGCAAATCAATTATTTAGCCAATACAGCTGTATTTAAAATTTAATATGTGGGCCCACAGGGCAAATTCTGCCCAATAAAATAATGACCATGGATGGATTTGGTTAAATTTCCTGGTTGGAACTACTGTATAGTGGCAATTGGAGGAAAAAACAAAGAATGAAAAGAGAAAAATAAAAATAGAAAAACCAGTGCCATAATTGTGCAGCGCATAAAACGTTTAACTTTCTTTACAGCATATCATGATGGAGCTAATCTTTGTCAAAAGTATGAAATATTGTCTTGTAACTTTTGTCTTGTAACAAAGTGGGTTGAGTGTTATCCAAGATGCCTATTAAATAGTGGGCTGATAGTGGAACTCAAGACAAAGAGATAACTGAGTTGAATTGACTAATTGTAAGAGTACATTGGAAATTTATTATGAGAAAAATGTACAAAAATTGCAAATATAATGATGAAAAGTCAAACTGTATGAAAAACAAAGGGGAATATATGGATTAAATTCCTGCTGTTAATGAAAGCAGAAAGGACACCACTCAGCCCACATGACCATTCTACAGGGAACATCAATAAGGACAATGGGACAGATGAGCAGATGATTGAAATCACATGTTGTTGTCACTAACAAAAATAATTAAGCTTTGATTCACAGATAGCAGCAGCTCGATTCCAGGAAGGTTTCTGGGACGAGTAACAGAAAGAACCAGTGACTGTGCTTTGAAATTTCAGAAGAGACTTGTGCATTGATCAACAGAGTGACATTTGAGTCCATGTCTCTCAACTTAAAATACACCAACTGACTTCAGCAACCCCCCACAACTGAAGTGAGGGATCAAAGACATGCTGACAATGAGACAAAAAAAAAAGTCCATTGCAACGAACGACTCAAGAGTCATCCTGATGAAAGATGTAAAGATGAGAAGAGAGCTAACAGAGTGATCAAATCATGAATGGGAAAAGAAGACAAACTTGACCAGAAACACAGAAATGAGAGGAGCTGTGCAAAGAAGAGAGACTCAACAGAGATGAGTACAAGCTCAAACAATAGTCAACTTCAGCCCTTGAATAGATTCAGTAGCAACTTAATAATAACCCCGCCAGAACAAAAAATTATTGAAGAGAAAAATATATTAAAGCAACGTAAAAACAATGATAATGACAAATTAAGCAAAAACACTAAAATAATGATAACGATTAATTTAAGAAATTAACAAAGTACAGTGGTAATTAAGACAATTCATGAAGGAAAAAATTAGAACCAAAAATAACTTTTAAAATAAATCTTAAGGGGTACTCAGATGAAACTTGTCAATACAAGGGTATACTTAATTAATTTAAGGCTAGTTGAAATTAAAGCAAGTAACAAATATTCGATTTTAATTTTGATTCATAAGATTATGAATTGATTTCAATATGCTATTGACTAATTAAAATTATATTAAGTAGTGCTTATAGAAAGTTTATAGGCTTACAGGAAGTTATTAAATCCAATAACAAACAGGCCCTTGTAAACAATCTAAATGGCACCAGAGGGGGGCCAAAAGTAGATATTTGGCATTCACATGAAGCATAGATTGTTGAACCAACAATACTTTTCAATATTCTCAATCCAGATGTGCAATGGTATTAAACCAGTGCGCAAAGGGGGGAGTAAGGTAAGGAAATAAAAATTAAGGCAAAATTAATTAAGAATAAGGAAATTAAATTAAAATGAAGTTAAAATTAAAGGCAAATTAAATTAAAAGGTATGTTAGCAAAGTTTTGTGAAATTTGTGGCAAAAACTAAGTCAAAAATATCCCATAAGTCAGTACCAGAAGAACTATTAAAACATTTGGTAAGGATTATGTGGACATGATATAGATGGGTGAAAGCAATGAAATCAACAGAGGAGGGGCAGGAGTAAAAATTAAATTTCTAACAGAGAAGTAATCCTTAGATTGGAAGTCTATCAGAAATAAGGTCAGATAATGGGTCAACTAAACAGAAGTATTGAAGATTGAAAATACGTTGCATACGAAAATAAGGAAGTTTTAATAATAATTAAGTTATAATGCTAATGGTTTAAATGGTTGATATAAAAACTTTTAGATTGTTAGATTTACAGAAAAAGAAATGTACATATAAGGAATATGTAAGAGTGCAAAAAGTTGTTCTCTAGACTTATTTTTCTAATTGTCTAATGAGTTTATTGAATTACTTTTATGAGATAAATGTAACATTGCTCTGAAACGTTCTTAGTTAGAGTGATTACATGAGACATAATTAGTTTATTTATGATAGTTTATTTAGAAATTAGTAGAAACGAAGAAAAGGTATTCAGTTTAGTCTTGAACTGAGGAGCTACAAAGAGAAAAGGAAGCAATACGAGAGATTAAAAAGGTCAAAATGGTAATTGTTTAAATTTGGTAATAAAATAGACAAAATTTGGTAATAAAATAGACAGTAATGGAAATGTATTGCAATTTATTAGATGGGTTTAAAGTTTTTTGTTCACTAAAAAGGACTGACTAAAAGATTAATTCTTTGAATTTAGGATTGATATTCTTTTATAAAAAGCGATAAAAATTAGAGAGTTATGTTTACTCAGCCATATTTTGAATTAATAGTCATATGGATCATGCAAAACAAAAATGCATAATGAATCAATTAGACTACTATAATAAGCAGAGATTTATTATAATGCTTTGTCTGCATTAGGAGAAATACAATTATGTGAAAAAAGTAGAATGACTTATGTTTGGAGATCAGTGTTGCACTTTTACTAAATAATATTGCGCAGGGAGGAAAATTTAGCAATTACGATTGAGTCAAGAAAAACCGAAGAGCAGAAGTTAAGGAAAACTTAATGTAAAGTTTAGAGAATTATGAGCATAGTTAGGCTCAAATAAGGATGTTTTTTTGGAGATGCAATATTGAAAGGGGGTTATCTTTTTATATTAAGTTCACTAGTTGGAAAACCACGGTTAAACAAATGGAAATGCTGTAATATTAAGATAATGGAAACGTACTCGGTTACTAACGTAACCTCGGTTCTCTCTAGAGAGGGAACGAGCACTGCGTAATATCTTACGCTATGGGGAAAACCTCTTTTCCACGAGATATTGAAGCCAAAAATTATCCTTAATTTTGAATCAATGTAAAACGCGTTGCGACAGCATGCAGACATAAGCAAGGCGGCTCGCGTGCCCATTGGCTGACCTGTGGCAACAGCAGCAGCCTATCGAGCTCGTGCCCATTACGTCACGTCCCGCCAGAATAGGCGTGGCCTTGGCCTATAAATACGGCTCGACAGGCTGATACAAACTGGTTTTCATCGCTGAAGCGAACCAGCGCTGTTGTATGCATGGCAAGGTACGCAGCACTCGTTACGTTAGTTACGTTAGTAACCGAGTACGTTCTCTTACGAGAGTATCTCTCGTACTGCTTAATATCTTACGCTATGGGGAACACAATGCAACACGCCGTGCGTACTGGGATCCGACACCAAAGTCCCAAGGGCAGTAGCCCGGGGCTCATATAGTGCATAATCACCATAGACTCACAGAGAGTCGGAGAAGAGAGGCTGCAAGCATCATTCCCCATGAAATAGCATCCCACAGGAGCTAGTTATGTAACCAGTGTTTCACGCAGACAGGGTGAACGTGTTCAGCCTGAACTGGGTATGAGTACGGGTTATTCAACACCCATGGAGCTGTTCTATCGATCAGTGAGCGATGCACAAGCAAAAACTCAGCATTCTGCGCCGGCGCAGCGGGGCAGATAGTACTGAATTCTAGACCAACAGCAGCTTGGCCTGTAAGGCGTGAACCTCTAGGTTATAAAACCTTATAAATGTAGACGGCGAGGCCCAGCCTTCCACCATACAGATATCTTGCAAGGAAATCCCGCTAGACCACGCCCACGTGGGGCTATACGTGGGCCAGCGCATCCCTCCTGGAGAAAAAGTTCGGACAGTTAGTGTTCTCTTTGGACGCGAACAGGCCCACCTGCACTCTGCCGAATCTCTCCCACTGCAGTTGGATCGTCTGCGGGTGCAGCCATTCTCTTACTGGGACAGGAGGCGTTCCGTCAGCCTGTAAAGTTTTCTCGACCTGACGCCGCCCTGGCGATTTATGTATGCCACCACTGACATGTTGTCCGACCGGACCAAGACGTGGTGGCCTTTTATCTGGGCACAAAAGTGCCGTAGCGCGTTGTCGACTGCCAACAGTTCTAGACAGTTTATGTGTAGAAGCTTCTCCCGTTCTGACCACTGGCCAAAGAATGGTCTGCCCTCGAGCAGCGCTCCCCATCCCGAGGTGGAGGCGTCCGTGGGCACCACCTTCACACTCGAGGGAGTCCCCAGACTCACGCCCGACTGATACCAGTCGGCTATTTTCCAAGGTTCCAGAGCCGAAACGCATTTCATGTCGACCTTGAGGCGAAACAGACCAGAGGTCCATGCCCGGGGTGGAACTCGCGCTTTCAGCCAAACCTGCAGTGGGCGCATGCGAAGCAGGCCCAGCTGAAGTACCGAAGATGCTGAGGCCATGAGGCCCAGCATTTTCTGAAACCTTTTGAGCGGAACTATAGAGCCGCGGCAGAAGGATTTTGCGGCACGCTGAATGTCCAGTCCGCGCTCCGGCGACATAGACAGCGAGTCCAGCACTGTTCCCAGAAAAGAAATTTCCTGGCTGGGAAACAGCGAACTCTTCGCCCAATTGACTGTGAGACCCAGATTCTCGAGATGCCCGAGTAATGTGGTTATGTGTTCTATGAGCTCTGAGTGTGATCGAGCTAAAATCAGCCAATCGTCCAGGTAGTTCAAGACTCGCATGCCCTGAAGTCTCAGGGGTGCGAGAGCCGCGTCCATGCACTTCGTAAATGTACGGGCTGCTAAGGACAGGCCGAACGGCAGGACTGTGTATTGATATGCCTGGCCCTCGAAGGCAAATCTCAAGAATCGCCTGTGACGTGACGCTATTTGTATTTGGAAATAGGCGTCTTTCAGATCTATTGACATAAACCAGTCTTCCTCGTGAACTTGCGCGAGGATTTTCCTGGTTGTCAGCATTCTGAACTGGCGCTTCACAAGCACTCTGTTCAGCTGTTACAGATCTAGAATGGGTCTGAGACCCCCGTTTTTTTTTCGGTACCAGAAAATATCTGCTGTATAGCCCCCCTTCGCTCTGAGCCTGAGATAAAGGTTCTATGGCCCCTTTGCTCAGTAGCTTCGCTATTTCGGCTCGAAGTAGATGAGATACTTCGTTGTTTACCGTCGTTTCGACTCGCGCCGTGTAACGGCGGGGATGTTGAGCGAACTGTAGCGAATAGCCTCTTTTTATAGTGTTCAACACCCATTCTGATACCCCGGGAAGCTTTGCCCACGCATCTGCGTGAATAGCTAGAGGTAGAATGAGATCCGGGACTGGCCGCGGCATAGCGGCGGCCGCAGAGCTTCGGTGTGCTGAGACATAAACACTGTGTTTACAGTGTGCAAGGCGGGGGGCGCGCCGATCACGGCGGGCAGCCTGGTCGCGCTCGATTTCTCTATGACAGATTGTGGAGAGAGAGCGAGCGGGACAAACCCCGTGGGGTTGAGCGTGTCAGTGAGGGAATGTTGGCGTGGGACAGCAAGCACACTCACTGCACTGAGAACACCGTCGGCTTGTGCTGACTGAATATGTGTTGGTTTCGTTTTTACAGAAACCGTGGGACACGCATCGTGTAGTGTTTTTGGGCACTGTGTCGTGGGCACATTCACTACATTTTTTGCACAATCGAAATGAGTCGATTTTATTTGTGCTAGCCCTGAACTGTGGTGGGCTGTGTCTGTGTGTGGGAATGGGCACTGAGACGTGGGCAGTCTTACAACACTCATAACACCATTGGCCGTGGCCGGAACACCAGAAAATACACTCTTGATTGGATTTATCTGGGTAGCCATAAAAGGCTTTTGCGTGCAGGCAAGCGGGCAAATGAACCAGGCAGGAAACGCAGATGACATGACGGTCCCCGTCGCTGAGTGTGGCTCGGCACGAGGCGCAGGTTCTTTGCATCTTTAAAAAGATGCAGCTCTTTAGGAGAGAGAATAGACAGAGAGAGTGTGAGTCGCAGTGGCGAACACACACTCTTAGCAGTGAAAAGGATATAACGCCGGAAACCGTAGCAGGTACGGCGGCAGAAGGCGGCGAGGTGAAGGCCAGCAGCTTCAGGCTTGAAGGCTCGTCCCGCAGAAGGCTTACAGTCAAACGGCGCGGCTTCTCACTCCGGATCCAGCGATGCGTGAGCTTCGCTGAAGAGATGAAAATCAGTTTGTATCAGCCTGTCGAGCCGTATTTATAGGACAAGGCCACGCTTATTCTGGCGGGACGTGACGTAATGGGCGCGAAGGGGCGCGAATGGGCGAGGGCCTCTCTCGATAGGCTGCTGCTGTTGCCACAGGTCAGCCAATAGGCACGCGAGCCGCCTTGCCTATGTCTGCATCCTGTCGCAACGCGTTTTACATTGATTCAAAATTAAGGATAATTTTTGGCTTCAATATCTCGTGGAAAAGAGGTTTTCCCCATAGCGTAAGATATTACGCAGTACGAGAGATACTCTCGTAAGAGAACTAATGTTAGAGGGCAACCAAATTGATATTTACAAACATTGGATGTTGATTCAAGTACCTCAAATGAGGACGACGAAGATGATTGATGAGCCAGAGGAGACCTTCTACGATGTGCAAAGTGTCGGTCGAAGAGGATATCTACACTACATAACTGTGTCAATAACATGCAATGCTGAAACAAGTGTATACACACACTTATAACACTGTCTTATTCTTTGTTTAATTTTAATTAAGGAGTAGAGAATCTTTTACTCTCTCGATTAAAAGAAAGAATGAAAAACAACTGAAAGAAAGAAAAATGTATGGAGAGAGATGTTTGGTTCTTATGCTCCTCTGGAGTGTGGTGGCATAATTTAGTTATTGGAAAGGAGAATGAGTGATTCAATTGAGTCACTAGGTAGCATAACTGAGGGGGCTGGATTTTGAAACTACACCCTGGAAAGGATTTTAAAGTGGGGCTTAAATAAGCCCCAGAGGAGGGAATGTTAAAGATTTTATTATTTAGAAACTAAGTAATTTAGCTATATAAGAATACACAATTATTTCTTGTATGAGTTATTTCCTCTAATAGGACTCTGTCTAGGTGACTTTGAAAGCTGCAAGACCTTCTGTAAAAATACCCTGAATGTCAATTCTATTCTATAGGTTTTCCCTTGTAAGCGTCAGCCCACGAGACAAACAGCTGGTTGCTCTTGCGCAATGTGCGGGTTCTCTGTACATACATGTACAGCATATGAACCAGACATAAACAGTGTAACCTCTCTTCCTCTGGAGAAGAAAAAGGAGGTGGATGAAAAGCTGGCAAGTCCATTGCTCTTACTGTATTCGCGTGATCATATACTTTGGGCACGAATGCCAGGTTAATTCTAAAATTAGCTCTTTGATCACCCGGAGCAAACTTAATACATGAGGGGTGAACTGATAAAGCCTTTAGTTCATTCACCCTTTTTGGTGTTGTAAGAGCAAGTAACAGAGTCGTCTTTAAAGCGAGCAGCTTTAAGGCAATGTTATCAATGGGCTCGAACAGGGCTTTAGAGAGTGCGTTCAGGACCACAGACAAATCCCCTGGCGGGACCAGCACCTTTGGTACTGAGTGTAGCCTTCGTGCACCTATCATAAATCGACAGACTAGAGGGTGTTGGCCAATAGTACCCGAATTAATACCCACATGACATGCCGATATGCCGACATGCCAATACATGCGGACTGATAAACCTTAACCGTGGAAAAAGCTCTGCCTTTATCCAGGAGGTCCTGAAGAAAACACAGCACGTCCAAAACAGAGCACAAGAAAGGAACAATGTTCTTATCTGCGCACCATTCCTCTCAAACTTTCAATTTGAAATTATATAAAGAACGAGGCGAGGCAGCCCTCGCGTTCTGAATCATCTCAATAACTTTCGGAGGTAGCCCGGCTGCGCTCAGATTCAACCTCTCACGGGCCAGGCCCAGAGAGCTAGTTCCTGAGGGGAGGGATGGAATATTTCCCCTCGTGCTTGTGAGAGGAGATCCCTGCGCGTTGGTAACGGCCAAGGCTGGTTGTAGAGCAGTTGCGCAATCTCTGCAACCCACAGTCTCCCCAGTCAGTATGGCGCGATCAGAATCATCACATGTCTGCACTTCCGAACTCTCCGTAGTGTCGGCTCGATCAAGCTCAACGTAGGGAACGTGTACAGTAACACGTATGGCCACTCATGGGCTAGAGCATCCACACCCAATGGTGCATCGTCGCCGACCAGAGAAGAACAGGGGACATTATGCGTCTTCGCGCGATGCGTAAAGGTCTACGGCAGCCTGACCGAATCTCTGCCACACAATGAGGGTCACCTGGGGGTGAAGTCCCTCTGGACAATAGATCTCCTCCCCTGTTCATTATCCCTGGGACATGCCTAACCCTGACCTAATCTATGCAGCCTAACATTGAATTATAGAAATTGATAATGTTCTATATGCTATAATAAGCCATGTTGCAACTGTCCCCTCTCCCCTGTGTTAATGGTCATAATAATTGCATTAGCTGGCTCATCTCATGTGCTTTTTTCCCATGCACAGCACATAGTAAACACTCCTGAGGTAAATCAAGTAAAATAAAAAATTACAGAGCCTGAGCTGTTTCTCAACACTTTTACTTTGTCACTCCAATTCATACAATAGAATATGAATTCTTTAAAAAGGCATGACTCAAAATGTCCTTCCTTGATCTACATAGATACTCAGAGCTACTGTTCTTATTGGCTATAGCACTTGTCAGTACAATCTATGCAAATTAGCCATAGAAGGTTCAGTTGTGTACTCGCTGCTAGAGAGTTAGCACTCATGCTACGTATCTGTATCTGTACCTTGTACACTTTTTCATTGTAACGCAAACATAACACACTCCTCTACCAAACATTTGGCTACTGTTTGAGCTTCCAGATGAGGTAATGAGAATACATCTGTTTCATTTAGAAAAGTAATCCCCAATAACTAAAATACATGTATTTCTCTGACTCGGGGGGCCTACTATATCCAAAGCTATTCATTCATAATCTAAGAGACAAATAACTGTTAAGGGAGCACAGGGGGCCTGTCCAACTGATTTATGTGAAGCACGATCGACACATTCTTTATATAATATTTCAGTGTCTTTATACCTTATGGTTTATTTGCATCATTATATTATTATTATGCAGAATTGCAGCAAATATGCATAAATTTAGAGACTGACCAAAAATTCAGAAAAATTACTGTTTTCTCAAATAAAGCTTAATAACACTGACAGCAAAGGCCAAAATAAAATCAGTCGGCAGGGCATGACCATATCTCAGGCTGTTCTGTGTTCATTTATCTCTTTTTCATGCTTGTATAAAAAATTTGGTCAGTTTCAGTTTGCACTTTTAGTTTTGAGAGAGAACTACTTTGATTATTGTGACAATTATTGTTCGCACTTAAAAGTATTGTGTTATTTATATGTTTATTTTATTTATACTGTTTAATATAATTATAATTTATGTATTTTTTATGTTCAATTTGAGGAAAGGAGTTCAGTTACATTTCTCAAGTGAAATCAAACAGGGAAGAAAGCAGTCGGTTGAATTTGTGGCAAACTATTTGTGTTATCAGTGTTTACATGTTCTTTTACTGCATATAATTTATTAAAATAGAAGTAAAATGACATTCATTACAAGTTCATTTTAAAATGCACCTAAATTGTTTTGCATTTTGTGATTTTCAGTTGAATTTAAGACTATTTTCCTTTTATATATTTTATCGAGGAAAAATCTTGTCTCATTCTCATGAACCCAATCTTGTGTCTCGTCTCGTGGGGTAAGTGTCTCGTCACACCCCAGATACTAATGTTAATTCCAGCTAGACTACTAATGTTAATTTTTTCAGACCAATTGTAAACTGTTTGTTCTTCAATGAACAAGAGCATTTAGAAAAAAGAAAAATAATTTTGTTGGACAAGCAGATTTTCCAGGAAGTCGTGTTCTCTTTCATTTTCCATGCGTTTTCCAGGACTGGAAAATTGGTCATTCATTTTCCAGGTTTTCCAGGGCACATGGGAACCCTGCTAGTGTAAGTGATATGCAGAAATTTCAGAAACATATTCGACCAAAATGGTTTAGGGCCAAATCACTGACTGAAACAGTGATGCTTCATTAGCCCTTCTCCGGTCAAACAATAAATGAAGTTATGCCGTTCTTTAACCCCGCTGTAGCCATTGAAGTGGCAGCGCAGCACCCGACCGCTCGTGAACATATTGTGATATAAATATTTTATGTAATAGTTATTTTCAACATTAAATATTCAGAGAAATGCAGACGAATGATGCTCAGGTAAAAGACCATACAGTTGAAACCAGATATTTACATACACTTCAGAAAAAAAACACAACTTTTATTTCTTTACTGTCATACATTAAATCAGAGTAAACTTTTTCTGTTTTAGATCAATAAATATTAACATATTTTTTGCATTTGTTAAATGACAGAATCGAGCGAGGGATAATTTTTTTATGTATTTTTTTTTACCACTTTCATCAAAATCTGATACATACATACACTTCCTAAGTATTTGGTAGAATTGCCCCGAAACGGTTTCACTTAGGCCAAACGTTTTGGGTATCCTTCCACAAGCTTTCTACAATAGTTTGCTGGAATTTTGGCCCACTCCTCTTGACAGAACTGGTGTAACTGGGTCAGGTTTGTAGGCCTTCTTGCTCGCACTCGCCTTTTCAGTGCCGCCCACAAATTTTCTATGGGATTGAGATCAGGGTTTTGTTATTGAGATCAGGGCTTTGTGATGGCCACTCCAATACCTTGACTTTGTTGTCCTTAAGCCACTTTGTAACTAATTTGGAGGTATGCTTGGGGTCATTGTCCATTTAGAAGACCCATTTGCGCCCAGGCTTTAACTTCCTGGCTGATGTCTTCAGATGTTGCTTCAATATATCCACAAAATTCTCTTTTCTCATGATGCCATCTATTTTGTGAAGTGCACCAGTCTCTTCTGCAGCAAAGCAGCCCCACAACATTATACTACCACCCCCATACTTCACAGTTGGGATGGTGTTCTGAGGCTTCAAAGCTTCGCCTTTTTCCTCCAAATATACCGTTTATCATTATGGCCGAACAGTTCAATTTTTGTTTCATCACACCACAGGACATGTCTCCAGAAATTACGATTTTTGTCCCCATGTGCAGTTGCAAACTGTAGTCTGGCTTTTTTATAGTGGTTTTGAAGTAAAGGCTTTCTTCTCCCAGAGTAACCTTTTAGCTCATTGTGGTACAGGACTCGTTTTACTGTGGATAATGACACTGTCTTACCAGTTTCAGCTAGCATCTTCACAAGGTCTTTTGCTGTTGTCCTGGGATTGATTCGCACATTTCGCACCAAAAAACGTTCCTCTCTGGGACTCAGAATCCGTCTCCTTCCTGAGCGGTATGATGGTTGTACATTCCCATGTTTTTTATACTTGCGTATTATTGTCTGAACAGATGAATGTGTGATCTTCAGGCATCTGGAAATTGCACCTTAGGATGAGCCACACTTGTGGAGGTCCACAATTCTTTTCCTGATGTCTTGGTTGATTTATCTTGATTTGCCCATGATGTCAAAGAAAGAGGCTCTGTGTTTGAGGTGTGCCTTTATATGCATCCACAGGTGTGCCACCAATTAACTCAAATGGAATCAATTAACCTATCAGAAGCTTCTTAAGCTCAGAGTGGAATCATCTGGAGTTTTCTTTTTGTTTAAAGACACAATAAGCTTAGTGTATGTATACTTCTGACTTTGATGAAAGTGATTAAAAAAAATACATACAAATTATCCCTCGCTCGATTCTGACATTTAACAAATGCAAAAAATATGTTAATATTTATTGATCTAAAACAGAAAAGGTTTACTCTGATTTAATGTATGACAGTAAAGAAATAAAAGTTTTTGTGTTTTTTTCTGAAGTGTATGTAAATATCTGGTTTCAACTGTATATACTTACCAAAAAAGTGCTTAACACAGTAGAACTAACAGTCATGATTAGTTTAGATCATTACAAACCAATCACCAGAACAAATCACAGTGAAGACTTGAGTGACATTGATTTTTACTCAACTGTATGATTTAAATGTTTAAATGTTAAATCTTTCTATTCAGGAAACTCACTTGGTTGTTGTGGCCAGTGATCTTCCGGTCGTGAATAAAACTTAATTTCTACAAAGAGCAACTCGGGAGTCGTGTCAGTATGCTGCGCAGCTGAGAAATATATTCTACGCTCAAAAGACAACAACAGAACATCTGTGAGTGATAATGATATAGCTTCTTGATGGGACGCCGTCACCTTACTTCAGGGAAGTATTATATTGTATTTTAAGTATTCAGGTAATTACCTCAAGATACTGTAGTTATTATTTTTAACAACTAGAAGTTGTTTAAATTGTCCGTGGTGATCAGATTAAATAGGTTGCATTCGTATTAAAAATTTCCACGACAAAATCATCTTTAGGCCTACTAGTTATAGCACGAAATCATAATGAATGAACATCAGAAGGAATGTTGAAAGAAACAGTACAGTGGAAACACGTCATTACCCGAGGAAAGCCATTTAATGTCCATCGCTTAATCTTCTAGAAAATAATTTTGCTAAGTATATGCATTACATTTCAAATTCAATATATTTTTAATTGACCAGTTGTCTGCATTATTTACTGTATGATTGAATAAATCTGTCAGTTTACAGCCACCATTTAATTTCAACAATGAATTGGAGTAAATTCGATCCCGACAGGGCAGATATCTCATTTTAACATATCAGTACACAGTGATTTTACTTCACAGAAGTGGCAAAAATAGCTTGAAATGTGACGAGTTTCTCTCTTTTGTTCTCCATTCGGACATCTGTAAACCCAGAGGACTCCAGCGCTTCCATGTAGACCTCAGGACGCCAGCTCTCCCCGCTAAACATGTTCTTCGAGGCAACTTTTTTAACACTCTCTAGTCTGAGAGTTGTAACCATAATTCCACCTGAGGAACAGAAAATAATTTGTTCTGAATGTTAAACATTATGTTATGAAAATAAATTTTTTTTTTATTTTTTATTGGCAATGAGGATTCAATGAAGAACCTTTAGCATCCTTGGAGCCACAAAAGGTTTTTTATAGCAGAAAAAGGTTTTTGGATTATTAAAATGGTCTTTACACTTTATACAAAAATAGTTCTTATAAGAAATGTTCACTTAAAGGTTCTTTGGGGAACCGAAAGTGGTTCGTCTATGGTACATGTGTCAAATGTCGCTCCTGTAGGCCCACTGACCTGCAGAGTTTAGCTCCAACTAGCTCCAAAACCAACCCGATCTCACGGCAATTCATAACCAATTCTACGAGGTGGCTAATTTGTTCGAATTCAGACGACCTCACTCGTACGATTTTGGCTAAATCTTACACATTTTACGAGTTGCCCAATTCGTATGAATTCGTACGAATGACCTACACCTGAACCCGCCCCTAAACCTACCCGTCACGGTGGTTTAGACAAATCGTGGTCGTGAGATAGCGTTGCCAAAACGCATGCCTGGAAGTTTCTAATCCTGACATCAAAGTACCGCGAGTGATTAGAGAAGATGGCTCCACGTGCTTTCGAATCACGTACTTCAATGTCATACAACGATCGGTTTGCACAGCGCAGCGCTGCTTCAAGTTGAACACACCTCTTGATTAGCTGGTGCAGGTGTGTTTATTTTGGAGCTAAACTCTGCAGGGCAGTGGCAGTTTGACACCCCTGGCATTCTGCAAATAACCCTTTTTAGATCCCTTTATTTTTAAGTGTAAGATGGCTAAATATGCCATTTTAAATGTCCATTAAGATTAATGAGAGCACAACCATTTAATAAATGTGTTGGGGAAAAAAAGGTGGCACATTGCCTTGTTAATCTCATTCTATTCTTAATTAATCTATATATGCCTACTTAAAGTTTGCCAATAGTAAACACATATCGCTCAAGATTTGGTTAAATCACTCTTACCTGGCTTCATCACTCTGTGGATCGCTTTCGCCCCCGCTTTGAGATCCGGCCAGAAGTAATAACAGTTACAGTGAAACACCTTGTCAACAGTGTTTTCCTCTATCGGCATGGCCAACAAATCACTGTAATACAACACAACCTTTCCTCTGGAGATCTGCTCCTCCATGCGCTTGCTGGCCATCTGATGCATGTACTGTGAGTAGTCCACACCCAGCAGTTTCCCTCTCGGGCCCATGAGGAGCTTCGAGGCCTCCTGAAGACCAATGCCCGGCCCGTGACCCAGCTCCAGCACGGTGTCGTTGGGTTGTATGTTGCTCAATGTCACTGCATTCTCCTCCAAAATCTGATTGTTCCATTTAAAGAACTTGCTCACCAACCATCCAGATAAAGAATACGTGGGGTGACCCAGCTGTTTGCCCAATTTGTTAGACAGCATTTCTAGACACACACACACACAATGTATTATACACACAAACATTTATCATCAAAACAGAATTGAACGTAATTCAAATCATTGAATAAAAACTACACAAAAAAATATGAATAATTCTGTGATAATGAAAATTTATTAGAGTATCAATAATTTAGTAGGCTACTATAAAAAGTGAATGAAACGCCTTTGTATTTGAAACCATCACACTAAGATCTATGTCGTTAAATTAAGCTTAAAGTAGCCTACTATTGAAATCGAAATTATTTTTTGTGCGCGCGCACACAAACACACAAAGTTGCCACTGCATGTGCTGGACTATGAAATGAGAAGGCAAGGTCCTATCTGCGTTCTAGTATAATGTAAACTCATACAGGTACACATTTATGTTTAAATAGTTGTATGGTTAAAGGCTTTAGTAAAGTAACATTTAGTTCGATTTTCACTTTCTGGACGGGGAGCGAGAGTCTGTCTTACAAAAGATAGTAATAGCACACTTACGTAGACGGTTTTATAGCTATACTACAAATATTGTTAACACATTTAATCAAAAAACAGTCAACGCGAGTTGACAAAACAGCATTGTTATGTATGTGTGCTGCTCCGACGCGCTTTCCTCATAGACAGTAAATAAGGGACCGTGTGAAAATTCCACCGACTGCGCGAACTGAGGCGTCCATATATTGATTTGGTTACGACAAAAACGTCAATAAGACATATTCTAAAGGTTATTTACTTACCCCAAATACATGGAACAGTGCTTAATTATTTCTAAAATCTACCAAAATTGTATTTTACATTCTGACTTGTAGCAGGTTCCTAAGGAGTCCCTAAGATAAGTAGCCATTTAAAGTCACAGTGAAATCAACATTGACAATTCTTATTTTGTATTGAATATTGTAGTTTATTATAAATGATGCATCCCTGCACTTTTTTTTAATACATGTGCCCTCATAAACTTTAATCAAAAAAACTTCCCCTCCTACTTGCAGCAACATCTCATATCTTCTCCAATGTGTTTACTGGCGTGAAGGGCGGGGCAACCTGTCACTCACATGAGATCCACCAAAAGCAAACCATACAGTCAATCCCACATGGACAAAATCAAGTCCAGCCATATTTTTTTCTTGTTTCAAAAGCCATTTCACTCTGATATGACACAATATGAAATAAAAGTTTAACCCTAACTTTTTTCATGTCGACTTAAAAATCATGTCATGCATTTTCAGAAATAATCATGCAACAGCACTGAAAGGTTTTGCATACCAACACTATTTTGTTTATATTGACAACTTAAGACAAGGTCACATTTTTTAATATGTTTACATTGTCAAAAATAAAAACATATTTCTTGTTTATTGGTTACTACTTGCTACTGCTCAGCTAAAATTATTGTAATAATCACCTTGTTTTCAGACTACAAGTGAATAAATCCTCAACAGAAGTGCAAATATTTAAGTCAGTGCCATAAACTGAAGATATAAACAGATCCATGAGTGATTTAAACAGATTGCAATATAGTTTTGTGGGGATCTTCATAATAAATGTGTACTAAGATATAATTTTATATTGACATTTTTAGGCTCTTTAGACAACAGATGCTATAAATGTATCGAGGACTAATGAACAATTCGAGAAGATGCAAATTTTGTGTAACTTTAAATATATTTTATTATATTCACATAATCAACAAGAAAAGTAAACCAGAAAAATAACCATACTAAAAAGAAACAATTTGTATAATAAACAACAACTTAATCATTGTGCATCAGTCATTTGTAAAATATAAAGCTACTGCATGCATACTTTCTTGGTATGCTCTAAATTCTCCTGTGCAGTAAGTGCTTCTCTCTTGTGTGCAGTTTTCTTATTTTTATTCTCAGTTGAAGTCTTTTCTTCTGCCTCCAAACAACCCTTCAAACACAAGAGGAAAGGGAAACAGAGTGAAGAATTAAATAACAATGGTTCCCCCCAGTGGCTCATGTGTGTAACGACAGTGTATGTTGAACTCAGGCTTTGCCAGACAGTTGAAACACAACAGACCTAAAAAGCACAAATCGTACCTTGTTCTTCTGGATTGCATGTTCAGCCGTCCAGTTCTTTGCCTTCTCTAGATAAAGTGGTTTGTTGTATTTAAATTCTGAGGACTGGAAAGTATGTGAGACACATTAATTTTCAAGAGCAATGACAGTCAGAACACCCCATGAAGTAAAGAAAGCAGCACAAAATAAAATCATTGTTTAACAGCTAATCCCTAACTTAATTCCCTGGTTCGGTCAATTATGTTGTGAAGTTGCAGATTTGATCTTTAAACTGAGGGAACACACAGCAGCTCAACTCACTATATCAGCCATGAGTGGGTCGTCGGGGTTCGGTTCGGCCATCAGTAACTGTATGGAAGTGAGCAATGTTGAAATGTTGAGCGAGGGCCTCCACGCTCCCTTTAAAGAAAATGCATGAATACCAGGTTGACTAGTTTACAATAGCAACAAATATGCATAAAAAAAGGTCTACCGTCAGTGCTAATATCACTACAAGTGTCATATATAAATTATGTTTTGTAAAACATATATAATTCACACTAGAATGATATTAAAGGTTTGGGTTCAATTAGATTTTCAGTCTTTACCTTTGGTGGCAATTTCAGAGCATCAAGACAAATGCGTCCTGCATTATCAATGTTGGGGTGATAAATGGGTGTCAGGAAACGCATCTTCGGCGGCTCAAACGGATACCTTCAAACATGAGAAAAGTGTTAAACGCGTCTAAATTTATTTAATAAAATTGTAAATTGATGCTAAGACCCTGTGGTAGACTTTAATCATTTTAAACCAAAAACTGTTGTTTTAAAGGGCACCTATTATGCCACTTCTTACAAGATGTGAAATAAGTCTCTGATGTCCCCAGACTGTGAATGTGAAGTTTTAGATTAAAATACCCAACAGATCATTTTTTACAGGATGTTAAAATTGCCACTTTTTGGGGGTGAACAAAAACGCACGTTTTTGTGTGTATCCCTTTAAATGCAAATGAGCTGTGTCAGGACAATCTCATCTCATGGAATGGAAATGTCAGAACAGAAACTGTCAGTAGCTCTAGCTGTGTTCAGTTCGACCTGGAGTCGGACAATAATGCCCACAGAGCCAGAGAATATATCCTGTATGGAGATAGAACGGGTATAGTTTTGTTCAATTACGGTTTTAACTCATTTGTCATCTTGCTTTTATCCACTATTAGTACAAGCCTGCAAAATGCCAGTCTTGGCAAGTATTAAAGAGTCAGCTTTGGAACGTAAATAGTTGAGAGAAAACATGTTGTGTAACAGTATACTGGATCTGTGCATAAGCTCTTAAAGTGACAATAGCCTAATAAACCTTCTGCTGTCAGTCACGTTAATCAAAGAACAAAAGACAAAAAGAAAATCACTTACTGCACTCAACTGAATAACTTTTGTAACTTTAATTGCAAGCATTAATCTTGTATTTAATTTTTAAAATGAAGACTATTCACAGTGTTATTTTACATTTGATTATTTCAATTTCCGTAGTATTTCTTATCAGAATACTAACCTACTGTTTTATAACCACCTGAAAAACTTCATAAAAAATGACTTGTTTATTTCATATCCGTCTTTATCCTATCTATTGCATTTATTTGTGCTGTTGTTTTCAATTAGTTAATTAGTTCTTATTGTATTACTGACTTCAACTTGTGTTTTTTTTTTAAGAAAATAAATTGTGCATTGAAGAAAATAACATTTTTGTTTGTCAATAGTTATTTGAAAGAAAATCGGAATCGGCTCAGAAAATTGCAATCGGTGCATCATCTAATATAGCCTATGCTAGTAGTTAAACCATGATATTACATATGATTTTCATATGGCTTTTACACAAGATGTCACTAGTCTCCTTACACTCTATTTTAAAC
The DNA here is from genome assembly GCA_026230005.1 of Gila orcuttii. NCBI lineage: Eukaryota > Metazoa > Chordata > Actinopteri > Cypriniformes > Leuciscidae > Gila > Gila orcuttii. The sequence continues at coordinate 32,628,755 of JAPDVR010000021.1, forward strand.
TTTATATTATCTGTATTAATACAGAATAATAAATAATATTTATATTATCTGTATTAATACAGAATAATAAATAATATTTAATGTAGAAATAAATTGTGCATATTTTAGAGGTGAATACCACACATGAAATCCACTCAAAATATGAAACAATAGAGAAAAAATTAGTATTGAATTAAAATATAATACATCCCTTTCATTTACAAAAAAAAAGTACATATATTGCCTTCAATCAGTGTTGACCATCAGGATGTGTAGCTACTGTAGGCTCACCTCTCGGGTATGTTGATTTCCAGTGTGAAAAGGCCTCCTTCATAGGGAGTGCTTGCACCTCCAACAATCTCTATATCAAACACAGGAGTAATGCAGGAGTGAGGATGCTGCCAGTATTGAAGATTTACTTAGATATGGCATGTAATGTGAAGTGAAGGCAGACTGACGGGCTTGTAGTTGATCCAGCCGTCCCTCGACCTGCCAGCACGAGACTCCCGGAGGAGGTTCAGCACTGAGAAGCTGCATCTCCCGCTTCAGGCGACTGGTTCTCTGCATAACGCCTGTCTGAATCAACACGGCACGGTTATTAAGCGAACAATACTTTAGCAATTGCCATATTCACAATACACACTAATATGAATGGCACATTCCCCTTACAATCAGCCCAATGTTAATCTATGAAGACTGCGTGCGAACTCAGTTTTGTCATGATGTTACATAACGTCTATATTCTATAGCTAAAGCAAATTATTTAATTGACCATCATATGGGATATTTACCTTGATATCTTGACGTACTAGTGTTGTTACTGCCGCGGTTTGCTTGATGACTAATAATCAGTGAAGTTGAACGCTGAACGCTGAACACTAAACACAAACAGCCCCTGTTTTTGATTCTGCCCGCTAAATGTTAATACGTCATTGTGCGACCGACACGTGGTTTTACTTCAATGTGCATTGTGGGTATTGTAGTTTCTTGCTTCTATGTTCACTCGTCATAGTTTGATGAATGTCTTTTTTGCTACAGCTGAAGCAATATTCAATTAAAATGTTCTGTCACACAGTCTTAAAATACCTGTATGGATGTGAGAGGTGAAATGTTTTGTAGCCTACCTTTTATTGAAATGTTTTGCAAAATGAGCTCACCTCATTTAGCTATATATTGCTAGCCTAGTGCATAATGTCAACCATTGAAAATATTTACTCCTTTTGGATTTATTTTATATGAAACACAATCCTGGGTACGTGTGGAAGAGCAGATAGCATATCATTTCATCACAGGAGTTGCAAAAATAACTTGAAATGCAATGCAAAGAAAAGTTAGCCAATTCCGGATATCTGCCTCCATATTGACCTCAGGATGCCATTTGTTTCCAGTGAGAACCTTCATAGAAACCACTTTGATGACACTGTCTAGTCTGAGCTGAGAGTTGTTTATCTATAATTCACAGTTTCATGTTAAGCTATATAGCCTACCTCACAGTTTAAAATTATCTCATAGTTCTGTTTTTTTCCTGAGTTCTGGGTTCTGAGGTGCGTCTCATACGTGCAGGTGTTGCTGTATCCTTCAGTCCTTCAGATGATTGTAGTCTCCAGATGGTCAACGGCCACGTCACACGTTTCCTTATGCAGTCACAGCATGGAAATATTAAAACTTATATTTGGATAAATGAGTCATTCCACGAAACCGGTACGATTTGAGTCCCTCTGACCTTTTTAAGTGTATTTTACCTATTGGGTCACCAAAATCTATAAAAGCTTTTTGTATCAATTGAAATGTCTCATTTAATAGAGTTTAAAAATAATGACAAACATTTTATCTTTATATTAGAAATTATCTTGTTTTTTCAGTTGACACCACCTATTTTTTCATGTCCCTCATGGCCTTCTATGAAAGTGTACTTGGAATATGAATAATAAAATTAGAAAAAAGTCCATACATTTTGCCATTCCCATGAATCTGAGCTTTTTTGCTGGTAATGTTTTTTTTTTTTAAATAAATTCATGATTATTCATTAATATCACATTATTTATTTCCGTACCTCAGTAATCCCTCAACCCCATTACACACATCATTCTCCCCCCATAAAAATAATGAACAGATCCTTATGTGACATAAACAACAGGAAGTGACATCATAGACGTCTTCTGAACAACATTGTGTGCAGACACAGGCAAGTTACCAACTACTTTTATAACTATAACTTATTTAGAATTGTGATATTGTGGTTGTCAAGCTCAACGACTCAATCCCGTTACATCAAATAAAGATCTATTACTTGTGAAAATGATCTTTGTTATTTCAAAAGCATACATGATTTCTTAATATCATGCATTCCATGTGCTCTCCTGTTATTCACTACATATAGAGCAGTGGCCATTTTTAGCAAAAAATCACAACCCCGTCACACTCAACCCCGTTACTTTGCCACGAAGCATGCGCACATGTAAAAAAAAAAACACACAAACACACTCACTCACACACACACACACACACACACACACACACACACACACACACCCACACATACATCAAAAAAGCACACAAGTTATAGGTTTTATTTTAATGACCTATTCAGTCATTTTATAATGTTCTAATGTATTCTACGTTATTGTTGTTTTTCCTGCAGTCGGGTTTATAAAACTGAGTTGCAATTGCAATTTATATCTGTTGTTTTTCTTGGTAACATAATAAAATACAGTGCTTATAGAAAATCTTACAGTGAATTTGAGTAAAAAAACAACTACTCATATGTTAAGCTGTATTTGTCTCTTCAACCCCGTTACCATCTTCAACCCTGTTACCCTAGTCTCAACCCCATCACACCTACATTTTTATGATTTTTTTTTTTACGTTTATGAAAAAGTAAATTATTGTTTGTTGAACTCAGTCTGAAATGTTCAGAGCAATCAAAAGAATATTGATTTTAGTTCAAATTCTGAAGTTAAGCCACATCTTTGATCAAAAATGATGAGGTTGCTGTCACAAAAAGTGCCCATTTCAGGCTTTAGTATAGCATAAGTGTGAAATGATATGTACATCTTACGTGTGCAATTACTGAATTAGTGTGAGGGACATCTGACTAATAGGAAAATGTTGATTTTCAGACAAAAACAGGTGGAGAAGAAAAGACATGTTAACTCGCAAAAGAATTAAGAATTAAAGTGAAGAATTAAGTGTGAAACCATCAGGAACCCTTTAGTCTCCAGCACAACCATTTTCCAGAACTGACCTGAGTCTCCAGAAGTGCAAGGTGTCAGGATCTCAGAGACTTAGGTTAGGTAAAGAATCCCAAAAAATGATACCCACTTAATTAGAATCACAAGCTGAGTGTAGTAAAAATACATGAAGACTGGTTTTTTTATATGCTTTATAGACAGACAAATTGGAAGTGACTTTTGAAGGACCAGCACCACATCCTCTTGTACCACGGTTTGAAAAATTAATCTTCCAGAACATGGCAGTGAGTTTTGGGAGTTCATTTTTTAGTCCATCTCTGCAAAACGGACTTCAGTAGGAGATGATTAATGATAACTTATAAATGATTAAATACAAAATCAATAGAAGTTATTAAGATGAATGTGGTTTGAAATTGGTCAAATGTGCCTGAAAAAAAAAATATATATGATCAGAAAATCAACTTGCCTAATAATTCTGCACACACTGTGACCAATTAGTTTCACCATTATTTAATTTCAAAATTTTACTATAGTGAAATGGTCACTTTGATTCTTGAAATCCATCCATCTTCCAAACTGCTTGTCCTATAGGGAAATGGGGAGGCTGGAGCCTATAAGAACCTTATTCATATACACTCTTAGAAAGAATGTGTCAAAAATGACACAACCTGTGTTAAATTTTAACACATCCATGGGTGAGCTCCAGGACCACTAGTTTTGTGTTAATTTTAACTCATTCACTGTGTTAATGAGTTTAACACACTAAATGTGTCAGAAAGGTTACCATAAAGATGTGTAAACATTACCACATTATGTGCTATTCTTGGCTACACATATTGTGTTAAAGAATGTATCGAAAAATCCTAAATAAAACGTTAATATAAAGTCTGTGGTTGATTATCTTTTTTATTATAATTAAATATCAACAATTAAACTGAATCCAAAATAGAACAATACAATTTAAAGCAGTCAAAAAGGAAATGTCCAACATAGGACAAAACAGTTCTTTTCACACTTTTCTCATTAGGTAACATGACACATGATCCCACCTTCAAAATAATTTCACTCATTTCCAAACATCTGTGATTTGATGAAAATTTAGAAAATATAAAGCATTTTAATGTTTTTTAAAGAAGTATCTTGTGCTCATCAAACATTTAATTTGATACAAAAATACAGTAAAAACAGTAATATTGTGAAATATTATTACACTGTAAAACAGCTGTTTTCTATTTGAATATATTGTAAAATGTAATTTATTCCTTTGATGACAAAGCTGAATTTTCAGCATCATTACTCCAAGTCTTCAGTGTCACATGATCCTTTAGAAATCATTCTTATATGATTTGATGCTGAAAAACATTTCTGATTATTATCAATGTCTGTAGTCCTCCATCTTTTCCACAGCATAGGAGTAAAAGTGATCATAGAAACATTCTTTAAAAAGCCAACCTTTGGGAATAAGCATATTATGTCCACCTTTGGGAAAAAGTAAATGAAGTAGTCTTGTGTAGCCAGACCTATCCCTAGACTCTATCGCAGCTTTTCTTGACCAAGGACTGTCCAAGAGGCCTGACATGTAACGCAACAAATTTACAGTTTGTTTTGTTCTGCGTCATGTTTAGGGACGTGACAATAATGTTGATGTCCCTACAACAACAGACTCAGTAACAACAGGCGTGCTTCTAATAAATTGAACGGTATCTAATTAAACAAGAACGTTGAGCAAGTTTACTGCAACAATGGAGCCTCGAACTTCACAAACTTTGGAAAATCCAGCATTTAGTTGATCCTGGTAAGCGCTCATTGTCACAGTTGTAAACACAACGGCGTTCTTCCACGAGGGGTTTTGGTGCCACGGCTTTCCAGGCGGACCGATAAAGAACACGACACGCACGTCTCCCGAACATCCAGTAGAATTCAACCAGTCAGATCGCGACTTTGAAACTCCTGAAGTGTTTCCAGAAAAGTGAGACATATGCATCAGTCCCCTGTTCCTTGGATGCATGCATGTCCACAAACACAAATGTGCTCAGTTTTTCTTCAAAGAAGATCGCAGTTTTAACACTATATAAAAATATAAGAGGGAAAGAGAGAGAGGAGAAAGTTACACAAGCATAAATTGTTTTTAATCTCCATCATACTATAATTCAGAATATATATTTGTTAGTAACACCCTGCACATTCAAACATTTCAGCTGAATTGTAAACTAAATTACGCCAGATTCAATTTTAATACTTACATTTCCAAAAATGCTGAGATTCAGACAAAAATACTGCAATCAAGGATTTAGCCAATTTCAGCTTGTTTGCAGTGAAGGGATTGCTGTTTGAGACAAATACACAGTAAGATACAGTTCTTTCCCTCAGTTGTAAACCCACCTGTGCGCTGATATGCTGAAATCATATTAGGCACCTTCCTGGTCAGGACGGACTTTTCGGCCTAATAATAGATCAAAATAATGCAAAAATAAAACTTTAGTTGTTTATAATGCTTGATTTGATATGAATTAATGATTTAGTGAGATTTACTGCAATGCTTACCTGAATAAATTCAATCTGGTGAGACTGAACAAAGAAAACTGTCCATCTTCTGATTGGTTCATAATATTAGACAATGCAAAAGTCACTATTTGATATAAAGTTAGAATTTGCATTTACATTTGTAGGCTATATATTGTATGTTACCTAGCCTGCACAGCACCAGTGGCTCAAGTCAAGAGCACTTATCACATATTGCTAATTATTTCAGCAAACTTTCAAATCCACTACGACTAACATTGCATTTTAAACATAATCAAATCAATAAAGAGTAGACCATTTACAGGTAACATTAACATTGTGTGTATTGTAAATCGATTACAATATACAGTCTAAAGCGGTCACTCGTTGCTTGAGGACATTTTGCGTGCAAAATCCATTAATTTATAAATGTCTCTTCATTATCGGGAATTTCGTGTGAAAGTGAAAAAAAATTATGTCGATTTTGAATCGAGATTTGATATAACGCATTCGCCGCGTTAATCAACATAAACTGGCTTGGTTTAGCCATGCTTAGGCTAACGTTACTATTGACAATGGAAGTTTTTTTTTACCCGAAAAATACTGGCTTTTAAACCAGTATTACAATAACAGTAGCAGAAATGATTGTTTTTGTAAATAAACATAAGTAAAAATATGAATTCAAGTACAGCTTACCTCAAGAATCTTGCTAGCATCACCGGCGTGATTCGGCGCGAATCATCTTCTCCCTGGTAAAAACGTGGTTTTCACGAACAGTTTGGACGCGAGGGGTAACGTCAGTCGATAACGAAGTGATATGTTATAAATGTTTTATTTTCAACAACATAGAAGTAAAAACAAAATAGTTGCTGTCAGACTATTATCTCCTACTGAACTGACTGGAGCTGTTCACTCAAAGTCACTAACGTTAGACTTTTGGCTATAGGTTCAGTTCAACTAGCTAATTTAAATAACGGTCGCGACTCACGTTATAAAAATAACACATGAAGTGTGTAAGCACATCAGTCTACTCATATTGTGTTAAATGCTTTGAACAAATTCCCAAGTTGTGTTAATTTTAAACTACACATTGATATGTGTAAAATAGAATCTTTTTTTCTACACATTTTTAGTCAATATTGACACAAAATGTGTAAATTAGAGTGTTACACATATTTTGTGTAATTTTTCTACACATTCCTTCTAAGAGTGTAACCTTATTCAAATGAATGATGTTTCCCTCACGTTCCTAGGGGCGCTATAAAGTAGATGCGTAAAAGACGCACCTCGACCGAACATTGCTGACAAAAATGGATAAAATGCTAAACAAAACTTAAAGTAGAAAACTTAAAAATGAACACGTAGAGACTGTTTTTGGTTCTCAGAGCATCTAAATTGTGTTTGCAATATTCTTTTAAAGTTTCGCTCTTTTAAAGTGTAACCACTGTGCATATTTGTGCTTAATAATCTTTCTGGACTTTCAGGAAACACCAGATGGTCTATTGGAGAGTCATACACAAACACAGGGCCGCTCTTTTCCCTACAGTGTTTGTGTTTGTGAGATTTAAGAGCACACACACACACACACACACACACACACACACACACACACACACACACACACACAGCCAGCCCCTGGCAGATCCGCTCTATTTCGTCTCTTTCGTTTTCATTTCCCGGAAGGATTCCTCTCTTAGCCTTATATTGCAGGCGATCCGCATAAGAAAAGGACAAACTCTGCTGTGCGAGAATACGACGTCACGCGACTCTAAACGCCTTCTTTTGTGTATATATTTACCAGTTGTTGATATTTTAATCAGTTATTGATATTGTTGCGAATAATTAGAAGAGTGTGCCAAGTCTTGAAGGTTAAAGAACATGAGTGACGCCTCCTCTCCGCCACCTTTAATAAAGGTAAGAGACTCACTCACTCACCAAATAAGTGCATTGTAGACCTACTGTTAAAAAAACTGAATGAATAGGCTAATCAATGTTTTTATTAGTGCCTCAATAAAAAAAAAAAAACGAACTAAAGTAGCATAATTTAATCACTTTAAAACACTTTAAGCAAATGTTAACTAGCTGTTTTGTTATTTTGCAAACCCTCTCAAAATATCATAATATGAAAGTAATATATTAGTGTAGATTTTTGATGCAAATCTACTTCATTAACAATTTAGGCGACGATGTAAAACTGAAAATAAAAACTGTGTGCCTCAAATTTACTTTCACTTTTGCTGTGTGAATTGAGATCTTAGTTTGTTTTCATTCAGCAAAATATGAGTCACTATCTAGTTTCTGTCCTTTCTGGTTCATTCATATATTATACATCACTGAAAACATGAAAGGGAATTAAAGGCTGAGATAAAGACTTCCCTTTCATTTGTTATTGAAGTAAATGGTTCTTTCTGCTTTCCCTTCCAAACGTCAGCAGAGTTGTAATGGGAACGAACCCTCAGTTGGTGCGCCCGTTCTGCCCAGCCCTCAAAACGGACCTCCCTCCATGAACGAAGCCATGCCTGATGAACTGTGCAAGCTCCCTGGAAGACTACGTATGTTCCCACATAAAAACTCCACTTCTGTGATTAGATTAAATGCATACAGATCACAATGACTAAACATGTTTTAGGTGCATGCATTAAAGGAAAAATGTACTCAACATCATGCTGTTTCAAGCATGACTTCTTCCAGCAGAACATCCAAGCTGCACTTTTCCACACAGTAGCCAGTCTTCAAAAGGTCCAAAAGAACAATAAGAGTACCATAAAGCATTTGGGCTCATATATTTGTCTATACCTATAAGGCCCTGTTTAGACCTGGTATTAAGATGCGTTTCGGTCGATCGGATGAAGTGGACGACACTAAACACAGGTGTAAACGGGTCTAAAACACTTTGAGCTTCTCCACTTTCCACCACTTCCAGAGGTCGTTGAAAACACATTCGACCGGATTGCTTTCGTAGTGTAAAAGCTCATGTGGACGAATGTGTTCAAACAGCCACAAAAGACCGTCTTCTCTCCGCATACTGACCTAACGAGTAACATTATGAGAAGAGCTCGGATTTAAACTGTCGGCTGAAGACCCAAGTTTGGTTTAAAGATGAAAAATGTACCAAGCACAATGTTCTCTCATCATTCCTGATTTCTAACACACACTCACAGTGTTCAGTGCAATCTTGCTGCTGTCAGAGCAGAAACTAAAGTTACGTTTTTCTATTTTCTCCGGTCGTGTTCATATGTAAATTGCAAGAGCTTATTTTGTACATTAGATCAAAAGATCTGAAAAAGCCCATATTTTTATCCGCCCATAGACCCTCCCCTCGAAGAAATCAGGACAGAAGTGGTTGAAAGTGGACAAAAGAGACGGATTAAAACACCAGGTGTAAACGGGAATGCGTGTCCCTCTACTTGTGATCCGATCGACCGAGATGCATCTTAACACCAGGTGTAAACAGGGACTAAGTCTTATTGTAGTCGAAAGTCATTCAACAGTTTTGTGAGAGGAATAGACTGAAATTATTCACTCAATTTACTCTCAAATCACATTCAATCTTGCACATATTCAAACCTCGTGGCTCCAGATGCATCACATTAGGTTTGAATATACTCACAGTGTTATACTATATATATATATATATATATATACTATGAATATACTATACATTTGCTTCAACACACGGTAAATAGTAACAGACTACTTTTTTAAAGAGGTTAAATGGCTTTTTTAGGAGATTCAGAGTCACTTCACACTGCTGCTTTCATTATAGGACATCCTGCACAATATCTCTTTATGTTTCTCAAAGAATAATCAAATCTGGAACGACACAAGGGTGAGTAAATGAGCCCTTTATTTTCTGGTTGTAATGTACAGGGATCAATCCTTCTCTGTGGGATAAAGAGGATGTGAATCTCTGGCTGCGCTGGGCTCAGAGGGAATACTCTTTGCGACGTGCGGACCACCAAAGATTTGAGATGAACGGAAAGGCACTTTGTCTTCTCACCAAAGAGGACTTCCGTCTCCGCTGTCCCAGCTCTGGTGCGTGATGCTAAAACTATTAGGTTATAGTTATCAGCTTTGTCCAGGACTTTTATAATAACTGCACTGTGGATGGCAACTGCTGTGAAACAGGTGATGTTCTGTATGAACTCCTTCAACATGTGAAGCAGCAAAGGAGATGCGCAGTCTTCAATCCGCTGGCCAACTCCAACACACACACACAACAGATGCTCGACTCGCATGTGACCACAGGTGATCCATCTATCTGTCTGTCTGTCTGTCTGTCTGTCTGTCTATCTGTCTATCTATCTGTCTATCTGTCTATCTATCTATCTATCTATCTATCTATCTATCTATCTATCTATCTATCTATCTATCTATCTATCTATCTATCTATCTATCTATCTATCTATCTATCTGGTTATTTAGGTTTCAAAGTAAGGTTTAGTAACAAGCTGAAAGAGCTCTTCCTTGTTCCGTCTGTTCTTCTATAATACTCCAGTCATATTGATAAATGTCTGACTTCCTACTTGAACAAGTGCCAGAGAATAAATGAAGTGGCTTGCCGAAGCTTGTAGCAGTTGAAGGAACTGAATCACTGTTTCTGCTTCGATATGCTTCTGAGTCCTTGTAAAGGGAAATATACTTCACATCATGCTCAGTTCTGTATTTTTGTTGGCAAGTACTTTATAATTGATTCTGACTGGAAACACACTGATCTGCTTCATTTGTCAAACATGGGGTTAAATTACACACATTCCTTTATGCAGGAGGGAATTTCCTGGTTGCAAAACTAGAGCTGTTGCCAAAAGGTGCAGCTAAATCAGACTTAACTTCATTCAAACAATATTACACATTGATTTTACTTTCATATTTGCCTTTTTGTGTTAGACTTGACCCTGTAATGTTATAAATAAAATGTTAATTTGCTTTGCAATTACAGCTGTAAATAGCACTTGATAAATGGTCTTGCAGGTCCTTGTGTTCCCTCTAACAGAAGTGTTCCTGTTTGTCCTGTGAATCCAAATTCTCGGGTGTTAACAGCCGGATGCAGCTCTGATCATAGCCAGGAGGGAAAACCCTTGTCTTCTTACCCTGAGCATCCACAAGTCATGAAAACAGGTCCGTGTTTAAGACATCTTTGTTACCCCCTATTTTAAAAGTCCTGAGACTAGATCTCAGGCTTTTATGCAGATGTCTTATATCATGATAATTTTATTTCACAATAACGATATATAAATAATATAATAACATAGTTATTTTTGCTTTAAATAAGATTATTTTTGCTTTAAATTTATATTAAAAAAATTAATACCATTGAAATTTCATAATTCTTGTCACCATTTTCAGTATCAAAAAAATCTAAAACTAGCCTAAGTAAAAAAAAAATATTAAAAACACTCTCAAGCTTACTGAAGACAAGTAAACAGTGATAAATAACAAATAAACTAAATACAAGCATATTGAAGAAAAAAACTACAGTAGAACAAACACAGATGAAATAGGCCAACCTGAAAAACTTAATCAAATGTGTATAAAAGAGAATGCATAGACTTCACTGTGTAAATTAAATATACATTTATTCCTATTAAAGTTTCAAAAATGATTCAGTCAAGAGCAGTGAGAGATTTTCTCTTTTTTATTTTTTGATTAGCAATAAGTTGCTGTCACTTTAATATCAAATGCATGGGTCCAATGTACTTGTGTATTTTCTTTCTCAACTGTTTACATTCACTTAAAGGGGTGGTAAAACACATTTTTTTTCGAAGGCTTGATTGTGTTTGTGGGGTGCACTGTAACATGTGTTCCCTTTCGAACGGTCACTTCGTATTGCGTAGCTATACGCAGCGGGGAAACTCCTTTTCCTCGATTTACTGAAGCCTTTATGTAAAGCGCATTTGCAGCTGCACAGCTAGAACATGAGCGTCTGGCTCGCTCATAGGCTGCGCTGCGGCAACTGCACATCCAATGGCGCGGGCGCCTCTGACGTGCGACCAATGAGATTACTCTGCGTCATACACGTCAGAGCCCGCCAAGGGGGCGTGACCTCAGTCTATAATAGTCCCCGAATTCGCCATTATAGCAGATTTTACTCCTTCAGCGACAAACTTCATGTCTCTGACCATTTATTGAGTCTTCGCCGTCGAACAAGCCTTCAGCCTGAGCGAGCTACAGTTCAGCAGACGACACTATTCATCGTGTTTCTCCTGACGCCGTCTCTCCTGTGGCTATCCGGCGATATCCTTTTCACCACAATTGTATTATAGTGTGTATTATTTGTTACGAGCGTTGTTTCAAATGCCTCGTGTCAATACCTGCGCCACGTGCGGATGCAAGCTGCACGAGGCGGACCAACACGCTAAATGCATTCCATGCCTGGGACTCCACCATGCTGAGAATGCACTGTCTGCCGGCGGATGTGCGGCCTGCGAGAGCATGCCTATCTCCGTGCTGCGATCTCGGCTAGCCCTCTCCCGTGACGGTGATGCCGCCCTTCCCGCGCTTCCTTTTCCGGCCCTACTTCAACCGAGGAAGAAGAAGCGCCGCAGCCAACGGCATCCGGAGAGCATGGATGTTAGTGAACGCACGCCGGCCACGTCCCCGCGTGCCTCACTCTCTCCAGCCCGTTCATCTCCGGTCCTGTTCGAGGGAGATCTGCGCCCCCCCCACGTGGCGGGCCTTGTCTCCTTCGGTGGGCCTAGCGAGCACGACGACAGCCTGTCTATCGCCGCGTCTGAGGAAGAATGGCCGGGCTCTTTCGACCCCGTCATGGCTTCCCAGCCGACGCCCAACGCCTCAGCTACCAGGACTAACTCCGACGCGGAAATGCTTCGGATCCTGACGCAGGCCGTAGCGGACCTCGAGCTCGAGTGGGCCGCGCCCGCTGAACCCCCTCGAAGTCGGCTGGACGGCTGGTTTCTGCCAGGGCACCAACAGGCCCCTCGCCACAAACCAGCGCCATTTTTTCCTGAGGTACACGAGGAGCTTACCAAGGCCTGGCGCTCTCCTTATTCTACACGAGGCCCCGCAGTTTACGCGACGCTCTCCTCCGTGGACGGAGCAGCGGGAAAAGGCTATGAGTCGTTGCCGCCCCTCGAAGAGGCGTTGGCCGCTCATCTTTGCCCGAACACAGCTGCTAGCTGGCGAACTAGAGCTGTTCATCCCAACAAGCCGTGCCGTAGCACTTCAGCCCTTGCTGGACGCGCGTATTCCGCCTCCGGTCAGGCTGCATCGGCCCTGCACACGATGGCCGTGCTGCAGGTTTACCAGGCCAAACTCCTCCGGTCTATGGACGAGGCTGGCCCGGACCCTGAGGCTTTTCGGGACCTGCGGAGCGCCACGGACCTGGCCTTGAGGGCTACCAAGGCCACAGCGCAGGCTATCGGGAGGAACATGGCGAGTTTGGTCGTGCTCGAGCGCCACCTCTGGCTTACCCTCACTGACATTAAGGACGCGGAGAGAACGAAGTTCCTCGACGCCCCAGTATCCAGCACCGGCCTCTTTGGCCCGGCGGTGACGGGGTTCTCGGAGAGATACACCGAGGCACAGAAAGCGTCCCAGGCCATGCGTCACTTCCTGCCAAAACGTTCTAGCTCGGCGTCGAGTGCTCACAAGCTAGCCCCGTCGACGCCTCGGCAAGCAAAGCCCGCGAAACAGGCCTCTCAGCCCCGCCCTGCGGCTGAAGCCCAGCGCCAGCCGAGAGCAACCAAGCGCTTCCCGCTTCCTCGACGCCAAGGCCCCAGACCAAGCGCCGCGCCTCACACAGCGCCGCCTAAGTCGTCCTAGCATGCAAGAGGAAGAGAGAGGGCACGGGTCCCGCACTAGCCGGACCACCCTCAAAGAAGTCAACAAAACTTCCCACAGCCCCCTGTTCAGTTCAGGCGGCTGGGGATTTTATTACTGCAAACAGGCCCGCAACAGTAAGCGCGTTCTTGCAAACAAACGCCGTTTTCACGGCGACCCAAATAAAGCACAAAAAGAGTATGTTTCACAAACACAACACGTGGGTTCACGGTCCCCCTTCACCAGGCGGCCCCTCCCCCGTTGTAATACTGCCTTCCCTACACGCAAATGCTTGTACAGTCAGTCCAATACTCAATGTGTGCACAAATCACAATATAAGGGTATCAGGTCCCCCTTCACTAGGTGGCCCCTCCCCTGTTGTATCACTGACTTCCCCACACGCGAATGCCTGTACAGTCAGTCCAATATTCAATGTATGCACAAATCACAATATAAGGGTATCAGGTCCCCTTACATTAGGCGACCAGCCCCAATCTGTGTGTCAAGCCCTAGCCACACGGGTTCTAGCCTGGCAAGCTATCCCCGGTGTGTCGAGTTGGGTCATAAACACTATACAGCGAGGTTACTCGCTCCAATTCGCTCGCAGACCCCCAAAATTTCAGGCGGTTCTCGAGACTTCGGTGAGAAGCAGCGTGAGTCACGTGCTTCGCACCGAAGTACAGAATCTATTAGCAAAAGGGGCGATAGAACTAGTCCCCCCCGCGCTAAAACAGATGGGTTTTTACAGCCGCTATTTTCTGGTTCCGAAAAAAGACGGCGGTCTCAGACCCATTCTAGATTTGAGACATTTGAACAAAGCTCTCATGAGACGGCCGTTCAAAATGTTAACTATCAAACATATCCTCGCGCAAGTGCGCCCGGGGGATTGGTTTGTCACAATGGATCTGAAAGATGCTTACTTTCACATTCAAATAAACCCTCGTCACAGGCCATTCTTGAGATTCGCCTTCGAGGGCCAAGCTTATCAATACACCGTTCTGCCGTTCGGTCTATCGTTGGCGCCCCGTACATTCACGAAGTGTGTGGATGCAGCGCTTTCTCCTCTGAGACATCAGGGAGTGCGTGTGTTAAATTATCTCGACGACTGGCTGGTGCTGGCACAGTCGAGAATCGAGCTATTAACACACAGGGATTTGATTCTCGGCCATCTAAAATGCCTGGGTTTCACAATCAATGTTTCAAAAAGCAAACTAACCCCCAGCCAGAGCGTGATTTTTCTGGGCACAGTGCTGAACTCGAGAGCTATGACAGCGCGTCTCACACCAGAGCGCGCGCTCTCAGTGCGAGCGCTTGCAGGCACTTTCAGAGCGCGCGAGCACGCGCCACTGAAAAAATTTCAGAAACTGCTCGGTCTCATGGCAGCAGCATCGCCAGTACTCCGCTTGGGATTACTGCGCATGCGCCCGCTGCAGCATTGGCTGAAGCGCCGTGTGCCAACTCACGCATGGCAGTCGGGCAAACTGCGCATCGTGGTAAATCACGGTTGTTTAAGAACCCTGATTCCCTGGCGGGCTCAGAGCTGGTACAACGAGGGGGTGACAATGGGAACAATTTCCAGGAGGAAAGTGGTTCTTACAGATGCGTCCAACCTGGGTTGGGGAGCGCTGCACGAGGGCATGCCTGCATCCGGCCTCTGGTCGAGCACGGAGCAGAGCTTACATATCAACTGTCTGGAGATGAAAGCAGTTGCATTGGCCCTGATGGCGTTTCTGTCGAACCTCAGAGGTCACCATGTTTTAGTCCGCACAGACAATATGTCAGTGGTGGCCTACATAAATCGCCAGGGGGGCATCAGGTCTGGAAACCTGCATGCGATGGCGAGAGACCTCCTCTTATGGGCACAAACCAACCTGAGCTCTCTGAGAGCAGCGCATATACCGGGCGTCCAGAATGTGGGCGCGGATATGCTTTCACGGGGCAACACTCCCCTCGGCGAGTGGTCCCTGAACCCACAGACGGTCAGTCTGATATGGCAGGTGTTTGGCGAGGCCGAAATCGACCTGTTCGCCTCGAGAATCAACACCCACTGCAAGTGGTTCTTCTCGAAGGACAGGGACGCGCTGGCCCATGTCTGGCCCAACCGTCCCCTCTATGCCTTTCCCCCCGTCTCGATGATCCCACAGGTCATCAAACGGGTCAGAGAGAGCGGGTGCCCAGTCCTTCTGGTGGCCCCTCTCTGGAAAACCAGACCGTGGTTCCCGGAACTGGTTCAGTTATCGGACACAATCCCATGGCCTGTCCCACTGAGGAAAGACCTCCTCACACAGGCGAACGGGACACTGTGGCATCCGAGACCCGATTTATGGGCCCTCCATGTGTGGCCCCTCAACGGGTACCCAAAGACCTTCCTGAGAAGGTTTTAAGCACTATATCTGAAGCCAGGGCCCCGTCGACTCGGCGCCTCTATGCTTCAAAATGGTCAGGTTTTTCCAGCTGGTGCTCGAAAAATCAGGCTGACCCAGGGTCATGTGAGATATCTGTGGTTCTCTCATTCCTACAGGAGCTGCTGGATGCGGGTCGCTCCCCGTCCACGCTCAAAGTGTATGTGGCAGCCATAGCAGCACATCATGTTCTGGTGGCAGGCCAGTCACTGGGAAGAAACGACTTGGTCGTGAGATTCCTTAAAGGTGCTAGGAGGATGAACCCCTCCAGACCTCCATCTGTGCCGTCCTGGGACCTCTCCATGGTCCTGAGGGCTCTGAAAGGTCCGCCTTTCGAACCGCTCCAATCGGTTGATCTAAAACCCCTCTCGCTGAAGACTGCTCTCCTTATGGCTTTGGCATCTATCAAGCGAGTGGGAGATCTGCAGGCGCTCTCTGTGAGCCCTGCATGTTTGGAGTGGGGTCCGGATGACTCCAGAGTCGTCCTCAAGCCCAGACATGGTTACGTCCCTAAAGTGCTCTCAACACCGTTCAGAGCACAGGTGGTGACGTTATCAGCCCTCCCTCCTTCTGCAGAGGATGGAGAGGTTAATCTTCTCTGCCCTGTCAGAGCGCTGAGAATCTATCTGGAGCGTTCTGCGTCTTTTAGGCAATCAGAACAGCTTTTTGTCTGCTTTGGTGGTAGATCCAAGGGGGATCCAGTCACTAAGCAAAGACTGTCTAGATGGATAGTGGATGCTATTTCTATGGCTTATACCGCAGTAGGTCAAGTTTGCCCTATAGGCGTCAAGGCCCATTCGACCAGAGGTATGGCCTCGTCATGGGCTTGGTCATCTGGCATTCCCATAAGTGATATTTGTGATGCGGCCGGCTGGTCCTCGCCTTCCACATTTATGACTTTTTATAATATGGAAGTGCCTTCCCTGCAGGCGAAGGTGCTTTCGGTATGATTAAGGCCCGTCTGTGGCCGGTCTTGTCATATATTACTGTGCACAATCACATTCACATATATATATATATAAACCCGCTGTTGCTGGTTATAATTACATATATAAAACCCGCTTTTGGCCGGTTATATGATATAAAACCCGCTTTTGCCGGTTATATTCCATACATATATAAAACCCGCTTTGGCCGGTTATAATTTCATGTATAAACCCACTTGTCTGGGTATACGTTTATATACTAATAACCCCGACAGTGTCTGGGTTCGTTGGTGTAGTATGTTGGGTTATTCTAACTGATGCGTACTATTTAGACCGGACGGTGTCTGGTCTATTTATGCATAATGGTGCGGTTATGGCTTGTTCTGTATGCTCAGGGGCCTGAGTTGCAGTGGCAGCCAGTTACTCAGTGCGGCGTTTTGCATGGCGTCCCCACTGCGTATAGCTACGCAATACGAAGTGACCGTTCGAAAGGGAACTACTCGGTTACTCACGTAACCTCAGTTCCCTGAGTTAGGGAACGAGTATTGCGTAGCCGGCCGCACTATGGTAACATGGCAAGTTGTCGCTTCAGTCGTTAAACCTGCTATAATGGCGAATTCGGGGACTATTATAGACTGAGGTCACGCCCCCTTGGCGGGCTCTGACGTGTATGACGCAGAGTAATCTCATTGGTCGCACGTCAGAGGCGCCCGCGCCATTGGATGTGCAGTTGCCGCAGCGCAGCCTATGAGCGAGCCAGACGCTCATGTTCTAGCTGTGCAGCTGCAAATGCGCTTTACATAAAGGCTTCAGTAAATCGAGGAAAAGGAGTTTCCCCGCTGCGTATAGCTACGCAATACTCGTTCCCTAACTCAGGGAACTGAGGTTACGTGAGTAACCGAGTAGTTCATGCTTCGTTTTTAAAAAATTGCATTATTTTTCAATATTTTACCTTTATTCTACACTGCTCTGCCCCTCCTTGTAAAAACGGTCTGATGGTTTCCGGATTCTATGAAGCCAGTCCCTCAAAAATACGCAATGGGCTCAGATTGGTTAGCTGGCCCAGTGTGTTGTGATTCGCTAACCATCTAGTGCACGTTTTTCGGAAATGTCACGCCCCATACCTTAACAAACCTTGTTAAATTTTAAACCTAAAATAAATTTTAACCATTGATCCCTAACTCCCTCGTCCCTAGGAAGGCTGAACAAAGTGAACCTGCAATCCGGATAAAAATAACAGCGTTTCGACGGCATTGCGGCAACAACAGCCTAGTATACCACAACAACTCTTCTCCAAAGCAAAAATGGCTTCGCCCTTATTTAGTATTCTCGGAGGAGGGGTTTATGTAAATATTGGGGTTACTGACGTCAGCAACCCTGGAGGAATGTCGTGTAGTCCCTACCGGCCGTTTGCTGTAGTCCTTAGAAATTGATTTCTTTAAAAGCAAATATCGCCCTTTGCTTTGAACTTTGAGCGCTGTAACTTTGCAGATGTTGTTTATGCTCAAACAGCAACATTACACACTAGCTAAAGTTAGAAAAGTGAAATCGTATTTTACCACCCCTTTAAGACATAAATGACTGTTCACTTGCAAAGATAGTCATTTTGACATATAAGTGTGTGTATTTAACTGTTCAAGCTGAATTAGTCAGCAAAAACTTTTTGTGTTTCAACGGTTTAAAATCACTTGTTTTTAAACATTAATGATTAAATACGCATTTAAATTATAAGCTTTTGTGACCGCGCAGCACAGCAACGAGTGTAACCGCAATAGAGACTCTCTACCGGTTGGCAAATTTCTACCGGCTAATTGAGTCTATGGGTGTATCGCCCAAACCCTAGGACAGTGGTATTTTTTGTTTGTTATATTTTAAAGGACCCACCAAAGCTTGTCTATCTTGTGGCCTCCAAGTGTGTCCCGGCCCTCTGGTTGAGATCCACTAATATAGGATATGGATTAGTTTGTTTTTTTACTACAGATATCACTTTTGACCTTTAAGCTTTCACAGCTCACTGTTTACCCATATTCTGCAGAGCTTTCTCAACATTCTCCCAAGGAAGCACTGCAACAGAAATCTCCAGACAAAACCAGACAGCCTGTAAATGTTTTCGGTACAGATGAGCCTCTCAACCTGTCCAGTAAACCTGCAAACACCACACACACCACAGAGGCCAATGGAAAGATTCCAGGTGCTCATGCATGTTGTTGGAGACATTAACTATGGCTGATATCATTTAATAATTTCCAATCCCTGGAAATGAAGAAAAAAAATACAAATTACAGTGTGTCAAAAAGCATAAAGTAACATGCCTTTGACCATTCCATCCTTTCATTAGACTGCAAACTCTTATGGGACTATGTGTACCACCTGCTGTCGGACAGTCGGTATAAGGCCTTCATACGCTGGGAGGATTCGGACTCCATGGTCTTCAGAGTGGTGGATCCCAATGGACTGGCACGACTCTGGGGAAACCACAAGGTACTCTAACAGGAGAGTCTTCTGTGTTTAAGTGTTATTGACAATAACCGGGTCTGTTTGTTTGTTATTGCAGAACAGGGTCAATATGACATATGAGAAAATGTCTAGAGCATTGCGCCATTACTACAAGCTCAACATTATCAAGAAAGAGACAGGGCAGAGGCTGCTCTTCCGGTAAGTGGAGTCATTTGAAGCACATTAGTATTTGTTTGTACTTGCTCATAAATCAAATGTCGGAGTTGACTTATATCAGTTGTTAGTTGATAGTGATGCTGATTTCCATTTAATTCCATTTAATGATGGCAAATTAGTCATACCCTTTGTAAAAAAGAAGTGTAATTGTATTGAATGCGCATTTGTATGAAATTATTTATCGGTGCACATCATCATTTAAATAAAAATGAATGTGCCCTCATAATCTTTTATCTGCCGATAAAGCAGAAGTGTACCTTTTTGGTTGGTACACTTCAACCAAAAACACAATAGAAGTACAGGTGAAACTCGAAAAATTAGAATATCGTGCAACAGTTCATGTATTTCAGTAATTCAAATTAAAAGGTGAAACTAATATATTTAGTATATATAACTATATACATATGCATGATTATACTTTTCAGAGGGCTGACATTTCTGTATTTAAAATCCTTTTTTTTTATTGATTTCATGTAATATTCTAATTTTCTGAGATTTTGGGGTTTTCATAAACTGTAAGCCATAATCATCCAAATTATAACTTTTGCACGATATTCTAATTTTTCGAGTTTCACCTGTATGAAATCACACTCAAGTCCTACTTATGAGTCAAAACACTCTAAAGTTCAGCTAATTGAATTTAATACGTTTCAGTTCACACTTACGGTAGCTACATTCTTTTAAAGTCCCCTGAAGTCAATAATTTTATCCCTTAAAATATAACTAAAATTACATATTTAAAAGTTTAGAGCATTTTTGAGACTGTCTTTGGTTCACTGCAGTTTTAAGGGGAAAATACTCAGCAATGGTGGTGACTTATGAATTTGCACATGATTTGTCTTAAAGCATATTAAAAACACCACATAAACATACAAACAACATTAAAAACTTGATTTTCACCACAGGGGGACTTTAAAGTGTATTATTTTCCATGATAAATACTCTTTTTAAAAGTGTAAAGTGTACAAATTTTTCACAAGTGATACTAAAAGCCAATTCACTTTTGCATGAATTTCTGTTATTGTTTCTTATGATGCTAAAAATTGTAATCTGAAATGGTATGATTAAATTCGGTCTAGCATGCATTCTTCATTACATCCCGTTTAAAAGCATCCCAAGATGTGCTTGATTAAGTCGGTTGAGAGAATAAACAGTGTATAGATAATAGTACCCATACATCCATATCTGTCATTTCATAGTTTTATCATTTTACTGTTATTATAAAATGTGGAAAATAGTACAGATTAAGAATAAGTAAATGTCCCCACAATTTGTAAATTTAAAAAAATAAATAAAGACATTTTAGACAAAATAGAAATTCACTAAAATATTTGTTTGTTTTTTTTGTTTGTTTTTTACAGATACAGTTGATACAGTAGATTTTTGAACTCACACAAGAGGGAGCTAAAACTGTTAATTCTGTTAAACTGGGCATGATGATCTCAAAAAGGAAAATGCTGTCCTGGTTTTATGTAGACGTATTCCTGGATCAACATATTTTGTTGATCCTGGAACAACATTCCTGTCCGAAAATGTAGTCCTTACCCTATCCCTACCCCTAAACCTAACCTTACCCATAAGTTATCCCTAAAATCAGAGTGAAATAATGGTGAATAACACTGATGTAGAAGCACCGAACCCTGGCTGTGAGCCTAAACTTGACATAAACTGTGAACTTGTCCCTCAAATCTGTCAACAAAGATGTTAATCCAGGAACATGTTGCACATGGTGAAATTACGTTCTGCGTCCTGGCCCATATGTTGATCAGTCACTACCTAAATGTCTTTAAAAATGTCTCTTGGTCTGCCGCAGGTTTCTGAAGACGCCTGAGGAAATATTGCAAGGCAGGTCGGAGCGTGCAGAACCTTCAGAGTCTCCTGATAGTCCCGCGTCCCCTGACTACAGAGAAGACGCTCTGGAAGTATCACCTGTATCGACCCCTACCACCCCGAGTCCCAGCTCTGATCACAACTTCAGCATATCGCCAATCCCATGACACTCACTTCCACGTTAATTAACCTGGCCTTTTAGAATGGGAAACCCCAGAGCTGGACGTCCGATACAGTACAATGTGCAATACAGACTGCCATCTACATCCCCAGAGATTGCTGATATCCTAGAGGAACCATTGGAATATTTTAGGAAATGCTCAGTTTAAGTTTACTTCACACAGTTTTGACTCAGGGTAGTTTATGCAGTTGTTTGCTGTGAGGATGTGTTGAAAACTACACGACACGTTCATCAACGCAACAATTATGATTGATTCTCATAGTCTCGTTGTCAAGTTGATATGAAACGTTCTCAGGTTGTAAAATTGTGCAATGTTATTTTTTACAGATTTGTGAACTGTACTGCATTAATTAATCAAATAGCATTAATAATATGGGTGACACTTTATTTTACAGTCCTGTTCCGCATTAATATATTATGTACTAATATATAATTTCAGTAACTGGGTAATAAGTACTAGTCCTGAACCTACACCTAAACCCAACCTTACCGTAAGTACACGTAAGTGCACATACTGTAAAATAAAGTGTAACCATAATATGTACACTGAAATCTATTTTTCATTAATTGCCTATTAACTCTATAAAGGTAACTGACAAATTAGATGCTCATGAACTTTATATATATATATATATATATATATATATATATATATTAGGTTAAAATTAATATGAATGCAGAAGGGAAAATTTGTATTTTGTGAAATTGTATGTCATTTTTAAGGGTTTTTGTAGTCAAAAGTAAATAGTTTGTATGCTTTTTAAAAACAGTTTATAAGTAAATATGTAATTTGGTCTCATAAAATCTAGTATAATAATGGTACCACTTTAATTTAGGGTCCAATTCTCATTATGAACTAGTTACTTATTAGCATGCATGTTACTAGAATATTGGCTGTATGTAGTACTTATAAAGCACATATTAATGCCTTATTTTGCATGATCATATTCTACATCCCTTAATCACCCAATACCTAAACTTAACAACTACCTTACTAACTATTAATAAGCAGTAATTATGAGTTTATTGAGGAAAAGGTAATAATTAACATTGAGAATTAGACCCTAAAGTTACCATTATTTTAACATAAATAGAAAAATGTTGATGAATGGTCAATGAAATTAAATATCACCTAAAGCTGTGTTCTAAACCTGTCCTCAAGATGATTTAAAATAAGACAAACCAATTTTTAAAAAAATGATATATTTCTTATTTTAATTTCTTTGAAGAACTGGAATTCCCAGCTTTCCCATGTCTGGGAAAACCCTTTATAGCCTAATTTTTAAAGTGTGATTTCTAGACCTGGAAAAGTCATGTAAATTAATAAAATCTTATAACTCAAATTGATTTTTAAAATAAATATAGATTTTTTCTATAAAAATCATTATTCTTAATTTTTATCTTAGAAATAATGAACAATTGAAAAAGTCATTGGGCCTTTGAATATTGTTCAAATATTAGGGGCTTTTGAGTTCAGCTGAGGAAAGTGACATCACTCGCTTATTGCTCACGGCAAATCAACTGACTGTGTGAACGGTAGGTGCATTTAAAGGATTAGTTCACTTTTTAAAAAACTTTTGCTGATAATTTACTCACCCCCATGTCATCCAAGATGTCTATGTTTTTCTTTCTTCAGTCGAAAAGAAATTAAGGTTTTTGATGAAAACATTCCAGGATTTTTCTCCATATAATGGACTTCAATGGGAAGACGGTTCAAAGTCCAAATGAGCGTTTCAGTGCAGCTTCAAAGGGCTTTAAACGACACCAGACGATGAATAAGGGTCTTATCTAGCTTAACGATCGGTCATTTCAAAAATAAATAAAACACTTTAAGTTTTATAAGCACAAATGCTCGCCTTGCCCTCTGAAGGTTGTGTGCAGACACATAAAAAAGGCCTAATTCAGACATCATGACGTGAGGAATTGATTTGAGAGAATTCCTGTTATCCTAGAGGGGTAGGAGGGACTTTTGCGGGCTTTCTTACATTTTTTTTGTTAACAACACCGTGACTGTCTGTTTTTATGTTTTTGCTCTGATGGTCCTCATCTCAAGTTAGAGTTAGAGCACCGAAGAGCTGATACCATCCGACCACGAGGAGACCTTTCCAGTCATGTCATCACCGTTATGCATTCTGTCTAAAAATGAGAACCTCTCCGTGTCTTTCTGTGGTTCTGGCTTTCTAGCAACTTACCAACTCGGTGCTGCTCAGAGTCTTTTGGATAACGCGGCCTGGATCCTGCAAGGAGCACCAAGAGTCTATGGCGCGTCTGCTGGTTCTCTCGTGGCTGCAGCGGTCGCCTGTGGGTCCAATCTAGGTAATCTGAGATCTTTCTACTCATATTCACCTTCATTTATTGACTATGGACTAGCGTTGTACTTACAAAGGTTGTAGGTTCAAACTCCATCCAAAAAAAGACCAGGTTGGTCCAGGGATTAGTGTGCTGTAAGTCACTTGGATAAAATAATCAGGACTTGAACTGTTAAAATGAGTCAGTAGTCATTAAATCCACCTTTTCTTCTCACAGGACGTGTGCGAGACAGGCTTTTGGAATTTGCGAGATTTACCAAACAACAGCCGCTCGGTCTTCTCAGTCCCACGGTGGATGTTTACAGGTGGCTGGAGGTCACACTGCAGCGCTGTCTGCCTGATAATGCCCACACTCTGGCCACCGGACGTCTGCACGTGTCCATGACTCGCATGTCTGATGGGAAAAATGTTTTAGTGTCGGAATTTCATTCCAAAGATGACCTTGTAAAAGTAAGCATCATTTTTGCCATATCATTTAAAAATGTATACAAAATGTATACAAATATTCAGTTCATTGTAGTGTGTCATGTTACAGCTCAATTAAACCAATCTCATGAGAAAATTTAACTATTTTATGAGTTGGCGATTTCATATTAATTTGTACTATATGATTTTGTACAATATTGTAGGAAAAAAGTCCTAAAAACCTAAACTTTGGTGAGGTAAAAGCAAATATGAAAATGAGACTATCCAAGTTTATACAAATTTACCACCAATTCGCCTCGCTCCGACATCGGAACTAGACTTGTGTACGGCAGTTACAGAAGCCAGTGATTATAGTTTATTAAGTTATAAATATGGATATTTTCTTACAAACGTGCATGGCTTTGCTTCAGAAGGCCTTTATTAACCCTCTGAAGTAGTATGGATTACTTTTATGATGGAGGGATGCACTTTTTTTGGGCTTCAAAATCTCAGGCGGTCACTCCCATTATAAAGCTTGGAAGAGCCAGGTTATTTTTTAATATAACTCTGATTATGTTTGCCAGAAAAAAGAAAGTCATATACACCTAGGATTGAGGGTGAGTAAATTATGAGATAATTTGTATTTTTTGTGTGAACTAACCCTTGAGTGGTCTCATTCCGTCCTCTACTAGGCTCTTTTGTGCAGTTGTTTTGTTCCCGTATACTCTGGCGTGATCCCACCACAGTATAAAGGCGAGGTGAGTAAAAGTGTTTGTACTGTATGTCCTCTGTAACAACATGCCTAAGAACTACAGAAATACATGCAGCTTAAAACAAACTATAAATATAACACCTCTATACTTTCCCAGCACTATATGGATGGAGGTTTTACAAACATCCAGCCCTTCGAGGATTCCTCTCCCACCCTCACCATCTCCCCGTTTGCTGGAAACATGGACATCTGTCCCTCTGATACCTCCATCATCCTTTGTGACGCCATCATCCAGAAGCTCTCCTTCCAGTGCTCCCTTATCAACATCGTCCGACTGGTAGATGCTATGTTCCCTCGGGACTGGAGGGTGAGTTCTGTAAATGTCCCAACACAAGTACTTTTAGGCTATTTGGTCTAATGCTGCCTTCACGTGCAATCGGAATTTTCCTACTTCCCGCTTCTGAGGTTATGATTACGAGCTCGTCACATTCAAGTGCTGTGTTGTCGGAAAGAACAGGAATCATGGAGGACACCAGGTTTATTCTTGCCTATTAATTGGGAAAATCTTATTAAAGCCAAAATTATATTTAGCATCCCATATTTTTTTTTTTTTTTTTTTGAGTAAACAACCCAGATCACTGTCCACTTGGATGGAATCGAGCAGCTTGAACATTCTGTAACTTTTATGGACTTTATTAAATAAATAAATAAATAAATGGTAATATGGGTTTCAAATGCCACAATGGTGAATGATGACATATTTTTTATCAACACTTCTTTTAACTTCATTCATTGTTAATTGACAGATTTTGAAGAATGCTTTCTACAGTGGATACCAAGATACCGTATACTTTCTACAGCAGAGCAGTGAGTTTTACTGTACATTTTATTTATTTTTTTTAAATGATTTTTTCGGATGTTCATCTTGAAGTATTCATAAGTATATTTGTAAAGTGAACACTTACTTTTTTTTACATTTGGTAAGACAGCGATACATCCAATGTATGCACAGCTTTTAAAACATAAACCCTTTCACATATACAATTTTAGCGATACTTGTAAATCTTTTGAAAAGACTAATCAGAAATATTGGAACCTTTGTGATTTTAATATTTAGACAGCAATCTTAAAAAGCTGAATCAACTCTGAATCACGTCAACTCTCATTCATAACTGTCTCACACACCTTGACAGACGCTTTGCCGTTGAACCCTGAACGGAGAAAGGAGTCAGATGCATCTGATGATTCCCTGAGCTCAGATCACTGGATGCTAACACAGACTGATGGTGTTGAGGAACAGGATTCACAGCAGAACTCCCTGGGACATCCTGAAGAGAAGACCATCAATGGGGTTTGTTTATCCGTCAGTCCATCCCGTCAAGAGCGGACAGAACATAAGAACTCGCCAGTAAAGGTTCAGGAAGGTACTGTAGTGTCCTGTTTACATTTCTGATTTTGAAGGATTCGATACACATGTCAAACATTCTCCCATTCTCTGTTTTAGTGCTGCTGTGTAATATTGAGGGACAGCTGGAGATTCTGAGTAATCCGGATGTCTCTGTATCTCAACGGACGCTCTCATACCTGCTCTTGCTGTTTACACTGCCAATCTGGAGTGCCACAACCTTATGGGAAAGGTAAAGAGGAAGGGGAAGTTATAAATGATGTCCAAGGTTGAATCATTTATAATAAATACTGCAGGCAGACAACATAAAAAAAAACTAGAACAGGTAAACATTTCAGCTGTGTGGACGCTAGAGCTGGGTTGACAATATCGATTTCTCGTTTTTTTTTCTCGTCTTCTATTTGATGAACCGAGAATTTTTAGTCTACGCTGCTTTCTGTTGAGTTCTTTGAAAGAGAATGCAAAGTTTCTCAGGGGAAGGCAAAATCATTGAAATATATTTTTTCCCCCCATCTTATAATTTTTCCATCACCTTTAGGGGCTTTGAGGCGTGAACAAACATTCACAGTTTCATGGGGGACCGCAAAACTACGGAGCCCCGGCCTAAAGGGACGTGGTGGTGGAAAAAATTTGGGATGGGAGAATTTTTATTTTTCGTTCCCTCCCAAAACTTTTGCTTTCCCCTGAGAAACTTTGCATTCCCCCGCAAAAACGTTTGCGTTCCCCTCGCAAAAACTGTTGTGAACTTGGACAGACACTTCCTGTTTAATGTCCCGCTGGCAGTGTTTCAAATAGCTCCGTACGTTAACAATGAAGCGTTTCATAGTGTTTGAACTTGGACTCAAATATAAAGAAATGTGGTCAGTGAGTGTTTCCCAGATAGCAAAATCTTCCAGGCCTTTTCTGGATTCTTCTGGCATTTGTTTGGTTTGTGTACGATGTTGGCAAATGGATGGCAACCCTGAAGAGTTCTGGAATCGGTGGTGGCGCAGCTGGAGGTGGTGGAGGGATATTATGGCATGAATATGGGCCAGTTTAGGGTCTTCTGGCTCTCGTCTCGTAAGGCATTGTCATTTTTCTGGCAGCTTTCTGGCGTGCTTTTGGCAAAACTGTTTGGGCCGGTTTTGGCCCTGCATTCCTGGCGGTATGATTGCCAGAGTTTGGGCCATAAATGGCCCGGAACAATTTTGCTATCTGGGTTCAAGGAGTTTAGTGAAGTTGGCAAAATATTCACAGATTGAAACTTCACAGATCAATATTCGTAAGCTAAACGCTGTTAAAACACAAATTACACCTATTTACAACCATAGTAATGTAGACGACGAGCTACAGTACAACCCAATTTTCCTCATAACAAGCTTTATAATATAAATTTGTCTCTAAGCAGGCGGTTGAAAGACAAGTCAGAATAAGGACTTGGCGTACCGTGGGAACGCAAATATCTTTGCTGGGGAACGCAAAGTTTCTCGGGGGAATGCAAACGTTTTGCAAGGGGACGCAAATGATTTTTTATTTTTTTTTTAAATTCCCCCATCCCCAATTTTTTCCACCACGAACGCAACATTTTTGAGGGGAACGTAAAACATTTTTTGAGTGAAGGCAACATTTTTGAGAGGAACGCAAAACATGTTGCGAGCAAACGCAATATTTTTGGGGTGAATGTAAAACATTTTGCTCCCGTTGAACGCAAAAAAAAATTCTAAGTGAATGCAACATTTCTTGGTGGAACGTTAAACAGTTTCCAAGCGAACGCAACATTTCGCTCGTGGGAAATGCAAAACATTTTCCGAGCGAACGCAAAGTTCCTCAGTGAAACGCAAGCATTTTGCGAGAGAACGCAACATTTTTGGGGGGAACTAAAAAAAATGAACATTTCGCTCATGTGTAATGCAATACATTTTGCAAGTGAATGCAACAATTCTCGGCGGAACACAAAACATTTTGCGCTCAGGAAATGCAAAAAATTCACTCCTGGGAAACACAAAACCTTTTGAAAGCGTACACAAAGTTTCTGGGATAACACAATTATTTTGCAAGTGAATGCAACAATTTTTTTACCATCTCATTTTTTCCCCTTAATATGCTATTAGGGGCTCTGTAGATAAGTCTCAGCTTTTAAATTCTGCCTATTTAATTTTAATTAAAATTCAAACAATAAATACCGCTTAGGCACTCTTTATTGTGGCGTGAAAGATCGTTGCTTCAGTTCAAGCAGCAGTAAACGATCATCTCTTCCTCTTTGTTACAAGTTACAGCACAAAATATACATGAAAGAACATCAGAAGGTATGTTGAAAACAATATAACTTACCGAAATGCATCATCAAGATAAAACAGCTTCAAAACAGTCACGCAATGCTGCACTTACCTCAGGAGAACTGTTTAATGTCCAGCTTCTAGTAGCTTAAAGAGAAACGCTCTAGGATTATGCTAAATAGATGCACTAAATTGCATATCAGTTACATTTTTACTTAACATGTTGTCTTATTTAATGCATGTTTGAATTAATCTGTCATGAAAATTATTACAGCCACCCCAGCCATGGTTATATTTCAACAACAAATTAGATTTGAAACATAATTATAATTTTATATCAAGTTTATATATGTTTTACAACTGTTTTTTAACTGTGTTGATTATTAAATAGATTCATAATTTCAGTGCATCAGTTATTTTTTTAAATGCATAAAAGCAACATCATTTATTTTAAAATGCCACCTAAAGGTTTCTGAATTTAAAAGAAGCACTCGTGTTGTTTGGATATTCACAGGTCTCAGAAATGGATCACTAAAGCTACGACTGTGGCATACTGGCTCTGGCATGGCGTCAAGATATTTATGATCTTTGTACTCAAAATTATGTTGTCCACTATGAGGAAAGTCCTTGGAGACATGTAAGTAACACAACAACAACACAAACATTGTCTGCTGTTACAGTTATTGTTAATACTACCACTGAGGAAGTATCTTCTGTCTTTTGCAAAGGATGCTGAGTCTGATCAGTTTCATGCCAGCACAAGTTCACCATGAGCACCACAGGCCCAGAGAGTTTGCTGAGAGACAAATGGCCTCCTCTAATCTGAATGGCCACATATCTTCTCTTTTCCCAGCGAGCCCTTCTGTGGCACAGACCCTGCCAAACATCTACACGCTCCTGTTTTCACTAGAAACAGAGAGCAAATGGAGAAGACGCAAGATAGAGGTGCAACACACGTTACAACAACATGTGGCTGATGTGAAAAGAAATGAAAATAATGCAAGCAATGCAGGATGGTTAACGTTACTCAACAAAGAGTGAAGTTGATGTATCGTTCTGTGCTTTTTTTTTTAAGCTAAATACTGAATACATATATACTAGCATGGGACTAGCATTGGGACAATGCTCTAGATTTTTTAGTGTCTTTTTCTTTTTACAAATCTAATAATAATGCATGGTAACACTTTACAATAAGGTTCCATTTGTTGACTTTAGTTATTGGTAACACTTTATTTTACAGTGTCCTTGTTACAAGTTACATGTAGTTAATACATGCAACTAACCCTAAACCAAACCCTAACTCAATAGTAAGTACATGTTGTTAATTATTATTAGGGCTACTACTTAAATGTATAATTACACTGTAACCCTTTATTGTAAGGTGTCCTTGCTACAGTGTAACTATACATTTAAGTACCAAGTAATATTAATTAACAGCATGTACTTACGTCTTACTATATAATTAGGGCTAGGGTTAAGGTTTGGATTAGTGAAGGTTAGTTGCATGTAATTATGCATAATGTACTGTTATTACTACAGCAAGCACATGTAATATGTATAAAACATGTATAAAAAGCACACTGTAAAATAAAGTGTTACTAAATAAAGTGTAACCAAGCCACTTATTAATCTTATGTTCATTTTAACATTTACTAACATTATTAAAATCAAAAGTTGTATCTGTTAATATTATTTAATGGAACTGAGCGAAAATGTTGTATTTTTATTAATTAATGTTAACTAAGATTAATAAATACTGTAACAAATGCATGGCTCATTGTAGGTTAATGTTAGTTAATGCATTAACTAATGTTTAACTAAAGGGACCTTGTTGTAAAGTGTTTCCTAATAAGTTATTGCCCATTTTTATGCTTGTGTAACTCCTAAAAAAAACTTTTAGAAGATACATGACAACAGGTAAACACTTATAAGAAGATAATACTTATAAGACATTATTGAATTTTTTGCATTTACATTGACTAAGTTTTATTATATTACCATTTCATTCTTATTTACTTTTTTTGACAGCACTAGTTTTTAACAGTAAAGTTTTGAAAACAATAGAAAATTTGTTAATCTCGATATGCTGTCAACACATTTTAACTATTTGCTTTAGTATTATAAAAATATACTAACCAATAGTTTAATTTTGTTGTCTGTTTAAGCACACTTAATATTTTCTCACACAGAACATATACAGCTGTCTGAGCATCAAAAGACCCATGTCTTGGTAAACAATAGTTTTTATATAGTTGTTTATCATTTCATCTAGCAATCATTATATGATTTGTGTTGAAGAATAGTCCGACCAATTATAAAATCCAATGTTAGCTTCACTTCCTGAGATACCTTCATCTGATTGATTTTTAAAGTATCCGTCGCTGCCTTTGATATCCCACAATCCTGTGCTTTCCATTCTGTGACAGTTGAGCCAAAAAACAAATAAAGATGGCGTCTGAAGATGGCACTTTTGATGCCATTTCTAGTGAGAAATTAATTTTGTAGTAATTCAATATTCTCTCTATTTTGCCGTAGATCATTAAACCGTTGCGCTGCCTCAGAAGTCTGTCTGAAATCAGTTTTATGAGGCACCTTCGTGCATAAACTCTGCCCGCAAAGTCATTGCCTGTTGAGGTGAGGCAACAAGTCAGCTGCCTAAGTTTCGTACGCAGCCGTGGTTAGATCACAGGACCCCGATGACATCAAATCCCAAACTCCATGAATTGTTCGAGATTGATTAGCAATGGTGCTCAATGCAGAATGTGTTTCTACAGGACGCCCTGAAATGTCAAGGGTGGCTAATACAGTTCCAGACACCGCTGCCCTGCTGCCATTCACATCCAGAAACAAATACTGCCATTATTTCATGGCAACCATTTACCATTTCAGCACAATGGCACAAAAGAGAGCATATCGAAGCTTGGTTTCAATCATGCAGTCGTAAGAAACAATCTCTACCATCAGAACAAACATCCTTCCACAGAAACCACCTCCTCAGTTAAAGAGCACGACAAATTACCTTTTAAAAGCTCAACCTGATCTAGATTTATAAAAATCACATGACATTTTATACCCAAGCGTAATGTTGTTTAGCGTAAATATCAGTTCTGAACAGAGGTTACACGCAGCATGAGGCCCCGATAAACTATTATAATTTTCTCATGGTTTAACCTAAAATGTCACAGTGCAGAATATTTCTAATACATACTACCGTTCAAAAGTTTGGGCTTGGTAAGATTATACAGTATTTTTTTAAAGAAAGCTGCATTTATTTGAATGTTATTACAATTTAATGATATTTCAATAAATATTCCTGTCACAGAAAAGCTGCAATTTCGGCATCATTACTCTCATAGTCTTCAGTATCACATGATCATTCAGATGATTTGGCACCCAAGAAACATTTATTCACAGCTTCAACATTAGGTTCAGTCCTTGTATTTTATACAATGGTAACAAAACTGTTCATAGTATAAAGCTTACAGACAGTAAAAACATACTACTACATTTGGCTTGTTCACAAAAGCAGCTACACATATATCACAGTTTTTTTCCCCCTAGAGTTTACCCTAGTGTACCATTTGTCGTTTTTGACTTTACAGTAATAAGCTGTCAGTCTGTATCACAGGTATTCTGTCCTTCCACATCTTCAGGCACCTATCAGGAAATGAAAAACATGAGAAATGACCAAACTGCACACTTACAATAAACCAACTGAAACCATATACAAGAAACAGGAAACAAAATGAGGAAATAACTAGAACTTAATAACTAACTTTTATGTAAGAGTTTGATTTCTTATGAACATCCTGAAATTTCAGAACTCAAAACTTCCTCCCCAGTGGGAAAAAAGATGCATTTATTTCTATAGCGTCTGTTACAGCTGTAAATGCATCGACACAAATGCATGACCACATTTACACATCAATCCATCCATTTGGTGAACAGAAACTCGGCTCAGTCCCAGTGCTATTGTTTACCAACATCAGAAGAATTAAAGGGGTTAGTTCACCCAAAAAAGAAAATTATCCCAAAATGTACTCACCATCCTATGTGTATATGATTTTCTTGTTTTTTTCAGCCAAACACAATCAGAGTTATTATATGGATATTATTATATATATTAATATCCATATCAATATCCATATAATATATATATATATATATATTATTACCAAATATGGATATTTTTCTAACAAAAACACATGGCTTTGTTTGAGAAGGCCTTTATTACTTTTATGATGGATGGATGCGCTTTTTTGGACTTCAATAACTAAGGTGCCATTCACTCCCATTATAAAGCTTGGAAGAGCCAGGATATTTTTCATTTTTGGGTGAACTAACCCTTTTAATGATAAAGTGGGAAAATATGCCAAACCTTCTTGGTGACGTGTTACATTTGCTACTCTGCACGACCCAACTGTGGTCCACTACTTTGCTGCGAAAAAATGCTTTTGCTATTTGCTGCCTGATCTGTTTTTACCTGACTATGGGCCGCACACCTTTGTGTGAAGGAATCCTGTAGGTATTGATAACCAAACCCCATGATTCGACCGACCGTCTGGCTGCACAGTCCAGCTACTTTAGCAGTGAAGTCCAGGGTGAAGGCGAGTTTGACCAGCTCAGGGGAGGCGTCTGTGGTCTGGGGAAGAGGACTGGGGATCTGGGCTGTATAGCGATCTGCCAGCTGCTGGAAGGAGCTGTACGTCAGTTTCTGGAGGAAGTCCTGGACACTCTTATTCTTGCTGATCTACAAGAAGAATTGTCATTATGCTGGTCAATATGACCAAATAAACCACAGAATGGTGTGATTGACCAGTCAGAATACAATGTCCTAAAGAGACATGTAATAAAATGTGATAATAATTAATTGGTGTTTCCTTAAAATAACTTCTGTACATAGTGAATAACAGTCAAATGGCTGGTAAAGGGACTCAAACTTAAGTAATGATTCTTTAAATTAAATGCTAACTTTTTGATCAATAATATCTCCGTGTTGTTTCAGCAAGCTGATAATCCTCTCTGTATTGTCATCACCTGAGGAGACACAAGTGTGAACATTTACAACTTTTAATAAATTGAAACAAGCTTTGAATAAAATAATTAATAAGTAAGTAAAATCTCAAAGAGCCAGATCCCCCAGAGTTTTCTGTGGAATTTATTCTGTTTTAAAAACATGAATTGACTGGATCTCCTGCTAGTCATGTTTCATAGAGAATCACCTGAAGAGCTGCAATCTCCTACACATGCAGAAGAGGGCAGTGGAGCAGAATCATCTTTCGGACTAAACTGGATCTCATTCACAATCCACTCCAATTCCTCTGAAACCCTCTCAAAGTATGTATTACTGGAGTCCACACTCACTACAGGGAGAGGAAGGGAAACAAATAATTCTTTCAGATTTAGTTGATGTATATGGACCAATGAAACAGTGACATTTAAGTTTGAAGGCCTGTGCACACCAGCATAAATATTTGGCACAAAAACTGGAAAAAAAAAAATGCAGACAGGCTGAATGAAAATATAAATTCACTCCTAGACCGCTTATAGAAAAGCAGAAATGCTCTAGTACACACAATGATTCGCAGGTTTCCATTTCTGACACCTGCTTGTCGTGGAGAAAAAAGGAAGTCAAACATTACTTACATAATTAGATTTTTTCATCCAACAATACCAAATACAAGAGTACAGAGCCGGATCCAGATTCTTTCTCTATTCAGTCAGTGTAGAGATATACACTGACATAACAAATAATAATACATTAAAAATGTAAAAATATATAATCTACTTCATTTTCTTGAAACGCGGCAAACCTGCAGCTTAGTGTGTATTCTTACTGTTGTTGAGCAACTTTTTCTTGAGTCTTTGTATGAATGTCTGGCTGATGTGTGTTGAGTGTTGGTTGGCTAACAATTTTAAAGGTAATTTTAAAGTTAAAGGACAATTCCGGCCAAAAATGAACCTAGTGGTAAATAACACATGGGTACCGAGTCGAACGTTCTCTGGGATGCGTTTTCATGTTAATCGAATGTACCCAGTTTTATCTTTAGTATTAGTTTAACCACAGATTAGCTTATAACGCTAGTGTATGGGGCATAGAATAAGTACAAATAAAAATCGCTAGTTAATACAAGGCTCAAAATAGTCCCACACTAATACGGTAACACAATTAGGGTCTCTACCTGCAAACCGAAGCATTGAGAACAGTGTACAGACAGTTTAATAAGAAGATACTTTATAAAGACAGTACACTTCGCGTATACAAGCAGTACCATCTGTTTTTTCCCCCTGTATTTCTATATGACATAGTTGAGCAATATCACACGAGCAACCAGGATTTTTCCCCTAAATATCTGCTGAATTGCAAATGGGATATTGACTTTATACAACAGTTCAAAAACAAGAAGTTAATATTGTGTTACATTTTAGACACAATATTGACAACATTGTCTGTTTTTGCTCTATTTGGCAGATAAATAGGCTATAGTTTCACACAAAGCCACAGATGGTGTGTGTCTCCCTCTCCGAGCAACATAAATGAATCAGCCATTTGAATGAATCAGTTGAATGAATGACTTAATGACTGCCGCCACCAACTGGAGGTTTTAGTTGCATATTTAAAGTATAATTTAATTTAAAAAAATCAAAATACAATTTTTAAAACATAAATTTCATAGCATTAAACACAATGCATTACACAAAATTATGTGCATTAATGCAATTGCAGTGTAAATACATGTAAATGCAGCTGAAGATGCAGCTTTTGTGCCACTTCTGCAGAGTAAAATTTATTTAGTTGATACTGATGTCATTTAATTGGTAACGGTGTCTTATTATTTTTAACTTAATTTGATTAAAGGAATAGTTCACTTAAAAATGAAAATTCTGTCATCATTTACTCTTCCTCAAGTTGTTTCACACCTGTATGAATTTCTTTCTTCCGTTCAACCCAAAAGAAGATATTTTGAAGAATGTCTGTAACCAATCAGTTGATGGACCCCATTGACTTCCATAGTATTTTCTTTTTCCTACTATTGAAGTCAATGGGGTCCATCAACTGATTACCGACATTCTTCAAAATATCTTCTTTTGGGTTGAACAGACGGGGGTTAAAGTGGCCGGAACGGTCCGGAACTGCGTTCCGGCACCTCAGATAAATTATTAAATAAACAGATTCATTAATCTCAACGAATCTCGCTGGTCCCGAGATGGACCGACTGGCCGACCAACCTCCCTTCCTCCCCGCTGAGCGCGAGTGATTATAAATGCGTGAAATGCACTCACGGTGGTTGAGCGCGGTAAAGTTAGTTTAATGTTCGATATTTCGCCGGACATTGTTTTCCCTCGCTAGAGATGCGCGGATGGGCTATTATTTCATCCGCAACCGCATCACAAAACTCATCATCCGTCCGCCATCCATCCGCACCAACGTTTTTGACCAATTTTCAAAACCGCACCCGCCCGCCATCCGCTGATTGGGCGATACAAGGCGCTGCTGATGACAGCCGCGAGACTAGAAAGCCCTCAGAATATCAACAGTGAACTCCGTCTCCGATCAGCGCGCAGGGACAAAGATAACAATATTTAACAATGTGTATATATTTTTCAGTTGATTGGTTCAACCGCCCGCCACCCGCCCGAATTTAATTAAAATATTTTTTTTCGTCATGTCATCCGCCCGATCCGCGGTTTATCCGCGGCTGTAACCGCCAACCGCGCATCTCTAGTTTCCACAGCGCATGCCTGAGAACTTAATCCAAACTCAAACTGTAAACAACATGTAAGCCTATGTAGCCTTAGGAAACACAGTTGTGCAGTGCTACGCAAATTTTAATGTAACTGCTATACACACAGAAAATTGGACTGGGGGTCTTACATGGTCTTACATGCGCTTCATGTGGCACACTAGTACACACACGCAAGGCCGCTCTCTCCCTGTCTGGCGTGCGCGCGCTACACGGTTTGGAGCACTAGCTCTTGCTCGCACGCTCTTCCTATGGCGCTCGCTTTGTCTCAATTCTTTCCTAACGAAGCTTAAAGACGTGTTAACGTGCGTGTGGAGAACGTCTGCACGTCTGCTCGTCTGCCCGTCTGAACGCAACAGGCTACTTAAAGGGTTAGTTCACCCAAAAATGAAAATTATGTCATTAATGACTCACCCTCATGTCGTCCCAAGCCCGTAAGACCTCCGTTCATCTTTGGAACACAGTTTAAGATATTTTAGATTTAGTCCGAGAGCTTTTTGTCCCTCCATTGAAAATGTACGTACGGCACACACTCTTTGTCCAGAATGGAAATAAAGACATCATCAAAGTAGTCCATGTGACATCAGTGGGTTAGTTAGAATGTTTGGAAGCATCGAAAATACATTTTGGTCCAAACATAACAAAAACTACGACTTTATTCAGCATTGTATTGTCTTCCGGTTCTGTTGTTGATCCGCGTTCACGATTCCGCAGTGACCCTGCTGACGTAAGACGCTGATGACGTGTTATCTGGTGCGCCCGAGCTTCGTTTACAGTTTGAGGGAGACGGGCGCTGTATTCAAGCTATTCTACATTGTTTGTATTTTTGTATTGCTATATTTTTTTTTTAAATGGTGCGTAGGTGTGCATGTCGCGGATGTCCTAATCTCCAGATAACACGTCATCAGCGTCTTACGTCAGCAGGGTCACTGCGGAATCGTGAACGCGGATCAACAACAGAACCGGAAGACAATACAATGCTGAATAAAGTCGTAGTTTTTGTTATGTTTGGACCAAAATGTATTTTCGATGCTTCCAAACATTCTAACTAACCCACTGATGTCACATGGACTACTTTGATGATGTCTTTATTTCCATTCTGGACAAAGAGTGTGTGCCGTACGTACATTTTCAATGGAGGGACAAAAAGCTCTCGGACTAAATCTAAAATATCTTAAACTGTGTTCCAAAGATGAACGGAGGTCTTACGGGCTTGGGACGACATGAGGGTGAGTCATTAATGACATAATTTTCATTTTTGGGTGAACTAACCCTTTAACGTCTGCACGTCTTAACGTCTGCCCGTCTTAACGTCTGCACGTCTTAACGTCTGCACGTCTGCCCGTCTGGACGTCTGGAGCTATCTCCATTCAGCGTTTTTTTTTTTTTATCCAGCCAATGACGCCGTTTCTGACGCAGCAGGCCATCCATAGTGCGCCGTAATCTGCGGCGCTTCTGTCTGACAAAGACAGCGTAAAAAGCGGCGTTTTGTATAATATTATAATCAGCCCCAGCCTTTTCTTCAAAGTTCAGCCCATCTAATGAAGTAGAGGGAAAGACGTAGTAGTTTGTCGATCTGAATGGCGATCCGTCTTAAGGGTTCTGGTTTTCTATCGTTGTTAGGACTATGTTGTATAGCTACTCATTTCGTTTTCATATAGGCGGGCAAGCATTTTTTTATTATGATCTGAGAAACAGACTTCTCACCAAAACAATAAGATCCCGTATTATTACTGAAGTAGCTAGATAGTCCATCATACAAACTAGACCACAATCCTTTTGCATAGCCTGCTACATATTGCCTAGGCCTACTTCATAAAAATGAGTAACAAAAACGTTTCAATTCCTCCAACAACACAATGATAAAAACAATACATACCAAATAGCAATAAAATATGAAGCCTACATATGTAGAAGGGCTGCACAATTTATCGAAATTATCGAAATATCGCAAATGTATTTCACAATATGCATATCGCAACGGCTTGCAATAACTGGTCATGAGCAAAAGACAAGAGAAAATCACTCACTGCTCTTGGCTGAATAACTTTTGTAGCTTTAATAAGAATCAGTATAGGCCTATATTTAATTGATACAGTGAAAACTAATGTGTGTGGGTTTTTTTTTTTTTTTTTTTTTTAACATTTGATTCAGTTTCTGTTATCGCATTTATAAAGATAATATATCGCATTTTTCTTCAATATCGTGCAGCCCCAATCTGTAGCATATAGTCATTTATAAATATAATAATGTTTCAACGTTTCGTTTTGTGTAATAAAGCATATAGCCTATTAATTTTCTGACAGGCGGAGGGTGAACCAAGACGCGCTTCCCATTTAAAAACAAGTTTCAAGTTACTTTTCACCGTGACTGTCCGCTCAATATCCGCTATTTGCCAGTTTCACATTTGTTTAAATATTATAATAGGCTTTTGTTATTTTATTTCATTTATGTTGATTATGAACAGTGAACAGCATGAGTAAGAGCAACATCATATGACGGGAGACATGAAGTGGGTCAGACATGATTTTGACCACTTCATTAAGTTTTGTTTTGTAGAAAGACTTTCTTTAAAGTGAATTTCGTTTTGTATCAATTATGCACGGGCATGCATGGGAATAGGCAATAGGCTTTATAATAATAATAATAATAATACAAACAAATATATATATAGTAGAGTGGCAGTGGATGGAATTATATTCTGAATTTCTATGTTATAAAAAATCGTTCTAACTTCTAGCAAGCTCATTTAAACCGAGTTGTAAATGCCGAAATGAAAGGAGCTCGGCCAAACAAATATGAAACTACTAAATATAAATATAAAACCGCCAGTAGATGGCGGCAAGGCACTGTTCTATTCACATTACTGGTTAATGTTCAACCTATTCTTTCAAAAACACAAAGGGGCTATATATTTAATATCCACACAACTACTCCTTTTAGACAATTGCAATTGTTCTGCTGTGGTGCTGTTTGGAACTATTTTTTTATTGTGTGAAATAAAATAAAATAAAAAGATTTAATGTAGCATTTATTATAATTGTGTGTTTGTGTGTGCTTTCTTAAGAGCATGGTAAAGCTATGGGTATCTCATGTATAAATAGGTAGACAGGAATAAGACCAGCATGCAGGCAAGACCACCAAAAATACTCTGACCATTTAAATCCATTCTGTTATTGAGATGCTACAAATGATATTACAAACTTTTCGTTTTGACATGAAAATTTTCCATTTTTATTTTCATTCAGTCATTATACATACATTTGACTCTTTATTTATCTTGTGTTAGCGGAATATAACTTCTCCAAAGATGCAGAACCCCCCATACAATACACACAATACAAATCTGTTAGACATTTACAGCACTTAAGATATTTTACGCAAATGTATACTATATCGAACATTGCTCCTTTCAGAAATTGTTAATGCATTAAGCCCTTAATGTAGGAATAAATTACTCTAGACTTACTGAAACTTCCTACAAGTATATCAGGGAGTGGACATGGCTAATTTGCCGGAAGTTGTCTGGGTTTTCCCAGGCTAGCTAATGAGCAAATAAGTGTCCCTCTTCTGCCATCTCCTGATTATAGTAGTAATTTCATGGGTTTTTTTTCAAAGTGTTTGTTTTTCCTGCAGGTGAAAACAAGATGCATCAATTTGGATCTCTGTTACTTTATTTGGGCTTTAAATTGTTTTGCCTGACTTGGGTGAGATTGTAGTAGCAAAAAATGTGCAGTATGACTAGGCTACATGGGTGAACATGATTGCAACAAGTACAATGTTCCTGAATCAACATCCTTTTTGATCATTGAGCAATATTACAATTAGACTTGAGGAATAAGTTTACAGTTAATATCAATTTTCAGGCTATAACCAGCAGTGCCTAAGCTCCAGGTAAACTTTACACAGCCTATGAATGTTTGAGTGTCGGCCTAGACAATTTATTTATTATCAGAGGAGTTTTTGCAGGAGTTCCATCAATCGCTAAATAAAAAGAGCATACTTTGTTCGCTTTCTTTATAATCTATTCACACTTTAAATGAAATAGTTGTGTTTGTCATAAAGGAAAGAGTGAATCCAAATTGTTCTGTGGGTCAGTAATTTTTTTCTACTTATAGCCTATTTAGAAAGTGGAAATGGTCAAATAAATGCTACTCTGCTGCTACCTACTGATGCAAGTGTTCATCTCATCTCATTCTGTTTTAAGTATTTGTTTTTCCTGCAGGTGAAAGCGATGCATTCGTTTGCTCCTCTTACTGTATTTATCTGGGCTGTCAACTGTTTTGTCTGACTTGGACGAGATTTTTGTATGCTCTCAACAGTATCAAAAAATGTGTAGTATGACTAGACGACATTATAGGCTTTATAAAAACGTTATTGTAGCTCTATTAAATAGTACATTTATGTTAAACATTTTTAAATTGAATGATTGAATACTTGTTCTGAATAAGAATAGCAGTAGCCTAGTCCAAGCAATCACAAGTAGGCTAACTAATTGTAGTTTAAAATCCAATAAGCTCTAAAATGGTTTCTGAATGGTTAATTGATGCTAGATGCAGCATCTATGAGTGAACTCGAGGCATGCAGACCGCCGCTGCAGAGCATTAACAAATCTGAAACACACTAATATTTAATGATAAAGAACCACTTTTTCTGAATTTTACTAGCCCATTTTACTTTTATCTCTGAAGATCGAATAATCAAAATACAACATAGACTTTTATTAAAAAGTTACATCTATCATTGGGATACCAAATGTATGGTAGCCTACATTAACAGATATTCAGCATTATAGAAATAGGTTTATCATAGTCCTACATACAATGTGCCAAAATAAGTCACGTTTTTAAACTTAGATTGTGGCAGACGGGCAGACGTTAAGACGTGAAGACGTGCAGACGGGCAGACGTTAAGACGTGAAGACGTGCAGACGGGCAGACGTTCTACTCTTGGCTTTCCATAGACGTGCAGACGCGCAGACGTTAAGACGGGCAGACGTGCAGACGCGCAGACGTTAAGACGGGCAGACGTGCAGACGCGCAGACGTTAAGACGGGCAGACGTGCAGACGCGCAGACGTTAAGACGGGCAGACGTGCAGACGTTAAGACGTGAAGACGTGAAGACGGGCAGACGTTAAGACGTGCAGACGGGCAGACGTTCTACTCTTGGTTTTCCATAGATGTGCAGACGCGCAGACGTTAAGACGGGCAGACGTGCAGACGTTAAGACGGGCAGACGTAATCCACACGTTAAATTCTAACGTGACGCCGCCGTGACGTCTGCATAGATCAACAGCTACACGTTATTGACGTGTCTACGTGACGTGATATTTGCGTGTACGTCTCCATATAAAACAAATGGAGACGTACACGCACGTATACACGTGTGTTATCTGTCGTGCTTGTCAGTCTCGTCGCCGAATGGAACATTCCGAGCGCCATACTTCCGGGAGATTTGAACTAATTTGCGGGCATCAGGGAGGCGCTATCAATATGCGGGAGACATCCCTATCTTTGATAGGCAGACGCGTGATAACAGCTTGACCTTGAGTGAAACCTGAGCGCTTGCGCACGGATGGGAGGGGCGGGTGAGTGACATTCATTTTCGGTTTACGTTTTCGGCTGTTTTTTTTTATTTCGGCCCGAAACCGATAATGCCATTTTCGGCCGAACATTTTCGGCGGCCGAAATTTCGGTGCACCCCTAGTGCAAAGCATGATACATGCTCAGACCTTTCCACATGCCCACAACACATTTCTGTTGGGTTTCCATCAGCATACTTTCCTTAATTGTTCTGCTCTGTACGTGCGAGATTAGCAAAGAAAAGCTACAGTGCCAACTCTTTAACTCCTGAGTCACTCTGTCCTGAAATTAGGCAGCCACACATCATGCTGGAGAGTCAGCAATTGAAGTCTACTGTGGGTTTTTATATTTCCCCACAAATGATGGCTATGCAAAACCACAGCAGTCTGTTTCTACTTAATATTAGTATTTCGTTGTCTCTGAAGAAAGGAGAGAAAACTGTGTGTTGTTACATGACCTCAGTAAGCATTTTCACCCAGACTTTATGGAACACATGAACTTTAACAGTAATTGCTTTGTGTGGTTCCACACTGAGACTCTCTCTGGCTGAGGTTTACTCTTATGCTGTCAGAGACATTCAGTCTTTTGTTCATTAAGTTTCACTATTACGGACTTTTAGTTTGAAATTCTTAATTTCCTGTGTTCTTTGTTCATGTTTCCCTCTTTCATTTGTTACAATGGTAATTAATTTAATCATCGCACCTGCTAGTCTTTTTAGTTCACTATCTGTGTATAAAGTCATTTCTCTTCCCTAATTGTCAGATATTACTTGTGTTTGGAGTTTGCACAAGAAAACACTGTTACGTTGCCTGCAGATGATATGAGTTTGTTTGATTAAATAGTTTTATTTTTTAATTCATCTTCATCTGACCATCTTCTGTGGACTTGATTCACTGAGATTGTGACATGCGCTCACTGGGTTTTGGAGGATTGGGCTTAAATCACAGTATGTCAACAGGTATTCTACTCATTCAAATCAAACCCCGACACTCATCAGCCTTTTATCTGATGTCATTTCAATAGATGTTGTTTGCACTAGTCTCAAATTCTCTGAGGCTGATGTAAAATGAAAGTTGCAAAGTTACTTATAGTCTGTAGAATGTCTATTAGGGAGCATCAAAATAAAGAGCTAGCAGATATTAAAGAATATGAGAAGCTTCTGGAGTCAGCTGTCCATGACAGGCCAAAACCAGCCAAGGTACCAGCACAAAAATTCTAAAAATACGGTCTTATTACCATTATCAATAAAATCTCAGAAAAAATCCTAAAAGATTTTAGGCAATATCACATTGACTCACCATCTGAAAGCCCTTCTACACCGCCAGGAACCGGAGTGGAGTCTGATTGTAATGACTCTCTCTGCTCAACATGTTGATCGCGGCTGCGCAAGATCTTTTTC
Source organism: Gila orcuttii (assembly GCA_026230005.1). Lineage (NCBI taxonomy): Eukaryota > Metazoa > Chordata > Actinopteri > Cypriniformes > Leuciscidae > Gila > Gila orcuttii. The sequence continues at coordinate 32,672,031 of JAPDVR010000021.1, forward strand.
AGAGAGTGTTTTTTCCTCGGAGTCTCAGTGTGGCCGGGTGAGCTTTCATTAGAAGTGTCAACCCTCTGTCCTGTTGTAGACTTTCCACAGTCTGTTTCTGAAACTCCTTCTCTGTTCACTTTCAGGTCAGACTTCTTCTTAGAGAAGAGGCTGAGAAAGCCTCTAAAGGGCCTTATGGTTTTGCTTGATTCTTTCAGGCCCTTCCGGCCCTTACACTGTAAATGAGATGCTGATGTTGTGCACTCCGGGCACGTGTTGATCTTCAGAAGCCTCTCTGCAGAGCAGTGTTTGGAGGGGTCACTGGACGCCCGTCTGGCCTGGCTTCCTCGCTCATCCCTTTTCACCATCTTGAGTTGTTTCAGCTGATGTTTCCTGCATCCTTCATTCAGGCTGAGGCTCCGCTTGACGTACGTCTCTAACAGACATTTAGCACACTTCTGATCCAACAACAGCAGCTGAGAGTTACGGGAAGCAGACTTAAACATGTTTGTACTTTGCATTCACAATGTCTATAAAATGAAACGATATAATACTGTTAGAACCAAAAAACACACACATGAACACTGTATTTTCATCTATTTTATAGGATTTGATCTATCCAAAATACACAAAACAATAACTTTTCCAGTTCCACATTCTCATATTTGCTCTTTTTGACAAACTTACAAGTGTTTTTTTTTTTTTTTACCTTTATTTTCTTATTTCATCAAAATGACCCCACAACTGTGTGACAGGCATCATTTATTTTATTCACACAATAAACATCTAAACGATTTATATTATTTCACTGTTTTTAGATTATTATATTTTTTCTATATCTATTTATATAGCCTATAGGCCTATTATATAATGAAAAATGTTAATTCTTTAGTCGTCTAATAGATTATTTGTACTATTCGAAAACACATTTCCACTAAAAATAGGACTATGGTAAAAGTCACAGTTAACTTAGACCACTACTTACAGTTTACAGTGTAATGTTTTCATCAAAATATATATAAATATATATTTGAGCAAATCTAAACGGTTAAAATGAAACTGTATCTGTTAAAACGGAAGTTAGGTCCCGGTCAGTGCCGTGTCTCAAAACCCAGCGAGCTGTCTGCCTGAAAGTTAACGGGTTTGATGGCTCCAAATGCTTGTCATTATTTAAAGTAAATAAACCTCACCTTATTGGATGTAGACCACATTGGACGTAGAGATCAAATAACGATTTAAAAAGTGCTTGCACTTGCAGAAGTAACGCGACAACTTCCCTGCAAGGGTTCACGGGATCACGTGACATTCATGACCCACCCACCTCATGAATATTCATTAGCTTCGTGAACAATTTGTAGTCATTAGAAAACAACAAGCACACTCTCTGTAGCCTCCTGAGAACCAGAAAAAAAGTTTTTTTTTTATTTAGTTTTTCATGTCATCACATTGTTTAGAGCATAAGAAACAAATGGCAAAAAAAAAAAAAAAAAAAAAAAAAAAAAATATATATATATATATATATATATATATATATATATATATATATATATATATATATATATATATATATATATATTTATGCATATGTTATGATCTATGTCCTCTGTAGTGGACACCATGAAAAAAAAAATCACCAATAAATTTGGGGGTTTCAGGATTTTTTTTTTTTAACCAAAATTTGTATAGAGTTGATTATTTATGAAAGATATAATGGAATGAATTGACACATCATTTTACTTTATGCAATATGTGGGTAAAATGGCCAAAAAATAATATTCCCATTTAATGCAATGTATCTATACATTGTATCTAATTTGCATATTAATGTGTTCTTGGAGCAACATTTAATGAAAAAAGAAGTGTAATAACTGGCAACATTTTAATTATAATATCTAATACTTCATTGGAAAATTGATATATAATTTATTTACATATTCACTTGTGTCTCCCAAATGCCTGATATCATTGTCCTCTACGGTGGACATGTATTAAATGAATGCCCTGTTCTGTAACAAAGTATTTTTCCTAAGATGTTGGTTTGGGAAATACAATTTGAATAGTAGTCCGATTTAAATAATGATTACAATATATTATAATATTTCCATAAGAGTGCTACATTTGATCACTAAATGAATGTCAGACATTTTTAAAGACCAAGAAGTAGTTGTTTTCATGGCGAAACCTCCAAACATTTGGTATCTCCGAAAAGCCCTGAATGTGCTGCTCTTTACAGGACACCCAGATTGGGACATGTGACATGTATGGTGTCAGAGAAATTCACTCAAATATAATGTCCACTACAGTGGACAAAAGTCTATTCCTGGGTCCCAGGAGGGTAGGCTTCTACAAATTGTCATTTTAAACTCTCCACAAGATGGCGCTATTCATTAAAAGTTAATTATATTTATGCTACAACAGAAAAGACACAAATAGTTTCCTCTCTTGTTGCTTGACAGAAATGCATCTCTGCATTTCAATGCCCGCCATTTATTTTCCTTGAGGCTCAAATGCACTGTAAACATTATTGTTGGTTTAACTTAGAAAAGTAAGTTACCTGGTTGCCTTAAAATTTTGAGATCATACAATTAAGGAGATTGGTTTAATCAAAAGAAAATCTAAATATTGTGTTATCTAATCCACATTAATTACCTGATTTAACAAAAGAAAGAAAAGGTTGTGATAACAAACCATGAAAATATTTTTTTACAGCGTTGCATAGTCTTTTTGTACGTCTTCAACTAAACTGAAATAATTGCAATTATGCACTCTATGTGTTAATAAAGGCCTCTCTATTTTCTCTTTATAAACTGCATGCCTTGGGTTAAATATTTGGGTAGGCCTATTTCATTCTCTTTGAGTTTAAGAAAACCCAGCTCTTCTTCAGTCTCAGTATTGCATAGTCAGCATTGCGATGCCTCCATTAAAACACTCTCTAAAACTAACTGGAAATAATCAATGAAATATTTACAATGTAAACTGGTCTATTCGTCAGACTAGGCTCGGTTAGTTCCTGACCATCCTTTAAATTGACAAACTGTCGGACACCTTATTTACTTATTCCGTTCCATTCCGATAACATCAAAACACTTGACAGCTTGATGACTGCAGAAGCCCATCACAGCAGAATTCAATCTGGCTGGCGAAACATAACCTGTGCTTACATAGACTGCGGCAGAGCAGATATTCAAATTAAATTCCCTTAAGAGACCATACGCAAGTCAAAATAGGGCTCGTGAGAGACTGTGTCTTTTTGGCATCTTTCAAACAGATACAGGTCAGGAAACACCATGTTACCTCTAAGTCACCCAAGTGAATAATTCACATGAGTTTAACTCAACTCCAGTAGTTTAATTATTCAGAAGTAGGTTAACACTAATGTTAGATTTGCTTGAAGTTGGTCAGCCAGGGAGATTAAAGGGGACATTTAATCAATAAAATACATAATTCTAAAAGACAGTGTAGCAACTTTTAAGTGCATGCAATGGAGATTATAAAATTCAGAGATATTTATAGATTTGCAGTGTGATTTGTTTCCTAAAACAGAGAGCTCAGTCATTTGTGCACTTTGTAATACATAAAAAAAGAGTATTTATTAAGAAAAAGATAAACCTTAAACAAATATACTTGTGAACTGTGTAATATTTTCTGAAACTTTATTACGTTGTTTAAAATGAAGTGAAAACGTAGCCTGTTATATAGTTTAAATTTATATTAAATGAAGAGAGCTTTGTTTGACCGATTTACGTAGGACTTAAGTACATCTTTATATGTAATTTTATAATTCTATATATTTATGGCATATATCTATATATTGTCACGGTACGGTGCGGGTCGAAGAAGGACTCACAGTCGAAAGGCTCCAATTCAAACTGTTTACTAAAATATAAATCACAGGTACAGACAGGCAGGATGACGGGCAGGAACACACACACACTAAGCACAACCATATAAGACTAACAACCAACAAGGACAGACTGAACTGAAGGGAACTAAATACAGAGACTGATGAACTGAAAACAGGAGACACAGATGACGATGATTAACTAAACAGGTGAGACAACTGAAGACAAACGAGGAGCGGGAAAACTGAACAAGGAAGACATGTGACAGATAAAACCAAAACAACAGGACAAATTCAATTCAATTCAATTCAAATTTATTTGTATAGCGCTTTTCACAATACATATTGTTTCAAAGCAGCTTTACAGAAAGTGCATTCCAGAAATGTACGTAAAAAATACAGTTAGTTAATCATCATGTATTAATTTAGGGCATAACATATCGCCGGCGTTGAGTCGTCTCTTCACAGGCGTCGAGTCGTCTCATCGCAGGTGTTGGGGACTCTGAAGTCTCCGTGAGAGGCTGGATACAGACTGTAGCTGAAGAACGCTATTTACCTCGGGACTAGCGTCCCGAGATAACAGCAGAAAAGCAGATGGGAAATAATTAGCGTAGCTGCTGTTCATAATATTAATGCATTCGATCTGATTCAACAGTAGTATAAGAGGCAAGCATTATGTGAATGCTTGGCTGAAGAGATGCGTCTTTAATCTAGTTTTGAACTGGGAGAGCGAGTCTGAGCAACGAACAGTATCAGGAAGGCTATTCCAGAGTTTAGGAGCGAAATGCGAGAACGCCCTCCCTCCTTTAGTGGATCTGGATATCCTAGGAATGGCCAGAAGCCTCGAATTTAGGGATCTTAAAGAACGCGATGGATTGTAGGGCGATAGAAGGTCCATTAAATATACAGGAGCTAGACCATTTAGGGCTTTATAGGTCAGTAATAGTACTTTGTAATTGATACGGAACTTAATAGGTAACCAGTGCAGAGATGATAAAATTGGTGTTATATGATCATATTTTCTTGACCTAGTGAGAACTCTAGCAGCTGCATTTTGCACTAACTGTAGCTTGTTTATTGAGGATGTAGGACAACCAGCTAATAAAGCGTTACAGTAATCTAGTCTTGAGGTCATGAATGCATGAACTAACTTTTCTGCATCAGAAACAGATAGCATGTTACGTAGCTTAGCAATATTTCTAAGGTGGAAAAAGGCTGTTCTTGTAACATATGAAATATGATTTTCGAAAGACAAGTTGCGGTCTAGTATAACACCCAGGTCTTTTACTGTAGTGGATAAAGTAACTGGACATCCTTCTAAATTAAAGTTGTATTGTACGAGGTTTTGTGGGTAGTTTTTTGGACCAATAAGTAATACCTCCGTTTTATCTGAATTTAATAGCAGGAAATTACACGTCATCCAGCATTTTATATCTTTAAGACACTCTGTCAATTTAGATAAGTTAGTGTTTTCATCTGGTCTTGATGAAATATATAATTGAGTGTCATCAGCATAACAGTGGAAATTAATTCCATGTTTTCTTATAATATTACCCAGTGGCAGCATATATATTGAGAATAGCAGAGGGCCTAACACCGATCCTTGCGCCACTCCATAGTCTACTGACGTTATCTTCGATTTTTCACCATTTAAACAGACAAAATGGTAACGGTCTGATAAGTACGATCTAAACCAGCTTAATGCCTGTCCCTGAACACCAGTGTAGTTTTGTAGTCGATCCAAGAGTATTTTATGATCTATAGTGTCGAACGCAGCGCTAAGATCGAGTAGAACTAGTATTGAGATACAGCCTTGGTCAGAAGCTAAAAGTAAATCATTTGTAATTTTAACTAGCGCAGTTTCTGTGCTATGATGCGGTCTGAATCCTGACTGAAGTTTTTCATAGATATCATTTTCTTGCAAGAAAGAGCACAATTGAGCGGACACAATTTTTTCTAGTATTTTAGATATAAATGGAAGATTTGAAATGGGTCTGTAATTTGCTAAGTTATTTTGATCTAATTGCGGTTTCTTAATAATAGGTTTTATTACTGCCAGCTTAAATATTTTTGGAACATGACCTAAAGATAAAGACGAGTTAATAATATTGAGAAGAGGCTCTTCCACTACAGGTAACACTTCTTTCAGTAGTTTAGTGGGTATTGGGTCTAATAAACATGTTGTTGGTTTCGCTGCAAAGATAAGTTTATTTAGCTCTTCCTGTCCTATAGTTGTAAAGCGGTGTAGTTGTTCTTGAGGGGCGATAATTGTGGCTGAATCATAAGACACCATAGAGGATTGTACATTTACAATTGTATTTCGGATGCTTTCTATTTTCTCATTGAAGTAATTCATAAAATCATTACAACTATACTGTAACGGAATATTTTGCTCTGGTGATGTCTGTTTATTTGTTAGTCTAGCCACGGTGTTAAATAAAAACCTTGGATTATTTTGGTTATTTTCTATTAGTTTGCGGAGATGCTCAGCCCTGGCTGCTTTTAGAGCCTTTTTATAACGTGACATACTGTCTTTCCACGCTATTCTAAAGACCTCTAAATTAGTTTGTTTCCATTTACGCTCTAAGTTACGAGTTTCTCTCTTGATAACATGTGTAGTACTATTGTACCATGGTGCTTTAGTTTTCTCTCTAACCTTTTTTAATCTAATTGGTGCAACAATATCTAATGTACTAGAGAAAATGGTTCTCAAACTGCTAGTCATTTCCTCTAGTTCATCTGTTTGTTGGGGTTCACTGAGCAGCTGAGATAGATCAGGTAAGCTATTTGTGAATCTATCTATAGTGGTTGGAACGATTGTTCTGCCTGGTCGATAACGTGGCGCAACATGGCAAATTTCAGCAGTACGTAATATGCACGTTACCATACAATGATCAGTGAGATCGTCACTTTGCGCTATAATATCTATATCGGTTGGATTGGTTCCATGTGATATAATTAAATCTAGTGTATGATTTAGATGATGAGTGGGACCACTGACGTTTTGCTTGACCCCAAATGAGTTTAATAAATCTGTAAACGCAGCCCCTAACGCATCATTTGTGTTATCTACGTGTATGTTAAAATCTCCAACAATTATTGCTTTATCGGCATTGACCAATAGATCTGAGAGAAAGTCTGAAAACTCTTTTAGGAAATCAGCATAGGGCCCTGGAGGTCTATATACGGTCGCTAAGGCTAGAGATAATAGGGATTTCTTTCTTACATCTAAGAGCGTAACATTTAGCACAAGTACTTCGAACGAATTAAACCTGTGACCTGTTTTCTGAGTAACATTTAGGATATCTCTATAGATTGTTGCAACACCGCCGCCACGACCGATCGGACGGGGCTCATGCTTATAACAGTATCCTGGTGGAGTAGACTCATTTAGACCGAAATAATCATTTGGTTTAAGCCAGGTTTCAGTAAGGCACAGAACATCGAAATTATTATCTGTGACCATTTCATTTACAATAACCGCCTTAGGTGTGAGCGATCTAATGTTTAGAAGATCTAGTTTTAGAAATTCTTTTTGTTCACTGAGATTTAGATTTTCTGGTTTAATTACAATAAGATTTTTCCTAGATCCTAAACTAGATTTATTGTTTGGCCTCACTAGACGAGGAATAGACACAGTTTCTATATAATGTTCTACACTACTTGTATCAATTAAGTTGGGACAGCAGAGATTGTGATTTGGACTTTGACTTACTAGTCAGATGGTGTGTAACGTCTTGGAGATGTTGTCCGACAGCACAGCCGCTCTGATTCTGCTGGGGTGCAGGCCATCAGCACGGTAGAGCCTAGGTCGCTCCCAGAACAGATTCCAATTATTTACAAAGAGCAGTTTCTGTTCATTACACCATGATATTAACCATTCATTTAGAGCAAATAGTCTACTGAACCTTTCTTGTCCTAGTCGGTACGTGGGAAGCGGTCCAGACACGATGATCGTTGCCTCAGGCGCTGTGCTGCGTACCGTCTCGATCAGGCTCCTGTAGTCCTTCTTCAGAACCTCCGTCTGCCGCAGCCGGATGTCGTTCGTTCCCGCGTGCAGCACCACAGCTCCGACGCGCTCGTCACCGTTCAGGATCTCGGGAACATGTGCAGCGACATCTACAACACGAGCACCAGGAAAGCAGTGAGTGCGCACATTACCCTTACCTGAGGTAGCGCGGACATGACGGACGATGGAACTGCCGATGATCACGGCGTCGTCACGTTCCGACTCGCGAAGAGGGGAGAAGCGGTTCCGGGTGGAGATCTCGAAGACCGGGAGCGGTGGAGAGGTTCTTGGTCTGGTCCTGGCTCGTGTCTTCCGCTGAGGGATCACCCAGGGTCCATGGCTTTGTGTCGGTGCCGGAGTGAATGAAGCCAGAGATGATCGCGTCCTCCTGGGCAGAGAAACGCACGGAGTAGACGAAGTCGGAGTCAAAAAGTTACTAACCACTGACTTGTGAGCATCGGCGCGTGATGTTTCAAGCGCTGATCGCCGATCTCGCAGCTCGGCTTGCCTCTCTAGCAGACCACGGATCTGCTTCTCCACGGACTCCAGCTCCAACAGCACCGAATGCAGCTCGAATGTGTCCTCACCTGCACTCAGAGGTAGCGTTAGACACACATCCGATATATTCGCCATTATAACAGATGAACAGTAAATTAGTAGTGATACTACCAATATCACTACTAATTTAGGACTGAAATCCTGGATATAACCCGTATCCTTTCAGTGAAACGGGTGTAAAATCCGACGGTCGATTGGCGCGAGGCCACGCGTGAAATGCTAGCGGGCTAAAAGGCTAGTAGCTGGGATTCGCAAAGTTGGATCTAAGTAGCGATATCAAAGCAATCCGATTGTTTTTTATAGGGAATAGTATCGAGGATAAGTTCACACGATATAAAAATAGAAAGTACTTGTTTATAAATGAACATGACAGTGACATATATATATATATATATTCTTCTATTTGAAATCTAATTAAAAAAATAATTCAAGCAGATATTATATTAAGATATTAAAATATTAATGAAATGAAAGGCCACTTAAATGCACTTAAAGAGAGTTCACTTTCATGTTTCTTAACACACTCATGTACATAAAGCTTGTATGTAATGTATTTGTAATTGCACATTTGTAATGATAAAATTGCAATTTAGTAAATTTAAAATACACAAAATTTGAATGTAATATCAAATAACACATTACAGTTAAATTATAATTAGTACGTTTCATGTGCTTTTCATTTGATATTATTACAACATGCACTTTTTAAAAGTGCACTGTAAAATCTAACATTGTTCTTACTAAAAAGTTTTTAGTTCACTTTACTTAATCTCCAATAATGTGTTGAACTTAATTAAAACAATTTAGTAATCTGTACTGTTTGCATGCTATGCCTTCATTACTCAGAAAACCCTAGTAAACATTACTTGACTGGTTTGAGTACCATTTTGCCAAAGCAAAGAAAAAAAAAAGCAAAAAAAAAACAAAAAAAAAACAGGCGGGGCAAATGGTTTTTGATGTGGGGCAATAGACTTTTCACTCATTTTTTCCACTTCTGCAGTCATCGTTCTTCTTAGTTACATACAGTCATTTTCCAGTCATCTTGAATGTTATTGTCAATACAACTAAACATTTTGGGAGAACGTCACATAAGTTGACTTCATAAATTCATGTTGATTTCCTAAAATTTCTGACCATTATTGTGATTAGTGTTCCCTTTGGTTGGGCACTTCATTTATATTATTGTGATTCTCTTCCAATTGATGCTGTGATGCAACATGAAATCACAGTTATTTGATTTCAAAGGAAGTTGAAGTTATAAATATTATATATATTTATACTTAAATTTTTTCCATGTTCTTAATGCATGTATTAATGATGTATAACATAACTATATTTCATGTTTAATAATGATCTTTTAACATTTTATTGCTAACACTTATGGCATAAACTTTTAATTGAGTTGATACAATCCCTCTATATTTGTGACAATATCTTGCAATTTTGCTTGAGTCACACACAGACTTCAACATTCAGCATGCAAACCACAACAATGGTAACACGTTTTTTGTGTTTATTATTAATTTGATTAATTAGACCAATACAATTTTATTTGCTGTCTTTTGTCAGTATAACCCCAATAACGATAGCAAATAAAATTTTAATGGTAAAATAAAGCCAAAAATGGTAAAACAAAGCAATTAATTTATTCATGCCGCAATGCACTCTGGGAGTACACTTCCTCAGATCACAGATAGAATTAAGTTGACAAAACTTAAATAGATTAATGATGTAATTAAGTTATGCTTAATTAAATTAAGGCAACGAGTTTGCACAATTGAATTAAGTAAACTGAACACATTTGTTTTTACAGTGTACCATTTCAGCTACTTGGGGTGCGTGATCTCGTCTGACGCCAAGATCGACAAAGAAGTTGACAACAGGCTGGCCAAGGCAAACAGAGCATTCAGCAGACTATACGGACGTGTCTAGAACAACAACAACCTTAAAAAAGACACTAAGGTCAGTGTATACAAAGCTGTTGTCCTGTCCACTCTCCTGTATGGCACTGAGTCCTGGGTCACATACCGTCATCACCTGAGACTCCTCAAGCGCTTCCATCAGCGCTGCATCCGCACAATCCTCAACATTCGTTGGAGTGACTTCGTCGCTAACATTGAAGTCCTCGAGTCAGCGGAGGTCACTAGCATTGAGGCTATGGTCCTCGAGGTACAACTTCGCTGGGCAGGGCACGTCTCCAGGATGGAAAACCATCGCCTACCCAAGATCGTGCTGTACAGAGAATTGTCCTCTGGCTACCGCAACATCGGGGCACCACGAAAGCGGTACAAAGACTTCCTGAAGAAGTCCCTCACTGCTTGCTGCATCGATCACCGTCAGTGGGCAACACAAGCAGCTGCTCGCGACTCCTGGTGGAGCACAGTCCATCAGGCCACCTTCCACTTTGAAGAAACCCGCAGGGCCAGTATGGAGGACAAAAGGAGAAGAAGGAAGAACCGTATCCCCTCAGCACCCATCCTGGACCAGACCTTTACCTGCAGCAGTTGTGGCAGGGCCTGTCTGTCCCGCATAGGCCTCGTCAGCCACCAGCGTGGCTGTAGAAAACGTGGATGTCCTTCCTAAATCTTCGTTCGCGAAGCCAAGCCATGAAATGCATGACATACAAGTTTTAATAAAAGTGACATTATATATTACATATTATATATAACAGATATATATAATATATTATATCTATGCTTGTCAGTACATTTATCAGTAACTTTAACCACGTTTCACAGACAATCGAGTGGGTCAAAAAAGCACTCTTAAGTTCAGCTAATTGCATTTAATACAAATTTAAAATAAATCTATTTTCATTTGATTGTAAATAACAGGAAATTAAGTGTCCGAAAATATCACATTCAATTCATACTTAAGTATGTTGTTTTAAAGTATATTATTTTCATAAGTTCTTCCTAAAAGTATGATATAGAGCCATTATTATTCACAAGGGTGAAAATATGTTTGCTTACTGTTTTATGAATATACTATGAATTTGGACATACAATTTTTTTGCATACAGTTGAAAGTAGGCATATTGGGATATGGGGAATGCATCTTATTGGACATTATAATTAAGATAACAGTATTTATGTCTGTAATTGCATAAAATTATGCTTAGGTTTTGGACTGAGCATATGTTTGAGTTCAAATGAGATGGGTGTCTTCCATGTTGTTAGGAAGGTAGAGAAAAAAGAAAATGGTGAGTGTGTTGATTGTGCGGGTATTGAAGTTAGGAAAGACTGAAAAAAATATGGAGCAAAGGAGAAAGAGAGGACAGAGACAGATGATCTTTAGAATAATGAATGTTGCGTCTGGGGCTGCAGACTCAGAGCAAAGATGGACTATAAGACACATACACAGACTTACAGTTATAGAAGAGCAAAACACATGGGTAGTTGTCATGTGAAGAAATAGTGACAAAGTGCAGAGCTTTAAAATCTTAAGCAGTCATGACTCATACTGCCCCTGTCTTTAGATGTGCCCTGATGGTTAAGAAAACAGGAGAACAGGTAAGCAGAAGTGAAGATTTAAAAAGATTGAGTTCACCTCTTTGTTTCCCCGTGTTCCCACTGTCATGTGACAAAGAATGTGCGTGGATGTCTTATATGCTGGTTGCAATATGAGGCATGATCTAATCGCAGCAGTCACATTTATTCACAAATTATATACACAAACTGAGTGAAGGGAGAAAATACGAGAAACAAGAACTAACACAGTAAAACTAGGAAGTACAAAATAAAACAAAAACCTCATGTTACATTTACATCATTCCCCATTAGGCACCTCCTGGTGCCTTAAACAAAAAATAAAAAGTGGATGGAGGGTTGCCAAAACTCTGGGGGAGGGAAGGAGGGCTGAACAAAGATACAGGCCTATGGGGTACTGAAGGAAGAGTCCAAGCGGGAGTTGAGGGAGGCAGAGTCCAAGGGGGAGTTGAGGGAGGCAGAGTCCAAGGGGGAGTTGAGGAAGAGTCCAAGCGGGAGTTGAGGGAGGAAGAGTCCATGGGGGAGTTGAGGGAGGCAGAGTCCAAGGGGGAGTTGAGGGAGGCAGAGTCCAAGGGGGAGTTGAGGGAGGAAGAGTCCATGGGGGAGTTGAGGTAGGCATAGTCCATAGCGGAGTTGAGGGAGGCAGAGTCCATGGGGGAGGAAGAGTCCATGGGGGAGTTGAGGGAGGCAGAGTCCAATGGGGAGTTGAGGGAGGAAGAGTCCAAGAGGAAGGAGTTGAGGGAGGAAGAGTCCATGGGGGAGTTGAGGGAGGCAGAGTCCATGGGGGAGTTGAGGGAGGCAGAGTCCATGGGGGAGTTGAGGGAGGCAGGGTCCATGGGGGAGTTGAGGGAGGAAGAGTCCATGGGGGAGTTGAGGTAGGCATAGTCCATGGGGGAGCTGAGGGAGGCAGAGTCCATGGGGGAGTTGAGGGAGGCAGAGTCCATGGGGGAGTTGAGGAAGGAAGAGTCCATGGGGGAGTTGAGGTAGGCATAGTCCATGGGGGAGCTGAGGGAGGCAGAGTCCATGGGGGAGTTGAGGGAGGCAGAGTCCATGGAGAAGTAGTTGGAGGAAGAGACCATAGGAGAACCCCAATCAGGTTCAGGAGGAGGATGACCCATTGTGGAACTGATTGAGAGAGGAGCCAGGGTGGAGTCATGAGCCCAACCAACAAATGTAAATCCGGGAGAAGTGGAGACCCAGGCGGAGTCCGATGGACAGAGAGACCAAGCAACACCGGAGGACCAGGAGGGCAAAGCAGAACCATGGTGACGAGCGCCCGAGGTGGAGCTCTAGTCAGTTAACTTAGTGTGATAGCGTAGAGCTACGTCACACGTAGGCTCACTATTGGCCGACGCTGGTCATGTGTGTGATGCGTGTGACGTACAACAACAGAAGAACTGCGCTATGTCAATAGTGAACTGACTCGAGGCCCACAGAGAAGGAAACGAATAGTTGAAATAAAGTCGTTTTTTTTCTTTTTTTTTTTCGCACAAATAGTATTCTCGTCGTTTGATAAACTTAAGATTGAGTCACTGTAGTCACTTGGACTATTTTAACTATATCTTTAATCACTTTTAGGGGCTGGCAAGCTTCAATCCCTTAAGAAGCCTATGGAGGAGTGATCCAGCTCTCAGATTTAATCAAAAATATCATAATTCGTGTTCCGAAGATGAACAAAGGTCTTACGAGGTTGGAACAGCATGAGGGTGAGTAAATACTGACATAATTTTCATTTTTGGGTAAACTATCCCTTTAAGAATACCATAAGTTACTTTCACCTCTGACTAAATGACATAATTAAAGCAATTTAATGTCATCAGTTTTATTCATTTTACATGGAACTGCAAGTTAAGTGTCTTTTAAACATTAATGATGATAGACTTAGACTAAGTTTATGAGAAAGAAACAAGAAAGAATTTCAGCTGGGTCACTTGTCTGGTTGATCACAATCTCTGCATATCGCATTGCTTCCAGTGACCAGTCGATAAGTCAAAGTCAAGAGTCCAAAGTCAAGAGACCAGAGCCATGGCCAAAATCTTGCTGTTCTTTACATACAGCAATCAGTATGACAATCTCACATGCCCAGTCCTTCCTCCAGGGTTATTTTACTGAAAAACCTCTGTGGAAGACTCATAGTATCCTTTTAGCTTTGAATCATACGTCATTGAGCAAATATCATGGAAGTGTTATTTTAGGGTGTGTTCAAACTTGTAGTTTGGTTCGCTTGGTTCATTAGGTCCAGACCAAATAAAAAAAATAAATAAAAAAAATAAAAAAAAACTTAGTGTACACATTGGCATTTTTAACACCAGACCTATAAAGATACTGAACCTAAATGCATAGGGATGCGTTCACAACCTGATTGGTAGGCTTTTATTACGTATTGCCTATTTTGAGACAGAACTTACTGAACATACAAACAATGCTGTGTGCGGGGATAAATGTACTTGTTGTGTGTGCGTAGCCTACATATGGTGGTATTTTGTGTAGAGCTTATAAAATGTGTAAATGAGTCAAAACAGTTTCAGGAATCCCTCCGTCACACACACAAATGAAGATCTGCTGCGAGGAGACGCGGTTCTGATGCCTGTACTGAACTGTGATGAGCAACATGTGACTATGACGAGAAAAAAACAGGTATGTTTCAGCATTCTGTCCGTTTTAGGGTTGCATCTTGTGACATCATGTCCTGTTTTTGGTTCGTTTAGATGTCTTTGGTCCGAGTTATGTCCATATTTAATTCGAACCGCACCAGAGTTCGTTTGTAAGTGGACTGAGACCCATCTTTTCAGCGGTCTCGGTTCGCTTGTTTGGTGCACACCAGGGTTCAGATGGCAGCATTCACACTTATTCAAATGAATCACACGAACATACCAATCGCATCAGAGTTTGTTTTATTCAAACCAAACATGCCAAGTGTAAAAACACCTTTACTATCTCTTTTATCGCTTTGGATAAAAGTATCTACTAAATGTGTCAACGTAAATTCATTTATTTTATAGTTTTATAATTTTTGTATTTGGTTTTAGTTATTTTACTCTTTCAAGTTTAACTAAACAAAAATGAGAAATGTTGCTTTAGCAGCTCAATGAAATAAAATATATTTATATATTTTTTAATATTTAATTTAATTTTAATTAACGTTTAATTTAAAAAAATAAAACAATAAAATGGCTTTAATTTTAGGTAATGATAATGGCAATTTACGTTTTAGTGTAAATTTTTTTATATTTTCGAATGTTTTCGTAACATAAGTTTAGGGTTGAGGTAAGAGGTGAACCTGCAATTCCCTGCACTGAAATTGCAGTTGTAGTTATTCATCACACAAGTCCATTAGACAAATCCTTGAGAGAATGGACTTAGTTCTGATGCAAACTGTGAAAGTGTGTGCCAGCTCATTGTGAAACGCTGTGCAGCTCTTTTGCCATGAATGCATATAGGAATAAGTTTAGATGATCCTGGCCATTATCAGCAATAATGATGTGTGTTTGAAGAGATTATTTTGCAAAAAGAATATCCTTACCTCCAACTGATCTTGATGTTTCCATATGTGTGTTTCCATTATATTATATTATATTATATTATATTATATTATATTATATTATATTATATTATATTATATTATATTATATTATATTATACTATGTTATATTATATTATATTATATTATATTATGTAATACTTGACCATCAGCGGATAACTGTTCACACTTTTAGGGGGTCTTTTAATTGTAGTCCATTCCTCAGTATATTGTATTCTGTTGTGAGTCACAGTAATGTAATAATTACTTTTTAATGTTCCTTTTTAGCAAATATATTTTACTTGACTTGTTTTCAGTGCCTGGTGTAGTGCCAGATCGGATGGTTCAGAGGATTTTCTCCTGACTCGTTAAACTTTCATGAGTTTACTCCATCTTTAACGAGTCTCTTTGATGGAAAGTTCCGTGTATCTGCGGAGACCAGTGCATTGAGCTGGTTTGGTTTCTTGCAAAGGAAGGTATTGGCTATTTTTGGCTTGGTGTATCTGGTTCGAGGAGCAGACATAACAGAGGTCAAAATCCTCTGTCTTTGCTCTGTGCACAAACTTCACACTGAGCAAAGACAAAACACTTGAGTCAACAGGACACTGTAACTCATTTGTGAGAAGACAAGAATAAAGACAAACACCTCTCCGCATTAGGTGTTCAGATGGGCACACCTAATGTGTGCCCACATTGTTTTGTTGTTTAGTTGTTTTGAAATGCGCACTGTCTCTGTTTAAGATAATGGGAAGGTCAATGGGTTTTCTGACTTGCTGAGGCTGTCTGTGCTTTTTATGCAAGAATGCCTCACTAAAATGTCTCTCTTTTAAATTATTTTAAACCAACAGCACTCACATTAAGGATTTGCAGATGTAGTTTTGATTTCTGTTCCTGTGATGATGCAGCAAGGACGAAGCAGAGAGAGAATCCAAATGCAGTTCATTTAATAAAATAACAGGTGAAACAACGGAACACGGAACTCAGGACAGGAACACTGAAGCAACAACAACGACCGACAAACCACAACTGAAACAATAGACAATAGAGGTATAAATAGACAGGCAAACAAGCTAAACAAGATAACAAGGGGGCGTGGCTAATCATAAACACATGGGAACAATGATCAGACAATTAACAAGACACATGGCAAACAGGGAATCACATGACCGACAAGAACAAGGAACAAGACACAAAACCCACACCGTGACATAGCCCCTCCCCTATGGGCGGCTCCCGACGCCCCTTAGTACAAAAACAAACAAAAAACAGAATAGTTCAGGAGGGTGGTGCAGCGGAGGTGGTCTTGGGGGAAGGAAGGAGGGTCAAGTTTGTGCAGGGGGCAAGGCACTTCAGGCGGCCAGGGTGGACCAGGCGGTGAAGACCCCTCGGGCGGCCACGGCGGTGAAGACCCCTCGGGCGGCCAGGGCGGTGAAGACCCCTCGGGCGGCCAGGGCGGTGAAGACCCCTCGGGCGGCCAGGGCGGTGAAGACCCCTCGGGCGGCCAGGGCGGTGAAGACCCCTCGGGCGGCCAGGGCGGAGCAGACACTGGCTCAGGAACAGCAGACACTGGCTCTGGAACAGACGGCACCGGCTCTGGCTCTAGAACAGCCACTGGCTCCAGCTCTGGAACAGACACTGGCACTGGCTCAGGAACAGGCACTAGCTCAGGAACAGGCATTAGCTCAGGAACAGACACCGGCTCAGGAACAGACACCAAAACTGTAACAGCCACAAGAACAGACACAAACACATAAACAAACACTGGTTCTGGCGCTGGAACAGGCACTGGCTCTGGAACAGACATTGGCTCGGGAACAGGAACAGACTCTGGCTCGGGAACAGGAACAGACTCTGGCTCGGGAACAGGAACAGACTCGGGGGCGGCCATCTTGTCCGAAGACACTGGCTCGGAGGCGGCCATCTTGTCCGTAGACACTGGCTCGGAGGCGGCCATCTTGTCCGTAGACACAGGCTCGGAGGAAGTGACGTGAACCGACTCTGGATAGGCCATCTTGTCTGTAGACACTGGCTCTGTAGAAGTGATGTGAAGCGTCTCTGGCATGGCAGAAGTGAGGTGAACAGTCTCTGGCTTGGCAGAAGTGACGTGAACAGTCTCTGACTCGGCCATCTTGTCCATAGACACTGGCTCGGAGGAAGTGGCGTGACCAGTCTCTGACATGGCAGACGTGACGTGAACAGGCTCTGGCTGGGTAGACGTGACGTGAACCGTCTCTGGATCAGCAGAAGTGACGTGAACAGTCTCTGACTGGGCAGAAGTGACGTGGACAGTCTCTGGATCAGCAGACGTGACTTGGACAGTCTCTGGATCGGCAGACGTGACTTGGACAGTCTCTGGATCGGCAGACGTGACTTGGACAGTCTCTGGATCGGCAGACGTGACTTGGACAGTCTCTGGATCGGCAGACGTGACTTGGACAGTCTCTGGATCGGCAGACGTGACTTGGACAGTCTCTGGTTCGGTTGGACTGACGTGAAGCTCAAGCTTGTCGTGGTGAAGCTCTGGCTGGACGTGGCTGACGTGAAGCTCTGGCTGGACGTGGCTGACGTGAAGCTCTGGCTGGACGTGGCTGACTTGAAGCTCTGGCTGGACGTGGCTGACGTGAAGCTCTGGCTGGACGTGGCTGACGTGAAGCTCTGGCTGGACGTGGCTGACGTGAAGCTCTGGCTGGACGTGGCTGACGTGAAGATCTGGCTGGGCGTGGCTGACGTGAAGCTCTGGCTGGGCGTGGCTGACGTGAAGCTCTGGCTGGGCGTGGCTGACGTGAAGCTCTGGCTGGGCGTGGCTGACGTGAAGCTCTGGCTGGGCGTGGCTGACGTGAAGCTCTGGCTGGGCGTGGCTGACTTGAAGCTCTGGCTGGGCGTGGCTGACGTGAAGCTCTGGCTGGGCGTGGCTGACGTGAAGCTCTGGCTGGGCGTGGCTGACGTGAAGCTCTGGCTGGACGTGGCTGACGTGAAGCTCTGGCTGGACATGGCTGACGTGAAGAGCAGAGCTTATCCGAAGGGCAATATCAATGTACTGCTCTAACGTCCATTGAGGGGTGTTGTCCGGCATAAGGTACTCTAGGAGGTCCGTAAGGCCGTAACGGAACATGTCTTTCAAGACATTATCATCAACGTCCACCCCATCACAAAGTCCACAAAACTCCTCCACATATTTCCCAATTGGGCGGTCACTAGTGATGTGACATTTGAACCGAGGCATGGGAGCTTGTGTCGAGAAAAAATGGGCGTGCCAGATGAAGCCGCGATTCGAGGCTTGTGTTGTTAACGTGAAAATCACGTGACTAATGACAAACGAGGCCTCGGTTTGTGTGGATACGTCATCGGTTCGGTCCGAGTGTCGCTTCCGGATAAAAGGCGGTTCGAAACTCGCGCCACCTTGTGGGTGTTGCAGGAGTAGTAGAAGCAGTTGTAGTAGTGTCACAGAGTCAGAGAGTTAGAGAACTCCCATTGTCATTGTCATTTTTGTGTCATATATGTGTTAGGGCTGTATATTATTACATTATCAGGTTAGAATAGTTATAGTATATTGCTATTATTAATTATAGTAGCTATATTATAGTCTTGTTATATTAATTAGATAAGATTATTAGGATTTTTGGATCTGGACTGGATTGCTTTTTGATTTTGGATTGCCCTTTTTGATTTGTTTGCTTTCTGTGACCTCTTCCTTTTTCCTGGTAATGGAGCCAACAAGAAAGAGGAGATCCTCCCCGTCTGGCCTCAACAGAAGCATCAGTATCCTCATACCAGCTGGCACTGGCATTTTTATGTTCATCTAAATCCTCTGTTCCTTGTGAAAGGATCTTTTCCAAGGCTGGAGAGATTTTGTCCGAGAAGAGGAATCGTTTAAACCCCAACACACTTGAAATAATTCTGTTTCTCAATAAAAATCTACTGTAAGCCTTCCTTCCAGACTATTCTGTTGCAGTTTACTTTATTACACTCCCTCCAACATAAGCACTGCACTCAACACAGTGTCACTGTTGCTGTTCATACTGTCACTATCCAAACAATTTATGAATAATTAACTGTGTGTGTGACTCTGCACAAGTAAATTCAGACAGAGAAAGATACATATTTTATATTATACACAGGTAATGGACAAATGTCTGCTCATGTCTTTTTATTATTGCAAATGAAAGGTTACAGACATTAACAGTGAGTACAAAATAAATAAATAAATATTTTTATTATATATATTTTTAATAAAAAATATATTTCTTATAAAATGGGGGGGGGGGTGGACTGGTTCAGAATGAATTAATTTGTCTGCTATTTCTTTGCACAGTAGCTAGGTGTCACTAGTGAGCAATGCTGAATGAAGCTTCGAGTAATGAACCTTTGGGTGAAGCAATGGTCTGCGAGGTCTCAGTGGTTCAGGAAGCCTCGTTTTGCCATCACTAGCGGTCACCTTGGCTGAGGCGAAAGAGACGGATTGCTGGATTCATCGCTGGTCGGTCGTTCTGTGATGATGCAGCAAGGACGAAGCAGAGAGAGAATCCAAATGCAGTTCATTTAATAAAATAACAGGTGAAACAACGGAACACGGAACTCAGGACAGGAACACTGAAGCAACAACAACGACCGACAAACCACAACTGAAACACAGAGGTATAAATAGACAGGCAAACAAGCTAAACAAGATAACAAGGGGGCGTGGCTAATCAGAAACACATGGGAACAATGATCAGACAATTAACAAGACACATGGCAAACAGGGAATCACATGACCGACAAGAACAAGGAACAAGACACAAAACCCACACCGTGACAGTTCCTATGTTTAGTTCCTGTATCTTTTGTTCCTTTCTTCTTCTTTTTCTTCTTTTGGGGTTTTATGGCAGTTGGAAAACCATTGTTACATGCATTCCCACCACCTACTTGTTCTTTGTTCCCCTAGGGTACGTTTACACGACAACAATGTACTAAAAACTGAAAAGTTTTTCCTTAACCGATCTGCGAAAAGAACTAAAAACGTTGTATTATTCATTACAGGCCAGTAATTGGCGATGTCACATTGTAAAGAAGCACTAAGCACTTAGAGACTGAAAACGTAAAACACATGCACGTGACGTCGGAGTTTTCACAAATTCACGTTTTTGTAGTTTCGGAGACGATAACGGTATTGTTTTCAAAAACTTGCACTTTGAAACCCATTTTAAAAGTTTGCGCTTTCAGGCCCCCAAAACGGCGTTGTCGTTACATTTTTTTCAGTTTTTAGTTGAAAATGGTATTGTGTAAACGCCCTCTAAGTTTCCTCTGCTAGTTTGTTTCCATGGTTTCTGATTTGTTAATTGATTATTCTCACCTGTTTCTTGTTTAGTTAATTGTTGTATTTAGTGTCCTCTGTCCTCTGAACAGTGTAGTGTAATATAACAATACGGAATTGTTCTGATTGCATATTTATATACATATTTATAATATATATATATATATATATATATATATATATATATATATATATATATATATATATATATATATATATATATATATATATATATATGTATGTCTATTTAAAAATGTAATTTATTCCTGTGATACAGAGCTGAATGCTCTATGAAGAGGAGCTTTGCGTTCACTCTTAGAATAGTATTAATTTCTTCAAAACAAATTTGTTGAACCATAGCGTATCAGTAACACTTTATTGTGGTCCATTTTGAACATTCTTATAAGTAACTTTGTAACTACATGTCAACGAGCTCTCATTAGAGTATTAGTAGACTGTTGTAGACTGTTAGGTTAGGGTTAGTAGAATGAGTTGACATGTAGTTGCAAAGTCACTTATAGTCAGTAGAATGTCTGTTGGAGGAGCATCAAAATAAAGAGTTAGCAGATATTAAGCAGACAGACTACTAATACTCTAATGAGAGTTAGTTGACATGTAGTTACAAAGATAGACCTACTTATACTGTAGTTAGTAAAATGTCTAAAGTGGACCATTGAAATAACATTTTATCATAAATTAAGACAAAGTCGTAAGCAAGAAAAAGTATTCTATAATCTAAAAAATCAAGGTTAAAATGTTCAGACAGACTGTGTTTAAATAGAAATGAGTTTTTGAAGAACTGCAATTAATTTGCTTCCAAATCACCTTTTTGTTCGTCTTTAATCTTCAATTTTGTCAAGACCTGGATTAAAACACCAAATCTCCCAACTAAATTAAATGCATTCATTCCAAACTAAGCATTAAGCTCAGGCAGAAAGTCTTTCCCTGCTGAGAAAAGTGTTTAAGGCATATAGATGTGGTGAGAAGAAGCAATACAGAATTGTGCTGTGGGACAGAAATTCAGAGCAGTCACCTCCATGTGTGGGACATATATATTTAGAGCCCGTCCGGAGACACGAGGAACTGGAATCGGAAGGGTCAACGGGAAGAACAACTTCACCTCAAAACTGATGTCAGCACATAGCCCGCTATATGAATATCCTGCTGACTTTAATACTTGCAATTTAATACTTTTTAGAATATAATGTGAAATGTTTTTGTTATTGAGGACAGAAAAAAGCCTGAGCATTGTTGTTATTTAGAGAGAAGGAAATCTAAGATTACCGTTTACCAGGAAGTATGACCATATTAGCCAGGTTCTGTCAACACTGCATTGACTTCCTATTAAAGGGGTCATGACATGAGAAACCAAATTTGCCTTGATCTTTTGGTATACAAGAGATCTATGTACTATTAAAACTTCCTGCAAGTTTCATAGCTTAAGACGTCCTCCCCATTATAAACGAAGCATTCATTTAATCAAGCTCTAAATACAGCTCGTTCTAGATCCATGGTATGAAGTGACGTCACGGTGCGAAGTGACGTACCAGTCGTTTGCATATGACCGCTTCCAGCACAAGACAACTACGCCTCATTTCGCATCATCGAATGCTTTGTCGTGCAGCGAGTGGGTCTGTTTACAAGATGACTGCGATGCCACGCAGATGTGCTGTTCCTGTTTGAGTCTTTGAATATGCTGCCGAACGATCCAGACGTCAGGGAAAACAGTCGGATGCAGTTTATTTGCAGCATATGCAGCCCGCCAAAGCTTAATTTGAACGGTGAGTGATCAGATGAGTGTGACAGGCCATGTTACTGAAGAAGGAGCAGAGAGAGAGAGAGAGCCCCGGCCGCGCGCGCGCCTTCAAAGTCTCTCTCTCTCTCTCTCTCTCTCTCTCTCTCTCTCTCTCTCTCTCTCTCTCTCTCCCTCTCCCTCTCTCCCTCCCTCGCGCATTTGAATCAAAATCAATTGAGAATTGACACGATGGTAAAAGATCGGAAGACCGAAGTTTCACGTGGTGGAGCATTGTGTAGTCTACGTATGATACAAAATGATAAACGTTAATAATTTATGCATAAGCAGCACTGACGATAGCCAATCATAACAGTGGGCGTTAACACTGAACGCTTAAAGGGGAAACACCTCCAAAACAGACTGTTTGAATCAGAGGTGAGAAACAGGGTGGGAAAAGGTCATAAATCACTATATTTTTAAAGTTTTTTTTGTACAAAAAACTATAGTAATACTATAATTGCACCTAAGGGAACATAATAAAACAAAACAAAAAAACATGTCATGACCCCTTTAAACATCGTATAAATTTTAAAATATTGCTGATTACTTACAAATTACTAAATGGTTTAGCTCCCCAGTACTCGAGCGAGCTCTTAACGCATTATAGCCCTTCACGTCTATTGCAATCTCAAAACTCTGGCCAGTTGATAATACCTAGAATATCAAAATTGACTGCTGGCGGTAGATCCTTTTTCTATTTAGATACATACACATAGAAAATTATACATTCCTGTTATTAAAATCAGTTAAATTATTATTAGGCTGCATAGAATAGGTCAGCCGGAACCGGGAACACTTCCTATAACACCCGATGTACCCGTTACATCATAAGAAGAATGGCATCTACGCTAATGTTAGTCTTTCTACTTATTCCGAGGTTTACTGTTACCAGCTGGATCCAGGCCATATCCAGACCAGATGGAGGACCTGCGCCTAGACACGACCAGGATAACTACCATGTCAGACGAAATTGTGTCAACTAGACTCTCATCGAAGGCTTCATCGATAGGACAGCCATCAGCACCAATGCTATCTCACGACCAATTCGTACGAATTTGTACGAGTGATTAAAAAGTGGCTAATTCGTATGAATTCGTATGACCTCACTTGTACGAATTTGTAGAATTTGTCTAATCCCACGTGATGGGTAGGTTTAGGGGCGGGGTCAGGGGTAGGTCATTCGTACAAATTCATACAAATTGGGCAACTCGTAAAATATGTACGATTTAGCAAAAATCGTACTAATTCGTAAGAGTGAGGTCGTATGAATTCGTACGAATTAGCCACCTCGTAAAATTCGTACGAATTGCCGTGAGATCGGGCTGTCAGCACTGAAAACCTGTCTCCATCCCGGTGTGATGACTCTGATCTTAACAGAGGTTTAACTCTAATGTCTTTCATTTGAAGTCACCATAACAGTGGTTAGTGTTTCCATTAGTTGGGCTCTTAACTCTTAATGTGTCGTTTTTAATTTTTTAGGCCGTTGTGACAGTGTTTTTTGTTGAACAGTAGCAAAGAAAGCTAAAGTGAAATGAGATCAGGTTATAATGAGGTATTTGGAATCTAACAATTGTGTTGATCCATTAATACACAGCAAAATCCCCAGTGTTAAATTAACACTGCTCAGTGTTTATGAGTCCACACTCAGAGTGCTAAAGTTAATGAGATAATTAAGTGATTAATTGAGTGATAATTGAGAATTATCGAAGACACCTGATGTTAACAAGCAGACACTGAAGGAGAAAATCGTAATTGGTATGTTACCATTATGGAGATCAGTGTTTGCTTTAGTTGGTCTCTTGACCCTTAAATCATTAACTTCAGATTTTTGTTTGGCTGTTGTACTTGAGTTATAACAGCCAGATGAAGAATGGGAAAAGGTTATATGATGGTTTTGGTTGCATTTTACCATTATTTCACATCATTTTACCTGAATAGAGCCCAATTTCTGAGTTGAATTTACTTTGCTTATAGCAGCACTGTTCTTGAAAATCATAAAATTTGTAACTTTTACAATGTTATCTAAATAATTTCTTAAAACTTAATCACTTAAACTTTTTTTAAACAGAGATCAAGAATCAGCCTGTGAATCTCAACAATGGTGACAATTATAAAGCATTTTGCAGTGTATTCTGGATGCCACCAATCAAATCTCATTCATGGCTCCCATCATGCATTGGTGCATGAATAAATAATGAGCTTATGTTCAGAGGCGATCTGTTTGTCACCATTGTTGAGATTCATATGCTAATTCTTGATGTCTGTATATGCCTACCTAAACATTTTTTTAAAGGATTTTTTTTTATTATTGATTTGATCATTTGGATTTAATTTAAAAGGCAAGAAAAAAAACATGCATATTCCTCAAGGACAAAAAGGTAAACTTAGCTCTGAAATTAAGCTCTCAATGAGTTCAGTGATTCAGGCCAACTATTGATTACGTTAAAACACGACCAACACCATCACCTCACCTTTTCTCTTTGTTCATCTGGCAGGTATAACTCAGGTACAGCAGCCAAACAAAATAGAAAGGTAATGACTTAAGGGTCAAGAGCCCAACTAAAGCAAACACTGATCTCCATAATGGTAACATGCCAATTACGATTTTTTCCTTCAGTGATTCTGCTTGTTAACATCAGGTGTCTTCAATAATGCTCAATTATCACTCAATTAATCACTTAATTATCTCATTAACTTTAGCACTGCTTCAGTGTTCATTTAACACTCTGAGTGTGTACTCATTTAAACACTGATTTTGCTGTGTATTAATGGATCAACACAACTGTTAGATTCCAAAGACATCAGTGAATCAAGTTATTTCATGATGATTATAAAACCATCAACAGGTAACCATTATAACCTGATCTTAATTCACTTTAGCTTTCTTTGCTGCTGCAAATGTGTTTGACTAAACACACTGTCACAACGGCCAAAAAAAGAGAAAAGATATATTAAGAGTTAAGAGCCCAACTAATGGAAACACTAATGTCTTTCATTTGAAGTCACCATAACAGTGATTAGAGTTAAACCTCTAAGCTTCTGTAGAAGTCTGAAAGAAATAAAGTCAGTCTAGTTAGTAATAAGTGAAGCTGGTAATGCTGTTTGTGGAGTTGTTTAATCCTCCTCTGCTGAGATCTTCACAGATTTAATGTCTTCTTTTATCTTCAGTTGATTTCATCTAAGTCTGTGTCTGAAGTCAGTTGTTGTTCTTGTGTTTCTGCTCTTCTCTTTTTCTATTTTCTTCTTTCCTTCAGTGATTCTGCTTGTTAACAGGCTTATTAAGGTTGAGATGACTCCATATTTAATATACACAGATTTTGTGGCTCAGATAAAGTTCAGTTCTGGTTTATTTCTTTGCTCTTGGCTGACATGTGGCATTGCTATGGTCTGCTTGTGGCCCAGATCTGGCAAACAGGAGTGGGCCACCCAAGCGCCGTCGATCCACGCCTGCATGTGGGCCAGATCCGCATCCCACAAGTGCCAGATGTGGGCCGGATCTGGGCCGAAACAATGTTGCTATCTGGGGAATGTTTAGACAAGATTTTGTGATTAGTTTTGGATAGATTATAAAGTTTTGACTGTAAAAAAAGACTACTGTCACATTAAATAGTTAAGCTTTTGTTCACCAATTTCTGCTCATAGTTAAATATACTATAGTATGATGTTTTGTCAAAAATAAAGTAGGTATATTGAATTATCAACTAAGATGTTATTATAGTGTTTGTTCCAATATTCAAACTAATGAATCCTTACCTTTTTTATACGTATTATAAAATGTATACTTTTTACAAAGAAATACACTTGAAATATTGTTAAAATTGTAATTGTTGTTGTAATTGTAACCTATTTGTAATTGGTTACAATTTCTAATTGTAAAATATGTATATATAGATAATTTCTTTTGTCCTTGCATTCTTTGGGATCCTGTGACACACCTGTGTGAAAGGGCTAATTAATATGCAGCTCATTATAGGGCTCATTATCCGGCCTTTGTCTTCTCAGGTGTGAACACGCCTCCACGCATATTGCCTTTCCAAACAAAAGGTGTCTTATAAAATTTAAATCAATGTATTGTTTTGTGTAAATGATCAGGCAGGATGATTTTCAGATCATTTTGAAGCAAAGATTCTAGGCCACAACACTCATTAGTCAAAAGTCTTGTGGACACATATTTAGTATGTGTTTTGTGACCTTATTTCAGACACTTTAAGTTTTAGTTTTTTCAATAACCATGCATAAATTCTCTCAAAAATACAAACATGTACAAACATGTTGCTCACATATTACGGTAGCCCCGTTTGTGCTATATAGAGTGAATTTACACCTTAGCCATTAACATGTTTATAAATAACTGAAAAAAAGCTCAAATGTCAGAGCATGTCAGAACACCTCAAGGACCCCAAAAACCCCTTAGACCTCAGAGGGTTAAACCAGATGGAACTGGATAATATTCTTATTGTTCCAAACCAATCTGACTTCTGACCTATAATGCTTACTGAATCAAAATCATACTCTGTTGTACTATTGTAAAAAGCACTATATGAATAAATGTGACTTGACTTGACTTTAGCACAATTGATAGCATCTAACCTATAACATCTAACCTAGAACAAAAACATTTTTTAACTTAAAAAATATGTTCAAAGTATACCTCTGCTTGTATAGCATGCATGAAGGGAATAAAAAGTGCAAGTAAGTTTGGTGTATGAGACTAGAAAAAAGTGTTTAACATTAGCCAGTACTGGTTACTGACGCAAACTGAAACCTGCTAGTGTTCGGGTCATTTATAAGCACTGATGTCAGAGCCGAGGAGATCGCTGACTTCACATAATGGTTTCAGGTTTCACTGTCTGAGAGACTACTAAGTGAAGTATGGTAACCCATACTTTGGAATTTGTCCTCTGCATTTAACCCATCAAAGTTAGTGCACACACATTAGGAACACACACACTGCAAACAATGGACACACACCCGGTGTCAGGATCACCTATCACCATGCCTGTCACATCTGCACACTACATTTCCCATAATCCTCCCTGGCCATCACATGCACACTCTTCTCAATCATCACACCTGTCTGCCATCATCCTCATCTATCATACGCCAGCACCACACGCACAGAGATTGCCCGGTCTCGTAGTTTACTAGGACTGCTATGTCGACTTGCCTGAGTCTATTTGCCTGAGTCTATCTCCTCCATATTCTCTGGTCTGTTCCTACAAGGAAAGGAGACATTATTATTATTATTATTATTATTTATCACAACAGCGATTCAAGGGTGTGTGTGGTGCTACTAACCTGTTTGGACGCGTTCACTCTTCCATCACTCTGGTTGTTGTTTATTCCCTCCCTCTTGCAGCGTCTTCTCTTCTCTGATGATGCGTTTACTGGTGTGTGGGTGCTGCGACCTGTCACTCACATGAGATCTACCAATGGAAAACAACTAAGATTTCAACTTTAAAATCTTTTTTTTTTTTTTTGCAGCAGCAGCAGTATGAGGCAGCTGAGACAGAAAGAAAAAAAATGTCACCTTTCAATACATTAGAGGAGCAGCTGTAAGATCTATAACCTGGTGATGTTTAGTTGTTAAAATTCATAGATGCCACCTACGTCACTAGAAATAGAACGCCGCCATATTGACGACCAATCTCGCTCGGTATGGCCGCCCAAACTGCCCATTTGAATGAGAGAGAAAGACAGAGATACATGGATAAAATTTTAATTTTAGGCTCCGATCCTTATTTGTTACCCCCAGTTTTCTTCTGTCCTTTATTATCTGCCCCAGACTTGCCCCAATTTGCCTTCAATGATATATATATATATATATATATATATATATATATTTATCTTGTACATAACCCCTCCCCATACAGTGGGGATCGCTTGAAGGCTTTCAAGAGTACAGACACGTATCATTATGCTGTTGCTGGATGGGTAAAGACGTAAAAGTGCGGCACCTGGCCACCAAGGATTTATATTTAATCATGGGAAATGTTGGTATTATAAAAAAAATTCAAATGTATGATTTTGGTGGTAGTTTGCTCTGACTAGGTAGCGAGTTGTTAGCTAGCTAAGTGGCTAACAGCTGGTAGCTTGCCAGCTGTCAGCCACGGCTCGCGGCTAGCTGTCATTAATCTGGTTTAGGCCTGTCGCGATAGTCAATAAATCAATTAATCGCACGATAAAAAAAATTTGCTCTAATTTTTCAAAGCTACAGTGACATCATGTGAACCGAACGAATACACCTGAAATATTTTTCACATGCTTCCACATGGTTATCTGTTCTTCACAAGTAGGGCTATGCGTGACTTGCATGTGTACACACAAACACACACATACATAAATGAAGACATGGCATACTCAATAGTTGAATTCCATGTGTGATGTAGTAGAGGTTAAACTCTCTCACACAAACACACAAATGTGTACATCAATCATTTGAATTGAATTGATCAGTCTTGATAGTCCATCTAAGGAGCCAGAGATTAAAAAGGTCATAAAACTAGTCTTCAGCATCTAGAAATGTAATTACCTACTTCAGCAATGAAAGATGGAGCCTTTCATTTTCACAATCATAGTAACAAAAAAATTGGGGTCAGTAGGATTTTTGGAAAAGTCTTTTCTGCGTGCCAAGGCTGCATTTATTTGATAAAAAACACAGTATCAACAGCAATACCGTGAAATATTATTACAATTTAAAATAACTGTTTTCTATGTTAATACATTTTAACATTTATTCCTGTGATCAAAGCTGAATTTTCAGCATCATTACTCCAGTCTTCAGTGTCACATGATCCTTCAGAAATCATCCTAATATGATGATTTGATGCTCAGGAAACATTTCCAATTATTATCAATGTTGAAAACAGTTGTGCTGCTTAATATTTGTGAGGAAATCGTGATAAAAGAACAGCATTTATTTTAAAAAAAAATCTTCTGCAATATTATAAATGTTGTTACTGTCACTTCTGATATATTTTTAGTATCCTTGTTGAATAAAAAAATGAAAAAAAAACAATTCATATTAACTACAAACTTTTGAAAAGTAGTGGTTAAAAAAATAATATATAGAAATATGTTTACATTATATGCTATACGGTGATTAAAAGTGCAAAAAGCAATTCTTCCTCAATTAAACGTTTTACATATAAATTAACAGTGCTTTTGAAAATCATATTTATATGAGATGAAGACTTATCTAAGTAGCATCGGTTACACTTTATTTTAAGGTGTCCGTTTTTCTGTGTAATTA
The DNA here is from genome assembly GCA_026230005.1 of Gila orcuttii. Taxonomy (NCBI): domain Eukaryota; kingdom Metazoa; phylum Chordata; class Actinopteri; order Cypriniformes; family Leuciscidae; genus Gila; species Gila orcuttii. The sequence continues at coordinate 32,701,766 of JAPDVR010000021.1, forward strand.
TACATTTAAGTACTGAGTAATAATAATTAACATGTACTATAGAGTTAGGAATGGGGTGTCACGCTTTGGCTGCGTAAGGCACGTTCAGGAAGACAAAGACAGATAATGATCAAATTCTATTTATTATTTATGAACAAGACACGTACCAAACATAGTAAGCAGTAAAGACGTAGAACCGAACAGGAAGGATTGAAACTAGGGAGACTATATACACAGACAAATGAGGAGACTAATTGACAACAGGTGCACACGGTAAGTGATGATGACTGATGAGGATCATCATGACCGTCCAGTCTGTACCAGAATACAGTCTTTAGGACGTCATCTGCCCAGTCCAAGAGGTGAGAAATTACGAGGAACCACTCGACATATTTCTCAATCCGTTGGCCGTCCTGGAAACAGTTTACAAGCCGATCTGAAGGATTCAGCAGGATACAGAGAATGCCCATGTTCTCCTTAATACAGTCAGTTAAATAATTATCAACTTTTTAGGTCCTGGTCAGTTCTCCGGTCACGCTTTGGCTGCGTGAGGCACATTCAGGAAGACCAATAACGATCAAACTCGATTTATTATTTATAAACAAGACACATACCAAACATAGCAAGCAGTAAAGACGTAGAACCGACCAGGAAGAACTGAAACTAGGGAGACTATATACACAGACAAATGAGTAGACTAAGTGACAACAGGTGCACACGGTGAGTGATGATGACTGATGAGGATGATGACAGGTAACAGGTAAAACTGATTAACAAGAAAACACATGGTGCACAAACACAGAAGGCAAAACAAAGTCCAAGACAGGTGTCACAGTGACAAGGGGTTGGTTTAGGGTTAGTTGCATGTAATGATGTATAATTTATAGTTATTACTACATGTAACACAATGTAAACTTAACAAGTACACTGTAAAATAAAGTGTTAACGAAACATCAAACACCCCTATTGTTCGACAAATATGGGGTAATCATGTCTGACTGCACCTATTACAATAGCATCAGTAACTGAAAATTGAGCTTTTGTGTGACGCAGTATCCACACCACCAGGTGTCAGTAAAGGTTCAAGGCGACTGCCAACAGTTGTCTTCAAATAAATGTTGAGCAAAGTAAAAAAGAAAACCAAATGCAGCTTTAAATAAAATATTAGTTGTTTAGTTGTTCATGTGTTCTTCACAATGTGATTTCAGTGTGCTGTCAGAAGAATCCAAAATGAACAACATCTGGGTGAATGTACTTGCCTTAAATACCATAAAACTACCTTGCATTTTAAACATATGTGCTTGTTGTAGGCTATGTAATTATGACCATAAAATGATTCTACTGTTTTTCCTTTTTAAATTTCTTCAGACAGCACAGATCCCTGTCACTTTACAGTCCTGTAAAACAGCACATTTGAAACATTAAAACCCATGTAAATTAGTTTTTCATTTTGCTTAGTGGTCTCAATGGCAAGAATAAGCAATGTTCCACCAGAAATAAGACATAGTTTTGACAGCAACACTGGGACGAGACTATGTGATTGACTGAACAATAGCAGAAAGAAAAGGTTTGAAACCTGTTTAGAAATACATTATCTTTGGAGGTGCGTTTGGTGACATTATTAGCATAGAAATCACGTTTAACCTTTAAAACAATGCACTATGTACTATGCACCAGAAATTGTTTTTCAATTCTGTGAATTACATTTGTTTTTCTCTTGTATTTGGTGCTTGGTGAGTTTTAAAGTTGGAAACCAGTATTGTGCAAGTGGGTTCACTCAGTTTGGTCTGTTTACAGTACATCAATATTGCATTGATTTTGTATGTGCGTATGTAGCAGGCAGGTGTCATGGCATCCTGTTAAATGTAAAACAAGAACTAACTCCCCGCAAACACAGCGCACACACATAAACCATTGCAAAGACCTTGTTAGAGCCTGTAATAGATCTGGCTATCATAATTATTATCATACCCTTCAAGAGCTGCTTTCAGGTCCATAAATAACAGCTGCAATGCATTGACAGTATCTCTCATTGCCTCCCTGTCCTGTTCACAGCTCGGGTTTTAAAAAAAATTTTTTTTTTTTTTTTTACTAAAGTACCATGTCACATATCATCCATTCATCAAACTCTGTTCCCATTGTTCGTTGTCTCTCACCTGTTAGCAGCGTTTGAGCTAGAGTTACCTACAGTATACTTAAGTGATCACTCCTGGGGCTTTTGTCAGATCGCTACAGGAGACAAAGCTATTATGACTGGGGATAAAACAAGTCAGAGCCCGAAGGAGCCATCTTTCGGTCTGTGTTTTTTAAGGCAGGTAATTGAGTCATTTCAACTAACTTTCATGAAATCAAAATTCATGTCTGTTAGCTAAGAGTTGACAAATATAATATTTTAGCAGATATACTACACATTATATACTGAATGCCTCTGACTAGCTGTAGCATTTAGCAAGTATGTAAACAAAATAATATAATTAAAAGGGGATGAGCACTTTAATAAATTCCCACCCAGTTCCCTTTATGTACAATTAATGAAAATTTATTTTTGTTGAAATTTTTATTAAATGCAATTAATTGAGCTCAAGAATGCTAAGTAGGATTTATATTGTTTTTGGTATATGATTAAAGTGTTCCGCTGTATGATAAACTAAAGTATACTTTAATGTAATTTTTATTTAAACTTGTATGTTATGTATTTAAATATATTTTTAATTACACATTTGAAATGATGAAGCAATTTAGTACATTTAAAAAGTAAAATTTAAATTATAATCAAGTACTTTACATGTGCTTAGTCAACACATCAAAATAAGTGTACTTTTTTGAGAATATTAGTCAATATTATTTTAGTAAATAACTTTAAAGATTTGAAGAACACTATGCACATTCAATAAAATTAAGTGCAGTAGGGAAGTATAATGAAAACTGTGGTATAATTTATTTCATAGGTAAAAAATGTTTTCTTAAAGTAAAATACTCATCTCATTTGTACATGCAAGTCTGTGCACTATAAAAAAGGTATATGATCAATAAGTAATGACAACATGTGTTTTAATATTGCTTTAACTCATCAAAATAAGTTTTTTGAATTTTGAATTTATTGAAATGATAGCCTCTTGAGATGTAACATCTCATTTTCGAGGGGGGAAGCAATTTTCAAAAATAAATTATTAGTTATACAAGATTCAACTCATTTTTTAAGTCAGTTTAATGTAATTTAAGTTGAAATGACTTAAACATTCAAGTTGTTTGTACTAAAAAATGTACAATGTGCCCAAATCTTTTTTCACAAAAAAAAAAAAAAAAGGCCTGAGAAAATGGCTTTTTGGAAATTGCCCCCTAAACCCTTATATAGTCCTCTATTAGAGCGAAAAGCCATTTACAGTGGTGTCGGAATATATAGTGGACATTGAGTACACTCATTCAATCCCATAATGCACTTCAAAGCAACCGATTTACACTGAGCACTGTGAGTGTCACGCCGAATTAATTCTACAGCACTTCTGCCACAACCAGTGTCCGAATTCGCTCACTTGTTTTCTTTCACAACTACAGTGGACTATATAATAGTGGTGTAATGCATTACATAGAATGAGGGTATATTGAGTGATTTCAGATACAGCCAATGCGACAATGTGAGAGGAAAAGGGAAGCATGTCTATGATCTGTCTCTGATGAAAGAGAAAAAGAGCAGCTGCTCATGTTACAGTGAAAGTCTAGCCTGTTATTGGCGGTAATGAGGGCATCTTATATAACACAAAGTAAGTGAATGAGGCAGAGGGCTTTCCAGAGAGGTGGAAGACCTCAAAGACCTGACCGCCAGATAACTCCTTGGCACACTTTTTGACTAGACTAAGGTAAAACACTGATGCGAGTTAAATACATGAATGTAGGTTACAGGAATAAAAGGCTCTCATACAGTAGAAATATTTATATATGTATATATATATATATATATATATATATATATATATATATATATATATATATATATATATATATATATATATATATAAATGTGTATATGTATGTGTGTTTGTGTTTGTGTCACTTGTGATAATAGAGTCCATTTAGTCAATACATTTTAATTGTATTTAATTATATAGTTTTAATCCATTCCACATTATGCTTTTAATTAGGTTTCTGTATATTGCAGTTTGTGTTGGGGACAGACACATTGTAGGACAATTTCCATATTTTACTTTAAATTCTATTTGAATAATTCAATGCTTATAGGCAAAGTTTTGGTTACATTTTAGTTTAGGGTCCAATTAGTTGCTTATTAGCATGCTAGGATATTGGATATACCAGGATATTGGCTGTTTATTAGTACTTATAAAGCACATAATAATCCCTTATTCTGCGTGATCATATTCTACATCCCTTAATCACCCAATACCTAAACTTAACAACTACCTTACTAACTATTAATATGCAGTAATTAGGAGTTTATTGAGGCAAAAGTTGTATTTAATAGTGAGGATTGGACCCTAAACTAAAGTGTGACCAAAGTCTTTGCTTTCCTGGCAAATTAAGAAAATCTAAGAGAGAACAAAAGATTGGTCTATTGCATTGATAACAGTAAAGGGACATGATATTTCTAGCCTTATAGTTACTATTGGCATAACATAACTAATTCAGTAGGCCTATTTCAGCTGATAACTGCAAGTATCTAATGATAATTACTGAAACAAGATTTGAAGTGATCGCATCAGCAACCTGTGATTCATATCACTGAGATTTGCATTTCATACCAAACACTTCAACAAGTACACAATGTAGAATTTTAATACATACAGTAATAACACAGTTATTAACACATTAAATGGCTTTATGTTGTCACTTAGTCATAAATGTACGACCAACTATGATAAGTTGTCAGGCTAAGCACATAATATTCAAGTTCCTGAAGTTTCGTTTTTAATATTTTTGAAGGCTTTGAAAGTTCTCATTAGTATTCTAATTCTAGAATAAATGGATGCATTACAATGTTCAATTCATTCTGTAGCGCCACCACCACAGTGTTTAGTTAGTCTGTAAAGAACCATCATTATAGAGGCAAAATGTGCAAATAAATGTCAGATAATCTGCTTAATAATTCAAACAGAAATAGCACATTACTTCTCCTTCATACTAAAATAACATAACTTTAGGTAAGTATAAAATAGCAGCAGTTATTAACACCAAAAACACATTGAAAATATGTGTTTACAGTATATCCCGAATGTCTTGGGGAAAACAGCTCACCAAAATTCCCATAAATCAAAAACAACTTGTAAAATACAATGAGACCTTGGCTCATAGCTCCCTGATTCTTTCTCCAACAAAACGTTATGTATTTTAACTTATTATTAATCAAAAAGATCCAAGAGTGAATGTCTATATCCATCAACGAAAATTGCCTTTCTTTAGGCAAATGTTGATTAAGAGAAAGTGATAATCAGAGAACAAGACTTGGAAGTCTTGATATGTAGGTCCATTTCTTTCAACTAAAGTCAACATTTACCATTAATAAGATGAAGTTGTCAGTATAGTATTAATTAATAAGATGTCAGTTCCAGTCAATATAAAACCTGGTACATCCCATTTGAGTGAAAGGCACTGTAATGCTTATAGAAATAAATATGGACTGTAAATGGAAAACTCTAAATACATTTCTCCTCTTCATTGGCTGAGCTTCCTCTAAAGTGCCACAACAAACCATGATTATCATTTCAAATAGAACATAATAGAATTAAGATATACACTACTTACTTGGAATTATATTAGAAAACACATACATGGAGACAATAATATGACAAAGGTGTTAGAGTTAAATGTTAAAGGCGTTGTTTTGCAAGTTACCCAAAACAGTAGTTTGCTGGTGGAAACCAGCAAATGCACCCAAATGCACTTGATGATAGTGCATTTATCGTTTAATTTTAGAGTGATTCTCTCATTTTTAATCACACATAGTGAACAGGATGTGATAGGTTTATGAGATTATGAGATGGTTTGTTTTATTATTTAATAATAGGATTATGCAACACGGATGGAAATCTAATTTCTGTTACTTATGTTTTCAGAGAAACTGTTATTAGTTAGCTAACTTTTATAATCATCTGTTTCAGCCCAAAAAATCTCACTAAAAAATTACACTCATTGGCCGAATCTCACAAAACCTGTAAAGAACCTGACTGGGTCATTTTTCACCACAAAATAAATAGAAAAATATAGATATTTTTTTCTTTAGGGAAACTATGCATGTTTTAGCACCATCAATTTTTTTTTTACAAATCATTTGCATTACAGTTATTCCCCAATTCTCATTACTGTATGCACAAAAACTTATTACTGAAAAAATTATTATTGAATTATTTGAATGGTAAAGTATTTATACATATTAGAAGTACTTGTTTTAGAAATACTTAACTCTTGCATTGTCCATACAAGATTTTGACCAAATATTGATGCACCTCTTGATGGAAATAAATGTTGTGATGATTTTTTGGTAAATTTTTGTTCAAGATCTTGTATTGACAATGCAAGAGTCCAGCACTCTGTAATGTCTCCTCCAGCACATCCCAAAGACCTTCAATGAATTTTAAGTGCCAATTCATGTGTGAACTCCCAAACATTCTTTCACAATCTGAGACTGAAGAATCTTAACCTTGTCATCCTGGAATATGGCCATGGTGTGTCTTCCTATATGGTTGTTTAAGAAAGTAAAAGCTATACACCCCATCAATTAGGGTTAGAAGAACTGTTGCCAAACATATAACATGCTAGAAACATAATGATCCAGTCATAGACTCTTAAGCATTTGCCTATTTGAATCCAAACAGCGACTTTACTTTTTTTTTTCTTTTTTTTTTTTTTGGCTGGGCAGTGTATAATCTCTTGATTTTGGGGTGAAATATGACCTGCTGACGTTTAATGTGATGCTCATGAAAATGAAGTTTCAATATGGGTTTTAGTACTTAATACTTCCCATTTGCCTTGTTCAGAGAGGAACTACTTCCATGCTTTGTATTGTTCCCTGACTTTGAAGCTTGATCGGTTGTCTCAGCTATGGGCTTCTTCTCCTCCTGCTCTGTCTCTCTATGGTAAAAGTAGTTGAAATTTGAGACTATTACAGGCACTGGCAGGGCGATGGTCAACACCCCAGCAATGGCACATAAAGTGCCCACAATCTTACCACCTAGTGTAATGGGACACATGTCTCCATAACCCACAGTGGTCATGGTAACTACAGCCCACCAGAATCCATCAGGGATGCTAACAAACTGGGTGTTGGGGTCGTCCACCTCAGCGAAATAGATGGCGCTGGAGAAGAGAATGACGCCAATAAAGAGAAAGAAGATGAGCAGCCCAAGCTCCCTCATGCTGGCCTTGAGTGTCTGGCCCAGGATCTGCAGGCCTTTGGAGTGTCTGGAAAGCTTAAAGATCCTGAAGACTCGCACCAGTCTAATGATTCGCAGGATGGCCAGGGACATATTCTGCCCTGTGTTGGACTTATGGGTGGTGGTCACGATCTCAGTTATCAAAGTGACAAAATAGGGAATAATGGAGACAATGTCAATCATGTTCATTATGTTGTTGAAAAATTCTCGTTTGCTTGGGCAGGCCAGAAAACGCACCAGGAGCTCGAAGAAGAACCAGATAATGCAAGCGGTCTCAATGATGAAGAAGGGGTCGGAGAATGTGCTGGTGATGGTTTTGGGGGAGGCGCTTGGAGGAGAACCTGAGGGATGCGTTTGGTTTAAGGAAAAAACAGCAGTTGGAAAAATATCCAGCTCCTCACGGAATTCTGGGAGAGTCTCCAGGCAGAATATGATGATGGAGATGACGATGACGAAGACGGAAACGAGAGCAACCCCTCGGGCTGCGTTTGAGCTCTCGGGATACTCAAAAAGCAACCAGAACTGCCTGTGGAACTCATTGGACGGCAACGGGACCTCCACTTCTTTGATAAAGCCTTCCTCCTCGCGGAACTGGTCCATGGCTTCCTGTCCTAACTCGTAGAAGATGATCTCATCTGAGAAGACATCTAAAGGTACATTCGCAGGCCGGCGAATCTTGCCCTCCGACTGATAGTAGTAAAGGATCCCATCAAAGCTTGGACGATTGCGGTCAAAGAAGTACTCGTTTCTCATTGGGTCAAAATAGCCTATTCTTTTTATTGGGTCGCCCAGAAGAGTCTCAGGGAACTGGTTGAGGGTCCTAAGGCGGGTTTCGAAGCGAAGACCGGCGATGTTGATGATGACCTTCTGATCACCCTCATCAAGACCTCGCTTATCAATAAACAAGTCCTCGTAGCATTCTTTGGCCAGTCTACTGAAGATTGTCTCACTTTGTGTTCCTTCACTGTTCACAAGTAACTTCCAGTTGGAAATTAGACTAGCACAGCTAGCACGTCCTCTCCTTGTGTGAGGGGGCAGGACAGGTGATTGCGGTACATCCAGATTTGATGGGGTCTTCTCTTTATATGGTGACACTTTTGTAGTATTGCAGTAGGTGCTGCCAGGCCCAAACTCTGGCATTTCTACTGTCAAAGCCGTCATCTCATTGGGATAGTCTGGGTCATTGAAGTTGTCCATACAGTTGTCAATATTTTCCATACTGTCAAAGTCGACTAGCGCCACCTCCATCCTTCCAGCCTGGACCGTCATGTGGCCCCAGATATCACACGACAGCCCAATTCTACCTTCACCAGAACAAAATCACTGGTTTAATACTTCAAATGCTCTTCTGCATTTGATTTTGAGGTGAAGGTCAACAAACTGAGGAAGAATCAACAGTGCTGGGACCTGCAAAACAAAGAAGAAGTGTTAGAGTGTGTTTTTGCCTAATAAAACTCAGACTAAAGCAATAAATGGTGTTTGAGAGGCACATTGTTTCTTGGTAACTGCTCTGAGATGAACCTTGAGGAGAGCAGCTGGCGAAGGTGACATATTTTGGGAGGTGTCAGCATCACAACAATTTCCAAAAATGCCAGTCGTTGCTGGGTTATTTTTGTTTTCGCTGTTAATCTACTTTACACTGCAAATGTGGGAGTGATGGCAAATTTCACAAGTCTATCACAATCCATGAAGGAAACTCTAAACATCCTCTTTCGGACTGACATGTTCAGCTCTTAATATATTTTTTCATTGTTACAATATTTTTATGAGAATTAAACACATGTCCTCCTCCAATTCACAATTACTGTAATGCAAAAGAAATAATGATATATTAAATTAACTATTTTAAAAGTATGGTCACACATTATATTAGGTGTCTTTAACTACTATGTACTTAAAAATACACTTATTGTGTTGTTTTGGAAAACACTTGTGCTGCTATTGAGGTGGGATACGGGACAAGTTTAGGGACAGGTTGGGTGGTATGGGTAGGTTTAAAATCCCCATGAATTCAAAACTGATGTTTTTTGGCTTTTAGTATGAATATGTTCATCTTACTGTTATCTATAGTGTGCTCCAACACAATGACAAAATTCGCATTTAGAAGATATAATCATACAAAACTTACAGTCTCTCACTTCCGCCAATATGAATCAATGATTTTGATGACATCACTCAGCACTTCTCTTCAGATTCTGAAGCTCCGCCTCCTACATTCTAAATAGATGCTGAATCTGCGGCTGAAATCGGTCACTTGTTCACACATTTACCATTTTCTACACTGTGAATGGCATATAGTGCACTATATAGGAGATAGGGAACGATTCAGAAAGTGTAAATATGCTTTCCATTGGGGCGAATGAAGTCTGGTTTCACGTCAGTCTCACACCGCAGCTCCGGTCCAGAGACACGATAGGATAGAGCGAATCATATGTGTGAGTCGGCTCAGACCAGAAAATGTATCGGACACATTTGAATTCTGGACAGAATGCTGTATTTTAAAGCGATATGGAGGAGAAACGGTTAGAGATTAGGAGGAAACTGCAGCTTTATCGAGCTCAACTGCTCTAGCCGAGTTGTGATATAAACTAAACGCTATTGGCTATTTTAGAAAAGGGGAGGAGCTGTTCGATATGCCCTGCCCTGTCTTCCTGTTTCAGTGGAAATTACATCAACACACTGAATAACGCTACGCGTTTAAAGGTACTTTAGTGGGCCTTTAAGGGTGGGTTAAGAGGTAAGGGAAAGGTTAACAGTGGAATACAGTAAATGTAATTACTGACAATTTTATGCAGGAATTTTTTTAGTACAATGTAAAAACATGTATGCACACAACACTGTAAGTGCATTGTATCAAATGATTAATTTAAATGTAGTAGTTTAAGACACTTAGTATAAAGTGGAACCAACTGTATTTATACATTATGGTAGTATATGTTGTATTGTTTAATTTAAATAAATAATAATGTTTTTATTAATCAATAATACATAGTGCATTTAAAAAAAAGAACATTTAAGGAATAACACCATTAACAATAACTGGACAGATTACATGAATGAGAATTTGTAAAGACTGATTATCATGAATGTATGTGCATGAAAATATCATGAAACAGGCTTTATGCAAAATATTTAATAATTTAGTATTTTTTTCCCTTTGATTTTGGGGTAAAATGTGACCTAGTCAGCCATTCATATTGAGGTGGGATACGGGACAAGTTTAGGGTGGTGATGGCGCAGTGGATAAGACACATGCCTTTGGTGTGAGAGACCCGGGTTCGAATCCACTGTGAGACACCAATGTGTCCCTGAGCAAGACACTTAACCCCTAGTTGCTCCAGAGGCGTGCGACCTCTGACATATAGCAATTGTAAGTCGCTTTGGATAAAAGCGTCAGCTAAATGAATAAATGTAAATGTAAATGTAATATTAACACTCAAATGCTAAAGGTTGCAAAGCTTCTTTGCATTCCCATATCCTCTCGCTGTCACAAACTCGAGTTTCGTACGTGTGACCGGACATTTGAACGGGTTCCCTGCTGTTCTTAATGTGACGTTTCTCGTTTCTATGGTGACACACCTCTGACACAACAGCCGGCCGGACATCACCTCAGCTAATGTGTAACCCCTGTCAAACACTTGACACCAGAGTCCTGGCCTGTGAGGCGGTGTGGGAGAATAAGAGAGCCGCCGAAAGAGAAGTCGAGAGATAGCAGCAGAGCCAAGGAAGCCGAGAGAGAAAGAGAAACTGTTGGCCCAGTCAAGGCTAAGACTGTGGGGAAAACAATCGCCCCTCATCTAATTCACTTACTATTCCACTGACCTGCATTGGGTTCAGAGGAAATGTTGCAGTGCCTTCAGCCAAGCTGTACAAGTCATTAATAACAGGACTGTGTAGAGCCAGTATTTCTCTCTGGTGGTTTTAAACCCGGTAACCAATAGCCGCATTTCCATTACCCTTAAAATTGCGCAAATTGAAACTAAGAACTGGAAATACACCCAATGGAAACACCTAAAGGTTTTAATGCTCGCATGAGGTGGTTTTTCAGGCAATTCAAAAAAGGAATATTTCGCAAAACTGCAATGGAAACTTTTTTCACATTTAAAGGTCATCTGGTGTACGTAAAAGTGGATTATTTTTAAAAATGACACAGTATGTTTGGACTGAAGATTAAAATCATAAAAGACAAAAGAATTACTGGAATACTAGATTCTAAACATCAAATAAATGCACAATTTTTCAAGACCTTGAAGCAGATATGAGGGAGAAACACCTCATACATGGCCCTCCTAAGTATAAGGTGCTTTTCTTGCCATTAATACTTGGATAACCCACCTACGTCTCCTTCCATTAAAAATAATGGCTAGTGTGGTGGCTGGGATATATGTAAACCTCCCAACATCCATTGCCATAATTGATGGAATGACTTATCGCGAGAGGAAAAAATGAAGTTATAGTCGCATAACATCGGTTAATGGAAACGCCGTCATTTCACAATAGTTTTTTTATTGGCATTTAGAAAATATCGCAAATGTTTTGCGCAAATATGTAATGGAAACGCGGCTAATGACATTTTAATTTAATATAACTCGTCCCACATGTTTGTACTGCGGATGTGAATGATACCTCAAATCTACTACATTTCTAAGTTACTTTTTTGCCTGGTGGACAAAAACAGGTGCAAAATCCCATTGACTTACATTGAGGGAGGGTTCTGAGTTCAATCTAGAGACAACAATATCAGGGATGAACACAACTTGGTTAACCACAATCATCCTGAATATCCTAGAAATCCCCACTTCTAACACATTAGCTACCACAGAGCAATGCTAAAAACAATGGCTATAAATAAAAACAAACAAACAAGAGTTTTGCAGTGTCCTTGTTACACGTGTCACATGTAGTTACTATAGTAATGACTATAAATGCATAATTACAACTAGTCCTAGACCAAACCTAATCTACCCCTAACCCTATAGTAAGTACAAGTAGTTAATTTATATTTCTCAGTACTTTAATGTATAATTACACTGAAACAAGGACACCCTGAAATAAAGTTTAACAGAAGTTAGTTTTAGGTTACACTTTATTTTGACGGTCCAGTTTAGACATTCTACCAACTAAAAGTGACTTTGCAACTACATGTCAACTAACTCTCATAAGAGTATCAGAAGACTGTTAGGATTAGGGTTAGTAGAATAAGTTGACATGTAGTTGCAAAGTCACTTACAGTCAGTAGAATGTCTAAAGTGGGTAATCAGAATAAAGTGTAATTGGATTTGATTCCATGCATGTACAGGTATTATAGATTTCTAAATGTCCTGCATTAACATGCTAAATCTCTAAATCTCTAGGAGCGTGGTTTGAGAGGCGCAGACAGATGTTTAATTAAAGATGCCAAAAATGAGTCATCCTGCTCAGCTGCCACTGACCAGAAAACAGAGAACATGTGCGTCACGGAGAAAGAGAGAGAAAGAGAGAGAGAGAGAGAGAGAGAGAGAGAGAGAGAGAGAGAGAGAGAGAGAGAGAGAGAGAGAGAGAGAGAGAGAGGCTGTCATTATACAAAGTAACATTTTATTTATATAGCACTTTTAACGCTGCAACACACAAAGTTCTTTACACAATATAAGAACACAATCATTAAGAATACATTCATGAAGAGCTATACACAATATATGAACAAACAAAATGTAATACAAATATACTGTAAAATACCCAAAGGCCAGAACACACAAAATACTAAAAGCACGTCTATACATATACGTTTTTGAACGACGTTTAAAAACAGACACACATTCAGCAGATCTAATATCCACTGGCAAACTATTCCATAACTTTGAAGCCGTTACTGCAAATGCTCTGTCTCCCTTAGTCTTATATGTGGTTCTGGGAACAGCCAGCAATTTGTTAAAAGAAGATCTAAGACATATAAGGTCTCAAAAGCTCAGCTAAATACATAGGCGCCAAACCATTTATTGCTTTGTATGTCAACAATAAAATCTTACATGATCAGGTAACCAGTGTAAAAAAGTTAAAACAGGTGTAATAAGATTAAATAACTTTAAATAGCTTTATAGCTTTACGAGGGAAATAAATTACAACAATGAAGAATGCTGATGCTGATCAGCGCTGTTCAGCTGGATAATGATATTTACAGTTCAAGGTCACTCAACACCAGCACTGCTGGCAGATAAATCACACCGGATAAATCTTTCTTTCTTTTTTATGTTTCACATGATGTGAAAGTCATGGAAGTAAATTCAATTAAATATTACCCTATTCAATTCTATTATAGATTTTAGTTTCGTCATATTCTGTAATGTATCTCTATACACTAAAACAAATATTATTTTTCAGCACCATCTAGCTCCAGTTCTATAGCTGGACATTTTAATACTCTTGAGAACTCTTACAATAACTCTTATCATCAAATTGAAAATTATATCAGTGAATCTCACGCAACATATCTAGGTCATATTTGACTGTATATTAATAAATATTAATTCAAACTATTTTGTATTTTTTATATATAAAAGCCTATTTTAGTTCTAAACAGTATAATCTAAACAGTAATCTGACAAATGAATTGTTCACAATTCGAAATGTATGATAGTAAAGCATAGAGGATATTTAAAGCAACATTTACATTTACAAAAGATTGAAATTACAGATAATTCAGAACAAAATTACTCTAATGAACATTTAGGGTGTCAGGGTGTCTGAACAGATGTTGCCAAATACTCATTTTTTAACTGAACACATACACACACACACACACACACACACACACACACACACACACACACACACACACACACACACACACAGGCCTACCTCTCGTGAGAGAGGGGTCTCCTGTCCCGGCTGTTGTTTCTGCTTGTTGCTTGTTCTACATTTGGGTTCAGAGTGGCTTAATCAATTAAAGTCAGCATCGGGTAACCTTATGCTGGTGAGAAACTAGAGCTGACACTACGCAAACAACTACGCACACAGACACACTAGCAAACACACAAACACAAACATTTGTTTCGATACATACCCAGACACACACACAAAAAAAGTAAAAAAACAACAACAAAAAACAAATACAAGAGAGAAGAATTAGCTATTACACACCAGTAAACTAAAGTCAGATTTTAAAGGATCAAACTTTAATAGAGGTCCATATAGGCACTGCTGTAACCAACCTCTCCTCAGAGGCTGACCTTCTCACCTTTAACAGGGAGAGATGTCTGATCGCCCTTGTAAAACAGCTGTTAACTGTCATAAGATAGATTTTATATTCATCACGACATGTCGAAACGCCGAACCGGTGGCAGCCCAGACACATTTGATGAGCGTAGATCAACCAAGGCTGAATATACCTGACCAGTGCCTTACATCATCCAGCATCAATACCTGCCAGAGCGATCGGTTACATATCACATCAGTCCTGAGCCTGCTTATTTAAAGATCACCTCACCGGCTCGCCGATCCACCCTCCACACTTACAGATCAGCTCCATCATCCACAGACAGGTGGAGGTCACTGAAATGACAGACGATTACTATCAATTTATCTGCAGATTTTATTAATTGATATGTTGCTAAAATCAGATGTCACTGATTTTTTTTTCAGTTGTGAAAACTGCCGCTGTTTGTCTGTCTACACTGATCTATCCATCCATCCATCCATCCATCCATCCATCCATCCATCCATCCATCCATCCATCCATCCATCCATCCATCCATCCATCCATCCATCCATCCATCCATCCATCCATCCATCCATCCATCTATCTATCTATCTATCTATCTATCTAACATCAGAGCAATGACTCAGGACCCACTTATAAAACATTAATAACCACTCAGCAACCACTAAGAAAATCCTAGCATTTACCGGTAGACGTCACGCCCACGGACCGTTGGCTGAACGCCTGATGCATATGGCACACTTAACTGGAAACACTTAATCTGGTTCATCATTTGTTGGGTTGAATTCTACAGGATGTCCGGGAGATGTGTGTCGTGTTCTTTAACAGTCCGCCTGGAAACAAAGCCGTTGTGATGCCAAACCCCCTCATGGAAAAAGAAAACCATCATGTTTAAAGCTGTGACAATGAGCACTTACTGTACCAGGATCAACTAAACACTGGATTTTTAAAAGTATGTGAAGTTCTTGGCTCCATTGTTGCAGTAAACTTGCACAACGTTCTTGAATGAATAATGTACACAGGTCTGTTATCGTAGGGACGTCGACTTTACATTTTCACGTCCCCTAAACATGATGCGGAACAAAACAAACTGTGATTGGTTGCGTTACATGTCGGTCAAACGTCCTCTCGGGCAGTCCTTAAGTAAAAGAAAGGTGCAATAGAGTCCAAACCTTCTGCCGTCAGTCTAAAGGTCTGGCTACATGAGACTAGCATTTACCTAGCAACTGCTGCAGAACAACTGAGCAACTATCTAGCAACCTCTCTGCAACCATTCAGAATGCCCAAGCATCCACCAAGCAACCCCTCAGAACACTTTAGCAACTGCTTAGCAAAACCCTAGCAACCACTCAAAACACTTCTTTAAAGTGCCTTTCAATTGTAAGTATTCAAACTAAATAACGCTATTAACTTTATATTGACTATATTTATTACACCTATACTTTCATTAGCGAAAACCTAGTGAAAATGATAATCCATAATAGATTCTCAGATAAAAGCACCATGCTGTAACTATCCATGTCTGGTCTGTTCTTGTAAAGAGAGATTAATTATATGACTTGTGTGCTGCAGTCCAAACACTGAATGCTCTCATCAATTTCTCTCTGTCTGGTCAATAAATCAAACAGTGACTTCTATTACCGTTTTAAACCAGGTCTTAAAATGCAGTCAAAGACGGCCCATCTCCATGTGACAGGTTGTTAAACAGGTGCTCATTTCTCTCCAATGAATTAAAAGCTTAAAGAGCTTTTTTTTTTGCAATGTTCTCTGAGTTCCACTTTTCTTCAAAAAACATCCTAATTTAGAAGTAATACGCTATTTTCTATCCTTTTCGACCCTCTCATTCGAATATTGATTTGATAGGCTTGCCGCATTCAAGACTTGAAAGTAAACACCCACTGCTATAATTGGGTAACAGTTTTGCATATTAAAATAACTAAGTACTTGGAGTTACCGCCATAAGAATTGACAAAGGATGACTTACAGTGTATTGAATTAATGAATTAACCATTGCTTTGATGCAGTGTTCATCCTTTTTGATAAAATGAACAATTTGCAGTGTTGTGTTTTAAAGTCCCCCTGTAGTCAATAATAGTTTCTCTTTTATCTTTGATCACCAAAATGACATATTTAAATGTTTTTCATATGAATTTTTTTTTCATGCCTAAATTGAATTAAGATAGCTTGAGTCCAACTACACCCTTATTGCTTTATTTAGTATAAGCGGAGCCATGGATATGCAAATGAGCCCCGCCTCGTATCACAACCATTCAGTTCTTCAACATTCAACCATCAGACTGTGGCGCTATAGTATAAATACTCTATCTATAAAAGAAAAATAAATAGTGATGCATGGTAAAAACACTGTTACTCACTTTTTCAGAAACGTTTTGCCCCAGGATGAAGAAGATGACGTAATTCAAATTGCAGTTTATTCATCAAAGTGACTCAGGTAATCCAAGAGTGACGAAACACAAACAAAACAACGTGCTATGCACAAATACAACAAGACCGGACAAAGGAACAGAGGGAACTGAATGGCTTAAATATACAAGATGAAATGAATACTAACAGGTGGGATTTAATTAATGAGTAACCAAGGAGACTATGACTGGCGGGAACAGAAGAAAACAGGAAACAAACGATGAGCAAACTAAAAGTCCTTGAAAATGAAACTAAGACAGACTAAACTGAGAGTAACTGTAAACCTCTGAGGTGTCTCTATCTTTTTGTTACTGGAGTAATCCTGTTTTTGCATCTCTCTTATTTACTATTACATGACATGTGTGAATCGGTGGGCGGGGTTTAAGAGGCAATGATGTAGTAATAATGTAATAATATGACAAAATCCCAAAATCCCAAAGTCATTTCATCTGTCCACAGAGTTTGGTTTCAATAAAAGCTGTTTTTGGACTAACGAGGAAGTTTTGAGTTTTAAAACTAACAGGATATTTTTATAGTATGATGAACTCATACATCAAAAGATCAATGAAAATTATATTTCTCAATACATGACCCCTTTAAAGGTTTCAACTGCACATCACAAGCAGAATGTTTCCATAACAAGCATGCTTACAATTCCTTAATCAATCTGTCACTCAAAAGGAAATTAATATGAAAGTCAAAAGCCATTAAAGGCTAAGCATGTAAATCCTAAATAACGCCATTTGTCCTTTGAACAATTTTGGCTGTGTTATTAATAGATTGAAGACTTAAGTGGGGAATTCTCAAAGTGATTATAGCCATTCCATGAGGTAAGAAGCAGTTGAACAGCTTAATAATCAAAACATTAATTTTCCATTCTGTAAAAGATTCTACTTAAAATGCACAACATATATAATTTTGAACAGTACATTATATTTGCTGACGCTATACTGTATGTTGGAAAAAAATAAATTAAGAAATCCATAACATATAGCGTAAAAACCCCCCTAAAAAAACAGACATACGAGTCTACATTTTCTTTCTGTCGACATTGAGCCATTATTTAAAATTAAGTGGGGCAAAAAAAATAAAAAGTGCATTGTGATTGCATTGGGTTACCCCGATCCACAGCAGGTGATCTTGGGCTTGGTTGGGAATCAGGATGGTTACATTAAGAGGATTAATGTGGCAGAGGCAGATCAGTGATATAAGCTTGGGATCACCTCGCTCAACTAAACATTAGTGCCACATGGCTGCAGGCTCAATTATAATGGGCAAAAGTCCAAAACATCAATCCATCATCAGGATCCAGAAGCTTCTGCACAATAGATGACTAGTCCATCACTGCCCGATAAGAAAGGCCCATAAAATGTCGTGCATGTGTTAAAAGATAGCAGCAGTTACAGAGCAGGATTTTCCTTTAATAGGAAGTGTCCATTATGACCTAAAAGGAATTTACTGCAGGACAAGCCCACATCGGAACATTATATGTCTGTGCCTATAAAAAAAAAAAAAAAATTAATCCTAAAAGCACCATTTAATGCACTGTCACTGGAAGTACATCAGAATAGCGACCAAATAAAGTTGCTAATACTTAAAATGAGAGGAAGGTTCAACCGTCTTCAAGGAATGTGAAATCTGAAAGCTTTAACGACCGGCTTTATATATCGATTAATATTAATTAAAACTAGAAAAGGAAAAATACATAAATACATTTTGACACATGTTGAGTTGATAAAACCTTAAAGGTTACAGGCCTTGGATGGATGGATGGATGTACCAGACAGACAGATAGATAGATAGATAGATAGATAGATAGATAGATAGATAGATAGATAGATAGATAGATAGATAGATAGATAGATAGATAGATAGATAGATAGATAGATAGATGTTTATAGTCACACACTAAGCGAGGTTTATGTTTTCACCCTCCTCTACTGTGTTTGTCATAGTTAGACTTGTGCGTTAGTACGAATACAACCTAAAAATATTAGAATATTCGATTATAACTAGGCAAACAGTCATATTTATTTATTTAATCTATTTTCTTTCTCTCTTCCCAAGTTTTCCATGTTCAGTCCATGGGAAGAAGTTTCAGCTTACTGGGCTGCTGAAAGAAAACTATTTTTACTTCCTAAAGAATGCATAAAAAAAAAAAAAAAAGCTGTTTCTCAGAGACCGATAAAGTCATTTTTTGTAACTCACATAGTTTTTGCTATTCCTACTATTTTACTGTGAAACACAACATCATTTTTTATTCAATTGCAGTCTTAAAACTCAGTGAATGTATGTATGGATATGACAGGAAAGGATGCTCTCCCTCTTTGGCATTCTGTGTATTTTGGCCCATGGAGCTTGGGGATTCTCCTTGGCACAGCTTCTGAGATTTGCAGAGACGAGGAAGCCCTCAGACATAGAGATGCCAGAGTCCAAATTAAAAGCCTGTCCCTTTGGGTTATCCAGTCTAGTGTGCACAGAGTAGCAAGCAGAGATAAATCCACTGGCCATCAGCAGCCATATGGGTTTATAAACATGGAAAGAACCGTAAAAGTCCCATTTGACAGAGACCAACAACCAAACAAAAAAAATATTAGTTACTAGTGATCGAACCACTGGTTTGTTACTAATCAAACCCTATCATTGTATCAATGTCATGTGATTTCAGCAAACGAGTCTTCATCACGTCATACTTTTTCATACCTTGCTGTCGAAACATTTTAAAATCCCTGAATTTCAAAACGCAGGTAGATTGATGTTGATCTGGTGAACACATGAACATGAGTGTCTAATGGCTTTAACTGATCTCGGGTCAGTTTTACACTGTGTCACAGCAGGTGTCACCAGCCTGTGGTGTTTCGAGAATGATTCGCAGTTGCAAAAAGCTTTGTTTCTCCTATCACTATACATAAAACCTTACAAAACACAATGAGCAACTGTGAAATTCTAAACAAAACCAAGATGGCTGCAATGCAAGCAGTTGATCGATAATAGGCCACTTAGTCAGGGTAGACACTATACTGAATGTTATGCAGATGAAAACGAGGCTGTGAGGGACGGATTTACAGTCTTTACAATGACGTGCTGTATAAAGATCACGTGTCATTTTAAAAATGTACAAACTGTTTTATGGAGTTTTTGTCTACTTAAATGTTTTGGAAAGATGTTTTGTCAGCCAAACAACTGCCATGTCATTAAACTAGAGTACAATCCACTGAACCAACTGTAGCTACTTCTATTCCTAGTCTAGACAAAAATTTAAATGGTTCTACATTGAAATAGGAGTATTTTTAAATTCCAGAATTGTCTCATTCAACTGGCTAGAAGCTATATTCACATAACTGAAAATAGCTGCCCAAGTACATTCCCAAGAGGACTCTGACCTTAAAGTAGTGACGGGCACTTTCGAAACATGCTTTGTGAAGCTTCCAAACCTTTGCAAACTGGTTTCGAATCAGTGATTAAGAGCATGTATCAAACTGGAACATAAACAGTTGGGAACGTAATCAATAGAATCATTCACTGCTCTTCTTCACTGAATAACTTAAGTAACTTTAATAAGAATGATTGTATATACAATGAATACGGTGAACACTATGCAGTGTTTTATATTACATTTGATTACTTCATTCAATTTCTGTAGAGTAGGCTTTTTATTAGTTGTAGACTAAATTTATTTCATTTGTATCTTTTTTTTCTTTTGTATGTTTCCCATTGTTTGTAATTTAATTTTCTGTTGTACTGACTGTTTGAACTCACTGTTGTTTGTTGACATTGAAACTGCTCTGAAAGAACAGATTAAGAGATTGGGGGTAATTTTTTTTTTTTTTATGAATGCACTGACAGGGGCCCCATCACAAAGTTTTGCTTAGGGCCCCCAGAAGTCTAGGACCGGCACTGATAAGACGAGAAAAGCACGGGCGAGTGACGCATACGCAATTTCCCAACCATCCCACTTGGTCTAAAATATATTCACTTATCACAGACTTACCATAGTGAATCAGGGTCAGACAAAAACATGTTTTGGGAGAAAGATTGATGATGTATTAATTTTTTGTTAATTTTGAACACTTGGTGTAAATAGACAGTCAGTTTAAATTATTATTGTGAACCAGTGGCAGCTGCTGGACTTTCAAAGAGGGGAAGCTGTATGAATAATTGAATGAACAAACGATCTAAAAAAAAAAAAAAGAAATTAAACTCAACAGAGGAAATGTGGGAATTAGGTTAAACTGAAAAATCCGCGATGGGACAGAGCTCGAATAGCTTCAGCGTCAGTGACGTCTTATAGTACAAAATCACTGTCAATCAAAAGGAGATGCAGTCTTTCGACAGACCCTCCAATCATCACGCAGAAGCCCGTAGTCCAGCCCCGCCCACTCCTCCATTCTCCCCAGAGACGCTGAGCGTCCGTGGGCGGGACATAATCGCAGATTTATCCAATGACCGTCTAGTTTCAAAGCACTGAAAAAAACTGTTCAAAGCCCAATTGAAGTCAATGGACGC
Organism: Gila orcuttii; assembly: GCA_026230005.1. Lineage (NCBI taxonomy): Eukaryota > Metazoa > Chordata > Actinopteri > Cypriniformes > Leuciscidae > Gila > Gila orcuttii. Next base: position 32,723,252 of record JAPDVR010000021.1, read on the forward strand.
TGGGCTTCAACAGGGAAATGCACTGTGTTACGCTCCGGGAATGAATGAGAAGGAAATCGAGTCAGCCGACCTGCTAAATGTAGCTGATTCTGAACCAACTCGTCTTCGAGATGAACGTGTTCTAACACATTTTTTGTCAATAAAATGTTAACACAGTACATATTTGACCATAATTTTTTGACATTATAGGGGAAGCCAAGCTTCCCTTGCAATCTTAAAGAAATCCCCACTGTTGTGAACATAAACACACTGGTTGGAAGCACAGATAGTTTTATCGTTTACTGCACTTACAGTTATTTATCTGTAACAACTAAGGTCAACCATTCACAGGAAATTACTTTAGTGCTGGAAAATAAGGTTGGTGTTACAGAATCTATAAATGGCCAAACTAAAAATTTCCTTCTCTTTGTTTTCAGAAGGCCTTCCGTTAGCAAGCTAGCAGTTTAGTCTAGTGCACTTAGCATAGTGTTAACTGGCCTGTGTAGACACTGAATATTTACAGCTTTGGGTGTGTAGTAAATCAGGTATATACAATATATTTCTTGCCTTCCTTGAGCTCATCATGTTCTCATTTAGATGCTAAAAATCAAAGCCAGAGGGGACTTTTTTGCCATCTCACGACTGACTCAGCTTGGAGCTCTGTGAATGTCTGGTGTCTGTGAGCGCTGGTGGGGTCATGATCTGCCCTTGTGTGGCAGCTGTTCTAGCCTGATTTAGTTGCCAAATCACATCTGCAAACAAGCCCCAACTAACCATTAGATAAGTGCTGAGCCCGGCCACACAGATGTTACTTTTCCGCCACCACTTCAAGCACATAAACACGCATACAAGGTCTGAAAATAGTAAACAAGTCTGATTAACTGTATACTGTACAGTATCTTTTTCTTTTCTTGAAAAAGTTAACTTACTTTTTTAGTTTTGTACATCATGATGAAGGGCTTATTGCACTGAGCAGAGAAAAGAAATAAGATGGAGGTTAAGGGATTGGCACTGCCAACTGGCACAGCTTGATAAATCAAACATGTTTGCATGCCAACATCATCTAATCATCTAACCTTTACAGATTTTGTACACTTTAACTGTTTAAACATTCAAATCGCAGAGCCAATTATTAATAGCATGAGCAAATGTAAGACACGCCATTGCAAACTATGCTGGGATATTATACAGTACAAAGTCTTTTCATCTATGTCTGTTGGAAGAGTCTGTAAAGTGACCTTCAAAGGTCACAAAATCATCAGCTAAGGAGTTTGCAGGGAAACCCTTCCAAAATGTACACTAAAAATACCCAGCTCCTGCTGCGCACCCATCTGTGCACTGCTTAACAAGGGCATTAGTGTCTCTGATGGTCAACGCCTACGACTGATGCTGAAGGTCCTTCACTGTGAACAGGAGGGCAGGAGGATGAGCTCTCCTCTCACCGGCACTCTCTGCCCAACCTGTGCCAACAACATCCACCCCTAATCATGCACTCCATGCTGGATGTTATCTGTTGTCCAAAAATTGCATGACATTATATGTATATATTATATTTCATACACATAGAATAGTTTTTGCTTGTCTTCTCCTTTTTTAACATTAAAAACTTAAAATTATACATATTATTACGTATTGTTACTATTTCATTAAAGCTTAGGACTTCATATTTCTATAAAAAAAAAAAAAAAGAACATGGGTCCAGATTTACTAAATAGGCAAATTTAGCGTGAGAACGCAATCCCATTAAAAACAGCCGATGGGAGTGGAAAGTTCTGTGCTTGATCTACTTGGTCTAACCTTGGTAAATCACTGTGATTTATTTAAATACTCTCCTCCCATAAATGTTGCGTCTGAAAGGGAAATGCATATGCAGTAATGTCAGCTACAAAAATAACCATGTCCACACCTTTTCTATGAAGGTAATATGATGCAATAAACATTCGCAAGCGCAAGGTAAGATTTGTGAAAGTGTGCATAAAATTACAAGCATAAATTAAATTTGCATGCACAAGAGAAGATTTGTAAAGTCGAAATCGCCTTAGTATCAGTTTTTCATTACAGTTAAATCTGGACACAGAGAAAGCATTTTGTTATTCATACCTGCTACATATAGCTTGGTCAGTCACACAAAAGTAATCAGAATCAATATTGACAGTGCGACCAAGATATTTCAAATTATATAATTGAGTGTTAAATACGATGAACAGAGACATGATGTGAAAAACACTGCATCAGAATGGTATTATTACATAAAGAATGGGTATTAAATGTTTTAATTGTAAAGTTTAACATCAGCTCAGTGGTGTAACATATTATATAATATATACAATTTCAATCCAATAACGTTAACACCAGCTCGACATTCAGTATGAATGTCAGTCAGCCTTAGTCAGCCTAATGGTGCACAGCTTATTAAGCATAAGCAATCATGATTTATGTATTTATTTAACATGTACAGTATGTGTGCATTAAAAGTACCATTTCGGCAACGAGAACGATGCTGAGCCAAAAGAAGATAAAGATGTGTTCTGGCGACTGGCGTGTTTATTGAACCAATCAGATCAGAGTAAATCAGGGAGAAGCTCATTTGATTTGCTACATGATGAAGGTTGACCCGCCCTCCTCTTCGCACTTGCAAAACTCAATGAGTAAGAGAATAGTCCCAAAACTGTAAGCGCAGCTAAAAGAAAGACGCAAAAATAGGATTATTTCGGGAACTTTTTTGCCCCATGCACACAAGAAGTCATTTAGACATTTGCAACAGTTCATTTTTTTACACAAAGTTTGATTTTACACGATCAATCTGTTTTGCAGTTCCTAACTGTTGTTTTTCGCTTGCAAATTTCTGTTCAGAGGCCAGCAATGCTTTTGGCCATATTTGTGCGGAAAAAAACCTGCGCCAAAACTGTAAGCGCGGAAAAATGAAAGTCAGAAGAATACAGATCATATTTATTTTGCATTAGCATGAAGCTGCAGCTTGACAACAATAAATAAATTACACTTACGAATAACAGTAAAATGCTGCAAATATTTTTTTCTTACACATTTACAAATCTTCTCTTGCGCATGCAAATTTAATTTACGCTTGCAATTTTATGTATTCTTTCACAAATCTTACCCTGCGCATGCGATTCATGCCATCATATTACCTTCATACTTTTCCTAGCTATTTTTTTCACTGCGTGTCTTTAGTAAATCCTGACAGTAGTTTTTTTTAACTCCAAAAGAGGGTTTGTGATTAGAGATGCGCGGATGGGCTATTATTTAATCCACAACCGCATCACAAAACTCATCATCCATCCGCCATCCATCCGCACCAACGTTTTTGACCAATTTTCAAAAAAGCACCCGCCCGCCATCCGCTGATTGGGCGATACAAGGCGCTGTTGATGACAGCCGCGAGACTAGAAACCGCCCGCCACCCGCCCAAATTTAATTAAAATATTTTTTTTCGTCACGTCATCCGCCCGATCCGCGGCTGTAACCGCCAACCGCGCATCTCTATTTGTGATGGAGCAAGCTGTTAGTAAATCAGGCCCGTAGAGTGATATTTGGTGCCATGTTGTCACAAAAGGTCAACGTGTGAGGATAAGGCAACTTCTGGAATAAGGCTATTGAACATTTAAGATACAAAGATGCAGTGGCATCTTTGTATCTTAAATGTTCAATAGCCTTATTCCAGAAGTATTTTAAAGAAATATTTATTTTTAAAGGAGCTGTACAGCAGAATTCAGAAACCCTTGTTATTAGTGATACCGGTGGCTGTTAAATGGACTGCAGGAAGCAACTTATTACCTAGTTCTGCTGATTGGTTTCTGTTGCATCAGCGTCCAATGAGCTGCGGCTCAACATTCAAACAAATACAGGGATGTTGCTGGTAGCGGTATACAACACGCTTTCAGAAAACCTACACCTTCCCCAGCTCCACCTGTATAGATCTGTAAGACCAAATACATTACCATTACCATATCCATTTCCATGACAATCTCTATTACCATACCAATCTCCCAAGAGTTGTCATGACAGAATTGCATTTGCTTGACCGTGATTCAGGGCCTGATATACTCACGCCAAAGTTATTTTCCGTTCTTTGCTTAGAAGTAAAAAGAAGTTGGAAATACCTTGCAGCGATATACTGTTAACAAACATCATGACGGCGTCCACACTTCTGAAAGAGACGTTTAGATGAATATAAAAATGTGCTCCGTGCTTTCCTCTCAATAACAAAACAAACACACAACAAAAAGGACAGCGGTGAGAAAACAGCAATTGAGAAAGCATCTGATCATAGCGATGTGGATATGTTTGCACAAGCTCTGCAATTCACCGACATCATGTCAACAGATGAAATTATGCTGTTATGATAATTTGATCATAATATATATTTGAGATTATAGATCAGGGGTGCCCAATGCTGTTTCTGAAGATCTACCTGCCTTCACAATTCAGCTCCAACAGGATTGGGCACCCCTGCTATAGATTATATACAGTAGATCTGTCTATGTGAGACTATAGTTTGAATTAATCCCTTTTCTTTGCATGGCACATTGACATTACAGAACAGAATGGCTCTTTCTGCATTATCCTGAAATTTGCATTTGTTTCATGTGTAATTGAACGGAAGAGAGGGTCTTGGGAGCGTACGTAAACGTCACATCCTTTTGATTTTCCTGGCAAAAACGTCCAGAGTCTTTCACATGAAAATAAGTCTACAGGCTTTCACAGACAATTAGGAAGTCGGGGAAGGTCTCATTTTTTATGTTTCGTTACAAGATGATTACACATTGGCAATAAAAAGTGTTTAATACATGCAAATTCTTACATATAGCCTCTTAAAGTATTGTGGACATCCAACCTTTATCATGCACTCCATGCTGGCTAGATTGCAAAAGTCTTGTTCAATGTATTTCTACCTGACATGTGTATCAAGCTCATAGACAGACATTGTAATTGAGATGTTTTTTTTTTCTTTTTCTTTTTTTTTTTGGGTGAACCAGTGGTGGCCCTGGCTGACTTGTCGCCCTAGGTAAGACATGACCACAGAAAAGGAAAGAAAAAACAAAACATTAACACCCCCGCAGTTTTTTTTTACATATATATATATATATATATATATATATATATATATATATATATATATAAGTGTAATATGTGGCCTGAGCAAGAGGATCAAGTTCAAACTGACCTAATGTGTGTGTGTGTGTGTGTGTGTGTGTGTGTGTGTGTGTGTGTGTGTGTGTGTGTGTGTGTGTGTTTAATAAATTAAGCAAAGTTGAACTTGACAGCAAGTGCATATCATGTATTTTATGGAAAAGATAATCTATTACATTTTGATAACTTTGTATTCCACAGGTAAAAAAAAAAAGTCATAAAACTATAGCCTATGGAGTGACATGGGATTGGGAAGATGGTTTTCAATTTAAAGCAAATCATCTGTGAAGATGCTACAAGTCAATACATACAATAATCGGTAACACATTATAATAAGGTTAATTAATTAACATAAGTTAACTACCTTAGTTAACATGAACCAAGAATCAACAATACTTCTACAGCATTTATTAATCTTAGTTCATATTATTCATCATTTACTAATACATTATTAAAATCAAAGGATGTATTTGTTAACATAAGTTAATGCACTGTAAACAAACAATGAACAGCTGTATTTTTATTAACTAATGTTAACAAAGGTTAACTAATACAGTAACAAATGTATTGATTTGCTAGTTAATACATTAACTAATGTTAACTAATGAACCTTATTGTAAAGTTTTACCCAATAATGATGATATTTTTTAAAGATGCACTCAAACTCTAGTCTACTTGGTTTGAACTGTCCAACTAAAACATAAAAAAACGATGAATAAATACCTGAGAATAAATAAATAAATACTTGAGAACGTTATTGAAGACCAGATAACTTTGAACGAACATTCTAACTAAAGTTCCGAGAACGTTCCCAGTTAGCAATTATACTGTTCTTCACACACCTCTGCGCCGAATTCATACAGGATAAATTCAGTTATTCTACAGCTAGGTGAAATCTGTCTTGAATCTGAAAGGTTTTGTTCAGGTGTAAATGTTGACATTACCTGTGAGAGGTGCAGTGATGTGTTCCTGCCAGCGCGCGCCTGTGCAACTACACGGTGACGCGCAGCAGAGCTCGAGACGCGCGTAAACAATGAAAAATTCGACAAAACAAGATCGAGAAAGTTGTCGTAAAATCAACACAAATAGCAGGTAGCAGTTATCTTGCACAGTCATTAGAATGTAAAATGTGTAAAAGGAGTTTCCAGCATTGTTAATGAAATTTGTTTTCATCCTGGATTCCAGCAGAACATCCGTGTTTAATTTATATGTGTGTGGGAATGACAGGGGCAGGACAAATCAGACACTGACAGATGTGCTGTAGTACAAAACGTGTAAGCTGATCTATTATTTAAATAATAATGACCAAAAGCTTATCCCTATTGCTGTGAACGTCAACGCTGAACGCTGTAAAATGTCAACGTGTTAAATTAACTGTATTCTGTGGAAATTTTTTAAAAAATAAAAAAATAAACCTACCCTGAGAAATATTTACTAGAATAAAAAATGTGACAATTTAGCTGTCTCCTTGATAATAAAAGCAAGTGTGTTGTTTTTCCCTTCATGTATGAAAAAAAGTAGCAATTCATTTACATTTAGTTTTTGATTTTCCTCAGACTAACGTTTGGACCTAGAAAATCTATGGACCCCACGCCCCCTGCCGGCCACTGAGAGATGCTGCAGCTACAACAAAAGGCTGTTGTCTGATTATGAAATCCTGCATTTGACGTGCACATGATTTCACCCTGAGCACACTACACAAAGACTAGGGACATAAATTGGGCTATATGATGCTTAATGCCATGACACCCTAATATTTTTCAAAGTGAATGAACTCATGTTAAGATGAAATGTTGGTTTAGGGCCGCATTTTACTCAAGAGGATCAATAAGTCTGACACGAAAATCCATGCGTACTTTATTATTAAAGAGGTTTAGACCCAGCTCTTGAGTGTTTTCCATGGTCAGTGTCAGATTAATAGGGGTGACTGTGTTGAACTGAGATCTCAAGAGGTCAGGAAATATTCTAAGTGGTAAGAATATATATATATATATATATATATATATATATATATATACATAAATCAAGAAAATTAAGACTTTGTAAAAGGGCATAATAAGACCTCTTTAAATGTGCCTTTTCACATAAATATTTTAAAGAAATATTCCTTTTTAAGTATTGAGAAATAATGTGGTACAGCTCACATTATTTTGAAAGTCCAAAGGAGCTTTATCTCTTCTGCATTTATGTACACTCTTAAAAAAAAAAAAAAAAGGTTCAGTGGGCCTCTATATAAAACCCTTGGGTTCTTGAATCAATTTTAAAGAACGCTTCATGCCAAAAAGGATGTATATAAGGAGACATGTCTTAAATGATTGAATAATACTAGATAAAGTATGTTTACTGTTTATTAAAAATAAATCAAAATGAATGAATTAAAACTAAATCCATGAAAAGATCCCATGATGGGAACCCCTAAAAGGTTCTATAAATGAAGTGCCTGACAGAATCCTTTAAGGTCCTATATAGAATATCTTCTAAGAGTGTAGCCATTAAAAATTTAAATATACAGTATAACAGTATTGTTGTATTGAATATTCTGGCAGTGGTCGCAGCAGTTGAGGCGTGCTGTAATGTCACTCAGTATCAATGGGGTTTACACAGAATAAACACAGAATTTCACAGCAAATGTTTGGTATGGCTCATTTCAAGAGGAGGTCTTGATTTACAGCGTATGACAGAGAATATGACGGCACGAAGTCATTTTATGTATTCTCATCTCATCCCAGCAGACAGGAGGGGTCTTAAAATATCCCACCCCCATGAATATTTTACAGCAGCATACTCTCTTCTGTGATGACTTGCTCTCTATTTTTCTCTCTTATTCATCCTGTATTTGCCAGTTTTCAGGGTGTGATGATACGAAAAGATGGAAAACTTAGCAAACCAAACCTGTACGACATGACATATTTTTTTTAAATGACTCAAACCATGTTCTCTGAAAGGATATTGATACAGTTTATCTCCTCAAAGCAGACTCGTCCATTCTTTCACAAAGGAGCAACACAATCCATCATGTCTAATTTGATTCATTAAGAGGTGTGTTCTGCGTTTCTCTCGCCTCTCTTCTTCAATGAGCTCTCAGATGGATATTAGAGCTGAAGTGGATGATGTTGTGTTGAGTGACCATTAGCAGTCAAAGACTATTTTATTCAAGCAATTTCCACTCTGACTGGAGCGCTCTCTACTTCGGTCTGCTGTCTGCTAACTTGTGCTTCACAAAAGTTTGTTTCGAAAAATGTCTGAATGATATACAGCGATGTTCAAATGTTTGGTGTCTGTAAGACTTGTCTTTTGAATAAATCAATTCAGGAAGGGTGATTAAATTGATCAAAAGTGACTAACGACATTTTATAATGTTACAAAAGATATCTATTTCAAATAAATGGCGAATATATATATTACTACAAATATATTAGGCAGCACAACTATTTTAAACATTGATGTTTTTTGAGCATCAAATCAGCATATTAGAATGATTTCTGAAGGATCATGTGACACTGAAGACTGGAGTAAAATTCAGCTTTGATCACAGGAATAAATGACATTTATTCACACAGGCTACAATAGAAAACAGTTCTTTGAATTGTAATAATGTTTCACAATATTACTGTTTTTTATCCAATAAATGCATATTGATAAGAGGCTTTACATTAAACATGAAACATTTCACAGACCCCAAACTTTTATATCAGTTGGTTAACGTCAGAAACGTAATTTGTCATGACAGGTTTCATCAGTTCAAAACAAAAATAAAATAAAGATTATATTAAACATAATAAATTATGTTAAATATTCATGAGGCCAGGAAATATTACTAAAATGAAATGAAATCTGGTTAAAATATAAAAATACATTACATTTATACTGAATGCTTACAGTACATTTTGGAGATAACTGCAAATTATGTTCATCTTATCAAAAAAAAAAAACTCAATTAAAGATAAATATGAAAAACTTATATACAAATAATATAAATTTAATTGTATTTCAACTTCTAAACAGTTTTTTTTTTCTTTCATTCTATACCTTCATGTAATTTCTCATGTCAATTATAATTTTCTCTTCTGCTGTGCTGACTATATCTGTTCTGTCAGCACTGCACTGGCTCCCTATTAAACACCGCATACATTTTAAAAATCTTGCTAATGACTTACAAAGCACTAAAACGTTTAGCTCCCCAGTACGTGAGCGAGCTCTTAATGCCCTTTACATCTATTGTGGTCTCAAAATTCTGGCCAGTTGATAATACCTAGAATGTCAACATCAACTGCAGGCGGTAGATCCTTTTCCTATTTATCACCTAAACTTTGGAATAGTTTTCCTATTGTTCGGGAAGCAGACACACACTGTCAGTTTAAATCTATAAAAACACATCTCTTTAACCTGGCATACACATAACACATTATCTCATTTCTATTATTCACATCCGTTAAATTATTGTTTGGCTGCATAAACTCAAGAACCTGTTTTTCAATCTTTCTCGTAATAAGTGACTGCGGTGAAATTGAGACTTTACCAATCGCACTGAGACATTAAACATTATACCAAACATGAAGGGACAAACAATAGATTCACAAGATACATCATATGTTATATAGACATTCTCAGTGAACTTTCAGTGACTTGAATCAGGGGGAAAGGAGAAGGAGTCGGTAGAGGAGGGATGAATAGATGGATGAAGAGATAAGTTTAGGCTCTTTCTCTGAGATCTGTCCTCCAGATTAGTGAGTTTTACTATTTTATTGCAGGGTGTTTGATCTCAGCTTTTTGTCTTACCAAGTCTTACATTGGGGACACTTAATATTCAACAATATTATTGATCTGACTGTACTGACGCTGAACTGAGCTGGACGATGACATTACTGTTTTCTGCTTTATAGATGAAATAAACACTGAACTGACTTCAGCTAAACAACAGCTGGAATACATCCTTTTCCTGTTATCACTGTACAGCTGCTTTCAAACAATCTGTATTGTATAAAGCGCTATAGAAATAAAGGTGACTTGACTGGAGGTGAAAGGAGAGTGAGGCCAGAGCTTTTATCCATTACCATCGATCCAATGCTATATCGACCCATTGTGGTCTCTGCACTTCCTCAACAGTACAAGACATAGAATAGTCTTGAGCAAGTGCATTATGGTCTGTGATATCTGATCACTTAAGGTCACATGCAGGTTTTGTGTCTCCAGTACTGCTGGTCCTCTAATCTGGAGGAATAACCAAGACAGCACGCACACATTTGTTTGGAGGACAACAGCTGACTTTTATGTTATTCACAGTGCTTCATGGGAGTGGACCTGCACTAAAGAGTTTGTTTGCTTGTAGCGACTCTCTGATTGATTCTTTGATTTGCAGAATCAGTTTTTCACCAGGGATTCCAATGTTGAACACAATTATTTAAAAAAAAAAATATGTTGAAATAACGAGGGCTGTTAGCGCCAACAAAATCATAACTGTATCATAGATTAACAGATGTAGATCACATTAGGTCTGCCTTAAAATGTTTATAAGTTATCATTAAAGGAGTCATGGATTTATTTTATCATTTTAATATGTTCCTTGAGGTTCACATAATGTTAATAAAGTTTTTTTTGCACAATATATATATGCGTAAAAAATCAAATTTGTAATATGTTCATTCATGTCATTCATTGCATAGGAAACAGGATCAACGTACACTTGCTATTGCACGCGAGTAAGTGTTTTGAAAACATTATCCATCTAAAACCATAATTTAAGCATTATGAACTGATTTGCTTAAGGTTTGCGATGTAGCTGATTTCAGATCCAATACAGTGGACTTCCTCTGTCAACAAAAGTTTCTTAGAGAACTCTCCATTACATTGTGTCTCGTTTACTAAACAATCTACAGTCAAAAGCTCTGAACAAACATATAATCCTCTGACGCCATTCAAATAAACCATTCACTTGTTTGTGATGCAAAAATCCTTCTGAAGTCTGTACAGAGATGCAAACAAGCTGTTTAAACTGGACAAGTCAAAGCACACGTTCTTTCACTCTTCCATAAAACTATTTAAAGGTCTGGTTTCAAAGACAGGGCTTAGATTAAAGCAGGATTAGGCCTTAGTTCAATTAGGACATTAAAGTAGTTTTTATTAACATAGAAAAAACATTATTGGTGTGCATCATGAGAAAAAGCAATGGCACTGACATATTTTAAGATGTGCAAGTTGCTTTCAGTTAAAACAGCTCAAACATGCATTTTAGTCAGAGACAAGTAACCTTGCTTAAACCTTGTCTGAGTGAGTGACATTTGTCTCATGAAACAGAAGGATTCACACAGGTAAAGTAATCAACAGGTTTATTTGCAGAAGTATGTGATCGCAACGATGGAAGCAGGTGAGTAACTGATGAATATAGATGAATGAATATACCGTTGCCACCGCTTTAACGTCCGCAGTGGGGCTCAACAGCCTTAGTTAAACAGGTTGGCGCGTATGGTCGGGTTGTGGAGAGGTTGTGAGAGATTGTGGTTAGGTCACATGTGAACTACGAGGAAGGAGCAACCTCAGCAGCAGGAGGGATGTAAAGGTCAGTAAGCTGGGCTGAGTTGAGTGGGGGACGGAGGGGGGTGACTCTGGGACGCCAGAGTCACTGTCGAGCCCTCTTGAGGTGTCGTGGGCTAGTCGACGAAACACTGAGGACGGAAGGTGCCCACTTGAAGACCCTAGAGATGTCCCCTACTCTGCTCAATCCAGACGGTTGTCATGAGGGGACCGCACTGTGGTTGCAGGTGTTGTGTGTGCAAATACACTGCAGCTATTAACACCAGACAGAAGGAGATTCACAGAAGCGTAAATGGATGGAGAAGCATAGGTTACTGTAAAGCTATGTCTTAGTTGGTGCTTATCTTGGCGAAAGCCGAGTACAAATCAGCATGAAGTTTTAACATCTACTCTCGTGTAATGGAAATCAGTGTTCAGGATGGATATCTGGATGAGTAATGGTCTTCTCTGTTGCAGGTTCTGACATGAAGATCAAGGCAGATGATTGAAGACGGATGAAGGAAGCAGATGACTGAAGACAAATCGTTCAGTCAGGTAAGGATTCGGGTAAGGAGTCGGGTAAGGAGTCAGGTAAGGAGTCGGGTAAGGAGTCGGGCAAGGAGTCAGGTAAGGAGTCGGGTAAGGAGTCGGGTAAGGAGTCAGGTAAGGAGTCGGGTAAGGAGTCGGGTAAGGAGTCAGCTAAGGAGTCAGGTAAGGAGTCGGGTAAGGAGTCGGGTAAGGAGTCAGGTAAGGAGTCAGGTAAGGAGTCAGGTAAGGAGTCGGGTAAGGAGTCGGGTAAGGAGTCGGGTAAGGAGTCGGCTAAGGAGTCGGCTAAGGAGTCAGGTAAGGAGTCATGTAAGGAGTCGGGTAATGAGTCAGGTAAGGAGTCAGGTAAGGAGTCAAGTAAGGAGTCGGGTAAGGAGTCAAGTAAGGAGTCGGGTAAGGAGTGGGGTAAGGAGTGGGGTAAGGAGTCGGGTAAGGAGTCGGGTAAGGAGTCGGGTAAGGAGTCAGGTAAGGAGTCGGGTAAGGAGTCAGGTAAGGAGTCGGGTAAGGAGTCAGCTAAGGAGGCGGGTAAGGAGTCAGGTAAGGAGTCGGGTAAGGAGTCAGGTAAGGAGTCGGGTAAGGAGTCAGCTAAGGAGGTGGGTAAGGAGTCGGGTAAGGAGTCAGGTAAGGAGTCGGGTAAGGAGTCAGGTAAGGAATCGGTTAAGGAGTCAGGTAAGGAGTCGGGTAAGGAGTGGGGTAAGGAGTCGGGTAAGGAGTCGGGTAAGGAGTCGGGTAAGGAATCGGTTAAGGAGTGGGGTAAGGAGTCGGGTAAGGAGTCGGTTAAGGAGTCAGGTAAGGAGTCGGGTAAGGAGTCGGGTAAGGAGTCGGGTAAGGAGTCGGGTAATGAGTCGGGTAAGGAGTCAGGTAAGGAGTCGGGTAAGGAGTCAGGTAAGTGTTCTTTGAGGGAACGACGAGACCAGACAATGGTGAACTGCAGTGGGAAGAGTGCTGGATGATGATCAGTGAAGATTGGTGACAGGTGACAGCGATCTCTGTGATTGGGAAGTGCATGCAGGTGAGGGCCAGGGAGGATGATGGGAAATGTAGTGAGGAGGTGGTGACTAGCTGGTGATCGTGACAATTTGTACTGGATTTTTTTTAAAGTTATATTAAACTGTCTGAAAACAAAACAGGTTTCAGCCATTTTTACATGTGTATCATTAAATATGTGCATAAGTTGAAACCCAATACTTGCGTTTAAAAGTGTCATTTGGCAATGTCTCTTAAAAAAATCCTGTCGTCACTAGCGCTAGGGGTATAAAGGCTATGAAGGATCTTCGAAAGATGCAGCCTCTGAATTGTGACGCAGCAATTGTTCTGGGATACGGCTTATAACTGCACATGCGCATTGGCTAGTCCAGCCTGAATTTTTTTTTTTTTTTTTTAGAAACAAAATTTATTAGACAGTTGGAAGATTTCATTGGTGATTTAAAATATGAAATTTAATGGTAAGCTTGGTGAACAACTTTGGACAATCTGTTGTTTCCCCATTCGAAGAGATAGGAGATGCCCTTGCATGACTGAAATATCTGCAGAGAGGCCTTTCAAAGATGGCCGCCGAGTGAAATGACTTGCCTTAAAAGGGTTTAGTCATTTTTGTACTTAAACATATTTTATTTAACATTTCAAATTTTTACAGTAAGTTTTTAATCTAATATTAATATTATATTTCAGCTTTTTAGCCATTTTTCACAGTTTCAGTTTTAGTTAACATAAATAACACTGACTGTAATCAGCTATGGCCAAATCATCTCTTTCATATATAATAACTAACCCACTTTTCAGTCCGTCACATCAGTCAACCCTTCTGTATGGTTCTAGGTTACTTTGCTCCACTAATAAGGAACATGAGATGATAAATTGCTATTATAGCAAGGCATCAGGAAACTACCTGCTCTCACAACTAGCACCCGGATCTGCTTCCCTCCGTCATGCTGTATATTAATCTAGCTGTAAGTCTAGATATCCCAGTGGACTCTTCCCAGCAGTTCCCTGTCCTACTTTCCCTGGAAAAATGCAAGTAGTTACAAAACAGCAGTCAGTCTATGGTATAACTGTGTACTGTGAATTAGATGGTACTTTATTAGCTTATGAGTTGCAATTTAAATCTAAATATGACAGTGGTAAATATGCATTTAAAATATGGCCTATTTGTAGGTCATTGATAGGCTATATGTGATATAGTCTGACATTGGAAGCCTTGCAAAAAAGAAGTGCACACTTTTAAAAAGAGTATATACTTCAGTGAATATACTTAAGTGTGCACTGACTGAATGTAATGTTTTTGGATACTTAATTTCATGTTAACTGCAATTAGCTAAAATGTATTATAGTTTAAAATGTACATTAAGTGCACTTAAGTAATCTTTTATTTCTTGTTTAATATTATATTATCTGCAAGTATTTTTTTAAATATACTTTTAAGATCTAAAGTACACTACAAGTGCAAATTCAATACAATTAAGCACACTTCTTTTTTCACAAGGGAATCTAGCCGTATTTTCTTCAAAAAAGAAGAGATCAACATCTCTGTTTGTTTTGAAGATCATTTTTATCAGTCAATCATGTTTTAGATGTAAGTTTTATAGTAATGTTTCAGTAAGGTGAATATTTAGATTAAAAAAAATGGGTTGCAGGACTGTTTTGATAGGACAGAGGAGAAAAACAATGCTAAATGTGAATAAATTCAACTAGTAAAACTTTGTAAAGAAAAACAAATTAAAAGGTGAAATCACTTCCCATTTATTTTGTTGTCAACATCCATTCAAACTGTACTCTATGTATTGAAGCGGAGAACTACCAGAGAACCACTGAAGCATCATAATCTTTAAAATAAATGACTTTAATATAACTAATATATTTTAGCGCCATTTTTTATCACTATTTTCTTTTTTTATTTGGCTCTGAAAGAGACAGTTCAGATTCTCCCTGCTGTCCTTTCAGATTCTGTTGAGCCTCAGTTGGCGTTCTTTGGATCAATAGCCATCCGCTGCCAGGACTCCTGTCTACTCCATGCTATCTCTTCTCAGACAGTCTGTCGGCCCTCCTTACAAACAAAGAGAACGGAGGCATCTGAAGCAGAGGTAAACACCTAAGGTTGTGACAGAGGGGTGGTAATAGTGTTGGGCAGCTTTGGACCAGATGAGCTAAACTAGAACAGATGGGACAAATGGCTGGTGGAAGGTGAGATCTTAGCCTGTCACAGGAAGCTGGAAATGTTCGCTCTCCCACAGTTTATCTATCGGCCCATAAGGAGTGGATTATAAATAGACGACTTTGGTTTCTCAGTGCAACACAGAGTGCATTTTGCTTCACTTAGGAGCACAACACAATGCATTTAGGCACCTATTTCTGCACACTAGGGCTCAATAGCAACAGAAAGATAATCAGAAAAGAGAACACTGGCTTTTTAAAACTGTCTTAAGTCCCTTCACACCAATGATAATAAGTAACTATAACAATATAGTTCTAAAAATCGTTCTAAATATAAAAGAATAGCAGAGTCCACACCAACTATAACGGCACAGAGAAACAATATCTTTGAAATCACTTTCAGAACTATTTTTTTTTACAGCTGATGAACGATAAAAACATTGACAGCCAATCAGAATCCACCCTGCTTTAATGGCTCAAGCATTTAAAGTAAAAAGTAATAGTGCTATTGTTTAAGTCTTTAAATCGTTCTTGGCGTGAATAATGTTATATCGTTTATATCATTTAGCAACCATCTGAAAACTCTTTAAAAAACATATATTACAAATATTGTATAATATGGCAATTAGGTACAGTAAGAGAAGGTTAAAAAACAATGAACAGCCAGCAGCCACCAAAGATATCATGAATATAACAACCAACATCACCATCTTTCCAGATTTGAAGAGACACAGAAATAATCAGTCATTGTCAGCTTATCATGATTTATTTTCATCCTCATAATCATTATATATAGATCTCTTTACAGTTATAATCTTTTGGAAGGAAAAGACGCATCTCTTGTTTTCTTTCCAAGATTGTCTTTTAGGTTCAGCATTAGTGTCCAGTTGTCCTTGTAAAGTGCATGATATTTATCACATCCAGAGAATGTATTGAGTCTTCCATCTCTTCTCTTTATTGTGTTATTGTGTTTAGTTCAAGTTAGTTTTTTCTTCTTTATCCTAGAAAACAAAGGCTCTGTACAAGAAATGAAAGATTAGGCCTCCTGTATGACAATGTGGGGACAATGTCACATATACACATAGACACATGCAGACCAACACCTAAAACCTCAGCTCATCCACTGATGTGCACAGTTCATTATCCGTCAACCCGTTGACATCAAGAGTATCTCCACAGAGGGTGGAGAGAGGTGAGCTGTTACATAGAAAGATAACACTAGCTTTTACAAGCAGTCAAAGGTTTGCCATTCATACTTCTATAAGGCCTTGTTCACACAGGCAGCAGAAATTAGATTTTTTTTAGTATATCCGATGTGCAAACTTAACCCAAACCAGATTCACAGGTGGTCTGAAATTTGGAAATGTGTTTCGCTACTCCTGTGAAAAAGAAGTACATTTAAGCATAATTATTAAAATAGTACTTATTGCAGAAATAATATAGCCTACTTTAAAAGAATATCCTTAAGTGTGAACTTAACTTGGACACTTAATTACACGTTATTTATAATTAAATTAAAATGTATTGTAGTTTAAATTTCTCTTTATGTGTCTTTATTCAATCTTTATGTGTATTTTCATAATTACTTCTTTGTCTTTGAAACATGGTAAGTATACTTAAATATTACTTTAATGTCATTTCTATTAAAACTTGTGCCATGTATTTTCATTTTTTTTTAATGATGAAACTGCAATTTAGTGCTAGTACTAGTTAATAATCAAGTACTTTACATGTGGTTTAGTATGTTAGTCAACACATCAAAATAAGTGCACTTCCTTAAAGCACGGCAAAAGATTATTAAAAGATAATTATTTTAAATGTACTTTAAAGTAAAACTTTTAATTTGACTTTATTACAAAGTGCACTTTTTAAAAGTGTACTTAAGTGTTACGAAACAGTGGTGAAAATCAATTTAATTAATCTTAGGTGCAAGTGCAGATATGAATAATATTAATAGTATATGCAAGTTCAAGTATTATTATAAGTGCAGATACTATAACTGCAAATGTAGTTTTGTAAAAATATACTTTTAAGATTTGAACTACACTACAAGTGCACATTCAATACAATTAATAACACTTGTTTTTCACAAGGGTATGAATGGTCGGATCGGACTTTAGCGTTTTGTTCAGGGCTTAGCGTGTAGCTATAGGATGTCACAGACAATTCACAATGTCTCTAGTTGTGTTCTAAGACAAGGCGCCCATTTTCGCTCACTTTTTATCATGTAGTGAACTATGTGGCATTGACAATATGCTTCATGTGAATGAGTGCACTGAATGAGTAAAATACATCCTATGTGTCTCAGATGCAGTAGCTTAGCATCATGCTAATGCTAAAGTCATTATGATAGTGATCAACGTTGATACACTATACTGGATATTGATTACACTGTGTTAACAAACCGATCTAATCACTTGCAACATTATAACGTAGACAGTCAGTCCCGGATTAATACACTGTGTGAACAAGGCCTAGCTTTCACTTCAAAACGATTTGAGATGCTAGCTCATGGCTCCCAATTCCATCCATCTCAAAAGACCTCCGTTATGCTCTTTCTCTAAATCACATCTGCTCAGCTATCCCCTTAATCTTGCTCTGTTCATCTATCTGTTTGTTCATTCATCCACCCATCCATATCTATATATACACTGTATATCCATATTGCATGTACAAATGAGGGCATAAGTTTTTCTTCTTCATAAAACATGCCTGAGTGTGAACAGAAAAGCCTGTAATGACATTCAGTTGAATATTGATTAGATATAAAGGCTTGATTTGATTGCTGATACATTTATATACTACAGTAATCAATAGGCAAAGCGTCTATAATAATTACAGTTAGAGGTTCATTTTTTTCCCAAGTGTTTGTGCTTAACGTATATGAAGTATACTTATACTACAATACATTTGGATAAGGTTTTAAAGGATATAATTGCAGCTGTGAACTTCCCACTATTAAGAAACTGCATCACATGGGGAGGTGTTTTATAAAGCTATAGCCTTTGTTAAGACAACAAAGAAAGCAGCGGACTCTGTTTTGTATATAGGCTTTAAAATTATTTGAAATCTCAAGAGTATTACAAATGTACAGACCAAATGTCAGGGTGAATATATTAAAAAAAACAATATATTCACAATTTCAGACAGAACGAGGCAGCTATGGAGATGCTATTAAATATGATACTTTGAGAGCATCAGTAAAACGCATTTTTCTATCAAATGCTTACTAAAATTGAGACAACATCTTGAGGATTCCTTTGTCTAAATGGATGGGATGATTTGTAGCCCTGGCAGTGTAAACGGGCTTGTCCAATTACTGCATACCATTCTTTGCATGGACAAACATTATACATGGGTTTCTGCATGCATTCAACAACACACATGAAAAAAACAACAATAAGAAAGGTGATGAACAAGCATCCTCATTGAAGTCAATAAAACAGGACCCAGCGGTATCATTGAAGGTATATATGAGAGGAGGATGAAAAAATACAGTTTGATTCTGAACTATAAAAGTTGCAATGAAGGGAAATCATTTTATGTATGAATAAATGTCTTAAAACTACAACAAATAAGTCCACATAACCTTTTTTTTTTGGTGTGTGTGTCACAAATCAGAGGGATTTCTTACTTGCTCTAATCAATTGATTTCAACCCCCACAATTATTTCTAGTCAAATATTGAATTTCGCAGAGGAAAATCACATTCCACAAGTAAAACGGTTTGTGGACAATTTCATGTTGACTACGTGATTTGTAAAAAGCTCCTAAAGGGACATGGTGGTAGAAATCAAAATGAGATGGGTTGAAAAAAAATTTTTTTCAAAGCTTTTGCATTCTTGCTAATTTTTTTATTTCCCCGAAAAACTTAGCGTTCGCTCACAAAGAAAGAACTTAACATTTTTGTGAGCATCGGGGAAGACCGTTCTCTTTGCTTAACCGTTTCATTCCGTGCCGATCCGGCCCAGGCAGTACGGATATGGTTTAAATTTCCACTTTTTTCCTTCACCATATCCTTTTAGGGGCTCCGTAGATTTGCAACAAGGATGTTGTCATATTCCTGACACAAATTCAATGTGTAATGTCTTTTCTAGACACAAAAGGCACTTTTTCACCGTTGGGCCAAACTGTTCTCGTTGCTTAACCTTTTCATTCCTTGCCGATCCGGCCCAGCCTGTACAGATATGTTTCATTTTCCACTGTGGGGCTAGCAACGGATCTCTTTGGAATGTAATACAAATGTGCCAGTGTAAGGCAAGAGTTTACAGACAATATGAGATGTAAATAGCGATCGCATTATGGTGGATGATCAGGTATTTCTTTTAATTTTATTATTAATTTGTGTTTACCACGCTCAAAGAAACTGGCAGTCAGACAACAGACAAGTGACCAATCATGAGTGGCGACGCCACTAAACACATTCTACTAGCGCGGTTAAGCGTGGTTCAGTCAATCGTGCCGAGAATTCCAGGTTGAGAATGGTTTGTAATCGTGCCGTGCTAAACCAGGCTCAAGTGTAAATATAACTGGGATCATTCCTTTCCATTCTTAGAGTCGTTCGGCCTGACGGTGGAAAAGCAGCTAAAGAAATGCAGCACATCCATTAAGGCTGAACATAAAAGTAATGGCTGCAATATGTCGCTCACTTTTCCAAGTCTGTGAGACACTTCTGCAATACGCTTATAGCAATCTCTGTTTTAACCGCTAAAAACTTTGCTAAAACTGGTGAAAGCAGGTAACATGACTTAGCATGGGTTCAAACATCCCTTACTCACTGAAGCTCTGGGCATGGGAAGAAAAGTGTTATTTGGTTAGGATGTCCTGTATTTAGAAAGAGTGGAGTGAATGGTGCACCACGTTCTTGGATATGGTAGTACTGCCTCACTAAGAAGCTAAGAGTCAGATTTACTAAGAGCTTGCGCCAGCGCAAACCCTCTATAGGGATTTACTAAAGACACACAGTCGAAAATGTGTGGACAAGGTTATTTTTGCAGCTGACCTTATTGCATTATGCATTTGTATGAGTTTCCCTTTCAGATGCAAAATTTATTTAGTATTTATAGAGTATTTAAATGAATCGTGCAAGGTGATTTACTAAGGTTTGTGCTAGTCAATTTACTGGTATTTGCGCCATTATTTGCCGCCCAAAAAAAGCACGTCTTATACCAGACGCTAATTTGCGCTGCTCTTGGTAGATTGCATTGGTCATAATGAAAATGATCCGACTGCATCTGTGTTCTTTAATTTGCACATCGTCAGTAGATCATGCACTGAACTTTCCACTCCCATCGCTGCTTTTTCGGAATTGCGCTCTCACTCTAATTTGCTATGTTTAGTAAATCTGGCCCCAAGTTTCAAAGAGAATTCGTGTAGCTTCGATTTGATGTCTACATCTCATAAGGCCAGCATAACAGCAAACATAGTGGCAGGGAGATCTGCCAAGTAGTTTGGCAATGGTGTCAATTTAAATCTGAGGGAAATCTTGGGCAGTTGAACAAGTTTAACTGGGGCTGTAGGGTATACATGTACTGTTTAGTTACCATAGCGCTTTTCTACTTCTCAACTACAAAAGGTCCTGCGCCACCTTTTTTTTTTCAAAACAAAGTTTTCTGCTTTTATTTGCCACTTTAAAGACCCCATGAAATAGTTTAACAAAAACTTAACTACCCATTTATTTAAATAAATAAATTAAATTATAGCAAGTCATTAGTGTAAAACAACATTATATATTTTTAAATCAACAAATAATATATATATATATATATATATATATATATATATATATATATATATATATATATATATATATATATATAATTTATTTGTTGATTTAGAAATTATATTTAATAAATATACATGGCTACATTGGAATGACCATAAATAATTAAAAAAATTCTCATATACATAATGGTGTAGTTACATCATCTACCAGCAGGGACTACCTACTGAAGCTAACCAGCCAAACCTGGACCCATTGGGTGACATTAGGGAAATTGCCCTAAAAAGATATTTTGGTTCATTTTCTTAGAAAGGCTGAAATTTTGAAATATATCTTAATATACTTTAAAATTGCAAAAATCCAAGTTTGATTTCATGAGGTCTTTAGCATTAAGCACAAAAGACAATACTAGGTAAACCATCTTTAGGTATGAGAATAGGCTAAAGACTAGACATGTCACAAACCAATCAACATTTAATAGGACAACAATCATCAGAATCCCTTGTTATTAAATCAGGGATTGAATTTTTTTTTTTTAAAGTTAGAACTCCCCCATATCCAAATGTGGTGCTTTGAAATGCTAATATTGATTGGTGCATCTCACTCTCCCCTGCTTAAACGAAAATAAGAAATGAACATGGTATTTGACCCTGAAATTGGCCTATTACACTCCAACTAATGTATTAGTCTACTAACATAGAAAACTATTTGCAAAATCTTGCAACCTTAAAAAAACAAGCATTTATAATATTGCACATAATGTTAATCTCACAGAGAAAAATATTTATATTGATAAAGATATGAATACTTATTTCTAGTTTTGTAAGTATCATTTTTACTACATGCATGCTACAAGGAATGTGTACCAGACATGCACCACAAAGGTAGTAGAATATTTCCTAATTCCTATCTCTTACAAAAGCTATTCAAGGAAGCATCATTTTCATCCAAGTTTTATCGAAATTCTCCAGCATCATATTATGAGCAGGATGCACCATGAAATGGCACTAAAATGTAAAAACAACATAAAAATGCAATAAATAGCGGCAGTGAACTTCATCTTTGGTGACCTGACTAAGTGAGCTAGTGTTTAGCTGTTGTTAGCTGCAATGTCACAAGTTAAATGTCTACACTCCTGCAACCCCCCATCAGGCGCTTGTAAGGGTAGATCTTCATTACAAAAGACATTTCTCATACACATGGAATGCTTGGAAGTTTACAATGCTGGGAAAAGTAAGTGACAGAAGGAAATGATACAATGGAGGGCAGATGCTCATGCATATAGTGGAATGAAGATGATGGAAAAAGGGCAACTTCAAAACAATCTCCACTCCACTTTCAGGTCTGTTTACTCTAACAAGGGACACACTGAGATCCTAATATGCTGGCAGCGAAAGAGGGAAAAAAGGTAATACAGATAGAAAGGGGGCCACAGAACCGGTCCTCCAAGCCCCCTTGGATTGGTCATGCATGTATTTCTTCGTCACAAGATGGAATGTAATATGTTTTAGGTACCGCACATGGTACACTGTTGCGGCTGGCAGGACAGGCAGCATTTGTGCATTTACAGAGAAATACATCCTCCATGGTGATTCTTCACAAATATGTTATCTCCTTCCATGTTTTTATATGCCCCTAATCAATTTGGAGTGACACAATTCTCATTCTTCCCAGGAACAAATACACTCAAAAAAGACGCAAGGGGTCCTCGGGTTGGCAGTGAATGGGGAAATTGGAGTCAGGAATTGGTCCCTCTATGCTACGCTTGTATCAATTGGTTAGGCTACGATTGGCTACTGTTGCAAGCAGACCAACTACTAGCACAGTCACACAGAATAGACAAACTCCATGCAGACACTGAACACAAGAATGCAAAACAACGTCCCCAACCAATCAAGTTTCCCACAACTTGCGAGAGGGAATGGAGATGGATTGATGGATAGGTCTTCTTCAGTGATCCTTCACTCAAATGGACACATTTCAAATCTCCCGTCTTTAAACTCTTCCAAGAGGCATCTGAAGCCTTCAAAACTGGGGTTTGCACAGCCCTTCTTTATCTCACCTTCTTCGTCAAAGGCAGTTCAAAACGGTTATACATCTGTAAGCATTTTGGTGATGTTAACATAGTTTGTGTTGGTTAGTGTGCAGTTTCCAGTCTTGATGTTCTCCTCTCGAAAGTCCTCATTGCTATTGTTAACAGCCTCTTGAATTTCCATGTAGTCAGACTTGCTCATGGTTGACCCGCTGCGGCTCTTTTTCAGGTCCTCTGATGAATCTATCTTGGGGACGCTGGTCACGTTAAGGTACTGGGCCTGTTCCTCGCCTTCTGTCTCTCGATGGTAGAAGTAGTTGAAGTTTGAGACTATGACAGGCACGGGCAAGGCAATGGTCAGCACACCAGCGATAGCGCACAGGGATCCCACAATTTTGCCTCCAATGGTAGTTGGAACCATGTCACCATACCCTACTGTTGTCATTGAAACCACTGCCCACCAGAAGGCATCGGGGATGCTTATAAACTGTGAGTCAGGCTCATCCGCTTCTGCAAAGTAGACGGCGCTCGAAAACAGGATGACGCCGATGAAGAGAAAGAAGATAAGCAGCCCGAGCTCCCTCATGCTGGCCTTGAGTGTTTGGCCGAGAATCTGCAGCCCTTTCGAGTGCCGAGAAAGTTTGAAGATCCTAAAGACTCGTACTAATCTGATGACCCTCAAAATGGCAAGTGACATGGCTTGCTGTCCTTGCTGACCATCCTCTGGCTTCTCTGCTAGCTCCGTACCCAAGGTGATAAAGTAAGGTATTATAGCCACAATATCAATGATGTTCATTATATTGACAAAGAAGCCTGCTTTGCTGGGACACGCAAAGAAGCGTACCAGGAACTCAAAGGAGAACCATATGATGCAAAGAGTCTCCAAGATGAAGAAAGGGTCAGTAAAGTAGTCGGAGGTGTAGCTAATTGTTGAGTTGGAGTTGGTTGCGTATGGTTTGTGCATCTCCATTTCATCATTGCGAAAAATCGGAAGTGTCTCCAGGCAGAAACTAACTATAGATATGAGAATGACCATGACTGAAATGATGGCAATAATCCGGGCAGGCCCTGAACTTTCAGGATACTCAAAGAGCAGCCATACCTGCCTCTGAAACTCATTTTCTGGCAGGAGTTTCTCCTCTTCCTTAATAAATCCTTCATCCTCCCTGAACATCTCAATGGCTTCTTCCCCAAGCTCATAAAAACGTATCTCCTCAGAAAAAATATCCAATGTCACATTGACAGGCCTTCGCAACCTGCCTCCTGACTGGTAGTAATAGAGAATGGCATCAAAACTTGGGCGATTCCTGTCAAAAAAGTACTCATTCCTCAGAGGGTCAAAATAGCGCATTCTCTTTTTGGGATCCCCAAGCAATGTCTCTGGGAACTGAGACAGAGTTTTGAGCTGCGTCTCAAAGCGCAGGCCAGATATGTTAATGACGACCCTTTCACAGCACTCATGGTCTGGTTCTGGGTCGTATGTGTCCTGTGGCTGACCCGGGTGAGCTGCGGCTTCATCAACTGGGTCGCCCGTCGCAACAGTCATGCTGTGAATAAATACAACCTGCAGTTTGTGGTCAGGGTGCGACGGTGTTGCCTCTAAAAGTTTTGTGGGAAAGGAGCAGGGAAATTTGGGGCTTCTTTTCACTCGTCAACACCTCCCTCTTGCATTAGAATCCAGGAAACACTGGAAGAAATATAAAGCAGAAAAGAAGATTACTTGAGCCACACAAGCATTCTTCAAAACATGCTCACTGCAAGAATGCTTAATATGTATTTATTGTACTCTACTGTGGGATTATTTGGATTCCTCATTTTTCTGAGACAATGCAGAAAGTTTTTTTAGAACTAAATTAGCAAGTTATTCATACACCATCAAATCTGAAATGAAAGTGAAGAGAGATCAAAGCACTGCACAAGAGCCCAAAGCATGACTACTCAGGAAATACATGTATGGCTCTAGAAAACCAGGGCATCTAAAAACATCCATCAATCATATGGAGAAGTAGCCTGACCACTTTACACATTGTATTTGCTTTTATCTGCCAAGTAGATCAATACTTGCCATGGAAAGGCTGTATCATTCCTCTTAGGATTCAATTACGCACTGTAAACCTAATAACAGCCTGAGTGCACTTAAATCATAATTGGATATTCCAAAACCTCCCCAAATGCATTTCGCCAAGACAGCAAGACTACTTGAGTTAGAAAAGTTGAAGAAATGCAAAACTGTCTACCTTTGTTCAATATGTTAAGATTTTTAAAAAACAAAACAAAATATCATATCAACCATATGACCATGTTTACTTGCACTTCATTTTCCGATTAAGCCTACTTTTATTATTAGCCTACTTTTTAAGCCTGTATTCGGAAAAAAATACATTTACATGCTTCACAGCTATTGCAGTATTCCTGTATGAGCAAATTATCATAAAATAAGACTTTAAATGAAATATACTTTTACTGCAATTGTTTTTCCAGAAATATTATTTATTGTTTTAGCAATTCTAGACTGTGCGATGAATTAGGAAGATCACATTGCCCAAAAAAGTGTTTCTTCAAAAGCATGACTTTTTATATAATATCATCAAGAATTGCTTAGAATATGCAGGCATAAATGAATGTTAAATTATGGTGGATATTCAGGTAAGGTGTCTAGATTATCAAAATTCTGATTTGGATACAAGCATTCCAGATGAATATAGAAACCAGTATATTGTTTATGTGGTTGATATCAGGTTATTATGAGAACATGATGCTTACATAATAGAAATATTAACAAATTCTGATCAGTATTGGATCAGTAGTCCCTACTGCTCAAACCAGCATCAGACAGTTTGCTAGTCTAGGCTGGTTTTAGCTGTTTTAAGGTGGTTTAGCAGGTAGGCCAGTTGGTTTCTCAGTCTAAGCATCTGAATCAAATATAGGCTTACTTGACCAAGCTGGGCGGCTAAAACCAGCAATATAGTTTAGGCTGGATTAAGTTTTTTTTGTTTTTTTTTTCTTCTTTATCAGGAATGTTAATAGGAAAACATAATGCATTGCCTTCATTAATTTCATGCAGTGTGTGTGTGTGTGTGTGTGTGTGTGTGTGTGTGTGTGTGTGTGTGTGTGTGTGTGTGTGTGTGTGTGTGTGTGTGTGTGTGTGGCTAATTAAACATTTCCCTATAGCTTCAGTGTTATTCAAATAAAAATAAAACACTTGAAGTCAGCTCCAGATCCACAGACAGCAGGCTATAACTGCAATAAGCAAACGGGAGGTTACGCAAGCTTACCTGCATGCATCAAGAGTCCCCAAAGCGCCGGAGAAATCATTTGCTAAATGATTATGTTTACATGACACCAGCAGAACTAATAAAAACGTCTCGTTGCCAGGGTCAGTGGTGTCTTTCAGCAGCCATTCATTACAGGTACTGCAATGATCCTGGTCTTCCTCCCGCCCGCTGCGCCAGATCCGCTGCGCTGAACGCGAATATATCCACCCGTACGCGCCTTCAGGACAAACGGGAAACATACAGCAGTCTGTCTCAAAGAAACGAACGGAGGAAAAGCGAAGGGGACTCCCTCAAGGTGTTAATGGCAAAGAGCTTCCCATTGAAACGGTCCAAAGATGCTAAGGTCAGCTAAATCTGACGCCCCCTGCGTCCTCACAGTGTTGTCTCGACTCAATTCAGAGATCTGCAAAGAAACAGGGGAGCTGTTTGCGTTGGGCGTCGCCTCAAACATGCTCACATTACACACGATAGTAACATTTAACACAAGAGACTGAGGAGAATTGCCTGAATACGTGTGGCCACTCGCGCCTGATGGTCAAAATTATGCTCTGAGGAGTGGCAACATCTTGTTGTTGAGCAAACGTGCTCATCTTAAGGGCAGAAATCCATAGAGCATCACGTTTTAGATGTTCTCAGTCATAATTTGGCTGTTTGTTTAGGGGTTTTCCGTTGCGCAAAGACAGCGTCCCTTTTTTAAGGTGTTATCCAATTGCCCCAAAACAACATTTTTTTTTTAAATTAAAGGACACATATTCAGATTCCAGGCTCATGCACCCATGAAAAACACATCACACCGGCTGTGATCAGTGTTTTAACCCTTTTAAGCAAGCGCGAGGTGTCTGCAGTGACATGCTTCAGCAATAGGTTCCGATGATCAAAGCATGCCCATGCATTACCGTGCTAAAGGCATTCACGCATTTCGTTTCACTCAAGGCATTGATGCGTTAAAGCATGCATTTTACAACAAATAAAAAGGCAACCTTCCCGAGTTGTTTTCAAGATGCAAAATATCCATCGAAATATGCACATAGATTCCCCGTGCGCTTACTTGTGTTCTCCTCGTTCATTTTAGGGAGTGGCGCGGCGCGAGCGAGACATTTCATGTCAAAGTCCAACTTTTCGTCTTTTACTCATAATTATTGTTAGAGCGAGCGGTTTAGCCTGCAGTTGGGCACCGCTGCGCATACAAAAGGGACTACAGTCAGTGAGCTGTGCTGATCACCACCACTCCTTACTGCTATACAGCGTGGGCAAATTAAAGGGGCCGCGCCTTCTCTGCGCTAATACAGCTGCTGATGATGGTACCTCACTACACCACAAGACATACGCAGGGATCAGTGTGAGTTTTATCAGAATAAATAACATTTTATTTATTTATATCACTATATATATATATATATATATATATATGATTTATTCAAGGTTTTATTTCTTTTTTGGAACATGTCATCTATGTAATATTTAAAACTATAATAATATTAATTATTATTATTATTATTATTTTACAATATAAAGTTGTCATATTACACACTGCCTTTTAATATTTAATATAATTGTTTATAATAAATATCACATAATTTTATACAGTATTTTATATAATTTTCTAAAATACTATAAAATAATACACAAAACATACTTTATTCAATGTAATAATATCAATTAAATTGTTTCACGAGTTCACACTTACAAATAAGTCAGATAGAATAAATGCGTATTTGGCGTGCTGTCCGAGGAGAGGGCTCCGGGCTCGGTATGCGGCCCGAACCCAGAGTACTCCCCCCGTATTCCTGACTGTGAAATATAAGCCAGGAGTGAGGAGTCGGGGTGGTGGAGGGATGCTGAACTGTCAAGGAATGTTAGGTGAGTTGACAGAGAATATATATAGATGCTTCCTCTCGTGCTGATAGGGTAGACATGTAATTGTTTGGTGACGAGTTGATTGGAATGATTTATTTGAACGTGCTCCTCCCGAACCTTGTTTATAAAACATAATTTAATTGATATTTTTTTCCAATGTTAAGTAAATGTATAATATCTATTGCTTTATTTGAAATACATCATAAACACAGTGTAAAGAATGCGAGCCTCTGCAAGGCAAGTATGGAGAATACCCTATAAGATCTAGACAGGTGGTGCTGGGGAAGGTGGACGGCTAGGAAAATCCCCTTGCAGCGCTGCACTGAGTTGAACCAGTTTGGGGTGGGAAACAAATAGGTTACGTAGATAGAACAAACAGGTGCGTTTCTCAAAAGCATTGCTAGCCATGTATGGTCGCAAGTTCCATCATTATCAGCATAGTTCAACAAATCATTGTTTCCCGAATCCATAGTTCCAACAAACATCCGCAAACAGCATCGCAAAGTTGTGTGGTCTGAATTACAGCTCTCGGCCTGTGGTTAGAAACAGTTTCTTGTTCACATGACATGTGGACTTAATTAATCCTTATCTTATGCAAAATAAGCAAGCTGACATATCTTGTATTTAGAATATATACCAATGTCATTTACTTCTTTTAGTTCTTTTAGATTTAAAGCACAGTTTTTGAAGAGTGCCCATGTGCGTACATGCTCTAGTACGTAATAATGAGTCTATGATTGAATCTGGAAATAAAGCAAAATAACTGAGAATTAATCCTCAGATGCTGTATTTATAGCAAAAACAAACAAACAAACAAACAAAACAAAAAACTAGTAATGCACTCATTAACCAACGTGACAACGTGACATCATTAACCAACATTGTTGAACGACAAATTTGCGACAATACGGTTTCGGTAAACAGTCGTGAATTGATTTCTTCAACTATGCATCGTACTATGGTAGTTAAGCATCGAGTTACGTCGTTGTACAGGAAACACACCCCAGATCGATTGGCCAAAGCAGCCGGCTTTATGAGAACCAATCAGCTGCTCGGAGGAGTTTCATGACTGAACTATTTCTCTTCAAAGTTTAACATGTGAATAATGATGTCCGAAGCAAAATTAACAGCACTTTTCCCCTCATATTAAAGTCACAAATGAGTCCATCTATCTCTGCTGCTTC
Organism: Gila orcuttii; assembly: GCA_026230005.1. Classification (NCBI taxonomy): domain Eukaryota; kingdom Metazoa; phylum Chordata; class Actinopteri; order Cypriniformes; family Leuciscidae; genus Gila; species Gila orcuttii. Next base: position 32,752,657 of record JAPDVR010000021.1, read on the forward strand.
TGTCTTTCACTGTCTGTCAGCTGTAAAGACTGGATTTCAAGTACTGATGTAAACCATTGAATGGTAATTGAATATGGCATATGCATTTACACTCGCACATTTACACTTTACACATTTACTACATTTCAGACTTGCCAGAAACCTGTAATAATCCTTACATGGGCCTGGTGGCTGGAAGACCTGAATATGTCTGTTCATTTATAATGTGAAATGAGGAATAGGAAGCGTGAAGTTGCAGTGGGTGCATTAGGGAGGTGCTGAAGTCTCTCAGGAGACTGTTGCTCTGTTTGTACCAGAGAGAGAGAGAGAGGATGAAGTGTGTGTACCTGCATGCACACGCAGAGAGAGTGACACTGCACACTGACACTGGATGTTTACTAAACCAGCTAAATAAACACCATCTGATGAACTGAGCCAAATATGTAGCCTTATTGATACCGCTGGACTGATGTGATGATGATTTGATGAAAGTGGGTATTATGGGTAGATGTTTGGAGAAGGAGATGAGGAGATTAGGGTTTGTGCTGACTAATGGGTTTGACAAGGTTGAAAGGTGAAACAACCTCCATTTAGACTGCTAAAGAAACAGTTCATTCAGTCATTATGTTGTTCTTAGAGCTAAGATGTTTTAATTATAATTATTCTTTGTTTACTTTACACACTTAAGTACACTTTTAAAAAGTGAACTTTGTAATAAAGTCAAATTAAAAGCTTTACTTTTAATCAGAGGTCAGAGTTACTCTTACTCTTCCACTGGAACTAGACTCGCGTACGAGTCCATTTTTCCCATTTTCCACAAGTTGGTATGATTCTTTAGGGTCTTAATGTAAAGTTTGTAACATACTTTGGTTAAAATTCCTCAATGGTTGTGTAAAACAACACCATTTTTACCTCCTCAAAAACAGCTCTGGTCACAGCGACCCTTTTCGGTGCATGTCTCTTTAAATGATAATGAGCAACTGCTGACCGCATCCCTCTCTTCCCTGGGGAGTGTCCACACAAGACAGGTAAAGTGCTGCCTTAGCAGACAGTATACAAATGGCTGAGGGCAGAAATATGCTAATACAGGAAATATACTAATACGGGACAATCCGTCAGTGGTCGTGGGTGGAGCATGAGCTATATGACATCATATTGCTCAGAAAATCAAAACGGCTTGATTATTGAGACTGTTTAGGCTTTTTGAGGATTAAAAAAAAAGGAGTGAATGGATTTTTTTCATTGTTTGGTGGTTGTGTCCACACACTGCAAAGACACATTTATATGCAAACACCATATACAAGTGAATTTTGCATCCAATGACCCCTTTAAAAAGTAATTTTTTTGGTTATTTGAACGTTAAGGGAATATTCCACTTTATCATTTTGCAAACATTATAAGAACATTACTTTTGAATGCTTGTGAACGTTCTAAAAACAGCGTTTAAAAAAATATTATACAAACATCCAACTAAAATGTTTCAGGGGAAAGAATTTTATTTATGTATAAATAACTCTTTTGTGCTAACATTTTGAGAACATTTTTAAAGATCAGATAACTTTGAACGACTGTTCTATTAACATTACCGGAAGAACGTTTGTTTATAACTTTGAGACAACCTTGCCAGAACGCTCTGAGAACGTTTCCTGTGAGCTGGGTCTTAGCCGCAGAAACACGCTCAGTGTGGATGGCCCCTTATGCTCAACTAACCACATTTAATATACATTTAAACTATAATACATGTTAATTTATTTGTAAATAAAAAGCATTTAAGTGTCTGAAAACATTAGCAACATAGTCTCGCCCCAGATCCCACGTGTACCAGATGTGGCCCGGATTAGGGCCGACAATATGTCGCTGTCAGGGTATACATTCAGTTCACACTTAAGTATAATATTTCTGTAATAAGTACTCTTTTTAAAAGTATGTCAAAGTGTAGCATATTTCTTTTTTCACAAAGGGAAGCTCCAAACGGATTAACCCCCCCCCCCCCCCCGTACAACCATTTCTGAAGCCCTACTTTTACTTTTAGCTTTGTTTGAGGAACAGATGGAATGTAGTATTCACAGAAAACTTTGCCTTAAATATATCACTATCTATGCTGCTCTCAAAGTTGTGCGTCATTAAAAGCTTTAGCATTTTGGCCCTAAACCAGGCACATTTAAGCAAGTCTGAAGAAGACTTGGAAGTAGTTTAGACATCTTTTGTCTTGAACCATTTGTTTATTTTCTCCATTTATACATTTTCTAACAATCATACCCATTTTACCTAGACTGGGTAAACCCAGCTCAGGCTGGAAACCTGTACATTTTTCTATCCTGCTTCCGTTACAAATCTGCGGGGACCAATCACACACTGGCTTATCCACCTGGCACGCTATTGGCGGGTTTAACGCGATGACAATAGAGAAGCGACCGTCAATCCAATTCGTTTTAACCTCTCGACGATGCTCAATGGCTTCTTTAGTTTAGCAAACAAATCGCTCGAGTGGGTGTAAATACCACTTTCATGTTTTTTTTTTGCACAACCTGCAAAAATCCACTGATCAATGCTACAAACCAACACGTTTGTTGACACGTTTCCTGCCTGGAGTTTTCGCATCGATTTGCAAATGCAAAGTATGTCACCTGGATCGTTGGTCTGATTGGTTAAAGGACTATCCTTGCGTTCAGAGTCATTTGAACTATGCCCGTTGATCATGCCTCTTGTGCAGTAGAAAATACAGAGCAAACTCCGCAGACTAATGTTCAATCTTATATGATTGGGCTTGGTTTGGTGATAGCCAGACTACATTTTACCTCCTTTTCCACTTTGAAACCAGAATGGAGAAGAAGAATGAAAGCAACTCCTCAAGTCCTCTTCAGCCTTAATCTTAGAGCATCATTATGACAAATGGATCTGTAGGACTTAAGCTTGTGAAGTGCAGTTCCCAAGATGACCAGAAACAGAAAGTAATGTCTACAGAGGGGGTATGATGATTTCATGAGTATTATATTTAAGTTCAACCCAAACAGATTCTATAAACAAAACAGCTAATGCTAATTCTCAGTGGATTCCCTTTCTGAAATGAACTCATCATGGTCCCTTTAAAGCTATATATATATATATTTTTTTTTTTTTGAGAAACTAGATAACTGTGTTTGATCCAATGATTCATGTCTCCCTGTCCATGGCCTTACATCTCCACACAGCTACAGTTATACACTCACCTAAAGGATTATTAGGAACACCATACTAATACTGTGTTTGACCCCCTTTCGCCTTCAGAACTGCCTTAATTCTACGTGGCATTGATTCAACAAGGTGCTGAAAGCATTCTTTAGAAATGTTGGCCAATATTGATAGGATAGCATCTTGCAGTTGATGGAGATTTGTGGGATGCACATCCAGGGCACGAAGCTCCCGTTCCACCACATCCCAAAGATGCTCTATTGGGTTGAGATCTGGTGACAGTGGGGGCCATTTTAGTACAGTGAACTCATTGTCATGTTCAAGAAACCAATTTGAAATGATTGGAGCTTTGTGACATGGTGCATTATCCTGCTGGAAGTAGCCATCAGATGATGGGTACATGGTGGCCATAAAGGAATGGACATGGTCAGAAACAATGCTCAGGTAGGCCGTGGCATTTAAACGATGCCCAATTGGCACTAAGGGGCCTAAAGTGTGCCAAGAAAACATCCCCCACACCATTACACCACCACCAGCAGCCTGCACAATGGTAACAAGGCATGATGGATCCATGTTCTCATTCTGTTTACGCCAAATTCTGACTCTACCATCTGAATGTCTCAACAGAAATCGAGACTCATCAGACCAGGCAACATTTTTCCAGTCTACAACTGTCCAATTTTGGTGAGCTCTTGCAATTTGTAGCCTCTTTTTCCTATTTGTAGTGGAGATGAGTGGTATCCGGTGGGGTCTTCTGCTGTTGTAGCCCATCCGCCTCAAGGTTGTGCGTGTTGTGGCTTCACAAATGCTTTGCTACATACCTCGGTTGACATGAGGTAATTAATAAGCTCATCAAGTCCATAACTAAACATGTCCTTTAAAACAGCAACATTAAAGTCCACCCCATGGCAAAGCTCACAAAACTCTTTTATGTAGTCCTCAATTGGACGGTTACCTTGGCGGAGGCGGAAGAGACAAACTGCTGGATCCATGTCGGCTAAGTCTTCTGTTACGAACTGCTCTGAGACACGAAGTTGGAGGATCCAAATGCTGTTTTATTGAAAGGGTAATCCACAATCGTAGTCGAAAACAGGCAAAGGTCATAAACACCGGGTAATCAGTCCAAACAATAACAAACACAACAAGACAGGGAACACGGGCAAAAGAGTAATCCACGGAACAGGCTTGAAATCCAAAAACCAAGAGACATGAAACCAGGGAGAATGCTCAGAGATGCAGTGTAACATACAAGACTTAGCAGGGAATGTGTGAAAGTGAAAACCAGGCTTATACTGGGTGAGCTATCAGTGATTGAGATCAGTGATGATGTGACCGGGCAGTGAGTTATGAGAAATGTAGTTTGTGAGGGAATGACAATAGTCTGATTTGGAGTGCCCTCTGGTGGCTCTTAAGGGCGCACCAGCTGGTGACCAATACATATACACTCACCTAAAGGATTATTAGGAACACCTGTTCAATTTCTCATTAATGCAATTATCAAATCAACCAATCACATGGCAGTTGCTTCAATGCATTTAGGGGTGTGGTCCAGATCAAGACAATCTCCTGAACTCCAAACTGAATGTCAGAATGGGAAAGAAAGGTGATTTAAGCAATTTTGAGCGTGGCATGGTTGTTGGTGCCAGACGGGCCGGTCTGAGTATTTCACAATCTGCTCAGTTACTGGGATTTTCACGCACAACCATTCAAGCCCACAGTATCCTCATAGCCTGAGTTGCTTCACGTCATGCCTGCTGAGCCTGAGCTTCTTCACGTCCTGCCCGCCAAGCCTGAGCTTCTTCACGTCCTGCCCGCCAAGCCTGAGCTTCTTCACTTCGTGCCCGCCGAGCCTGAGCTTCTTCACATCATGCCCGCCGAGTCGGAGCTTCTATACGTCGTGCCCGCCGAGCCGGAGTCTGCTCCGAGTGATACAGCGCTGATCATGGCCATGGCTATTTTGTGTGTGGGCAGCACACACATCAACTCCATCCCGTGACCCCTCGGCCAAGATGCCCTTCCAGAGTCTCGTCTCGTCCCGTCACGGCAGCCCTTCCAGAGTCTCGTTCCGTCACAGCAGCCCTTCCAGAGTCTCGTACCGTCACGGCCGCCCTTCCAGAGTCTCGTCTCGTCCCGCCACGGCTGCCCTTCCAGAGTCTCGTCTCGTTCCGTCACGGCCGCCCTTCCAGAGTCTCGTCTCGTCCCATCACGGCCGCCCTTCCAGAGTCTCGTCTTGTCCCATCACGGCCGCCCTTCCAGAGTCTCGTCCCGTCCCTTCACGGCTGCCCTTCCAGAGTCTCGTCTCGTCCCATCACAGCCGCCCTTCCAGAGTCTCATCCCGTCACAGCCGCCCTTCCAGAGTCTCGTCTCGTCCCATCACGGCAGCCCTACCAGAGTCTCGTCCCATCAAGGCAGCCCTTCCAGAGTCTCGTCCCGTCATGGCAGCCGTCACGACTGTGTCTTCGGACAAGATGGCTGCTTGCTCAGCCTGCTCCGCCTCAGTCTCCAGGCCCTCCATCCCGCCCCCGGGTCAGCCTCCGCTCCACATCCCTCCTGGACAATTTTAGGAGTGTCTGGAAGCCACTCCTTTGAGGTGGGGCTATGTAACGGTCACCAGCTGGAGTGCCCTTGAGAGCCACCAGAGGGCACTCCACATTAGACTATTGTCATTTCCTCACAAACTACATTTCCCATAACTCACTTCCCCGTCTCATCACTGATCACATTCACCTGTATGGCATTACCTTGTTTAGCTCACCCCATATAAGCCTGGTTTTCACACTCATTCCCTGCTAAGTCTTGTATGTTACATTGCATCTCTGAGCATTCTCACTGGTTTCATGTCTTTTGGTTTTTGGATTTCTTGCCTGTTCTGTGGATTACTCTTTTGCCCGTGTTCCCTGCCTTGTGATTGTTGTTGTTTGGATTGATTACCCGGTGTTATGACTTTTGCCTGTTTTCGACTACAATTGTGATTTAACCTTTCAATAAAACTGCATTTCTATCCTCAACCTTTGTGTCTCGAAGCAGTTTGTAACAGAAGACTTAGCCGACATGGACCTAGCAGTTTGTCTCTTCCGCACATACATCTTAACACACTCTATAGGGCCATCTGCAGACCTCCCTGTTGGTCTACTAATTATCTCAGGAAACATGACATTAGAAGGAAAGCATTTGAAATGTAGCCCCTTCCTCCAAAACGATCAGGCTAACAAAAGAGTTTCCATTGCATTCACTTGACAGTCTTAATAATTCATTCAAGGTTTATAACTTCATGTGTTATTCATTGGTTTTATGATACTATAATTATGGCAGGATGCCACGTACAATAGGCTATATGGTAATTGTCAATAATCAGAGTTTAAGAACATGGCTTGTTGTCTATTTTTTATTTTTTTTATTTTTTTTACTATTGATTCCACAAAAATCATTAGGATATTAAGTAAAGATCATGTTCCATGAAGATATTTTGTAAATTTCCTACCGTAAATATATAAAACATTTATTTTTATGTGAGTGAATGCAGCACAATCGCAAACATAAATGGATAACTTTAAACTTTAAAGTCTCAATGTTTTGATTTTTTTTGCCCCGTTAGATTCCAGATTTTCAAATAGTTCTATCTCTGCTAAATATTTGCATCCTATCCTAACAAACCATACATCAATGGAAAGCTTATTTATTCAGCTTTCAGGTGATGTATAAATCTCAATTTCAAAAAATTGACCCATGTGACTGATTTTGTGGTCCAGGGTTACATATGGGTACAAAGTTGTCACACTGATTATATAAAACCTTATATTTGATAAAATAAAGTTAAAAAGCCTTTTTTAAATTAAAAATATTAAGGGCACATTTATTATGTAACAAATAGTTTTTTTTTTTACCTCAAACAAGAATCCTCAAAAAATGTATCATGTTTTCCACAAAAATATGAAGCATCACAACTGTTTTCAACATTAATAATAATACATCAAATCCCAGAATGATTTCTGAAGGATCATGTGACACTGAAGACTGAAGTAATCCTGAAAATTCAGCTTTGACATCATAGGAATAAATTACATTTTACAATCTATTCAAATAGAAAACAGCTGTTTTAAATTACAATAATATTTCACAATATTGCTGTTGTACTGTTATTTTGATCAAATAAATGCAGCTTTGGTTAGCAGAAAAGACTTCTTTCAAAAATATATAAAAAAATCACACATTTGATTGGTATGAGTAAAACCGTTCATAAGTCCTAACTGCAATATGAAAGGTAAATCTAAAAATGTCAAACCATTATTTTTTTATTTTTTTGACTATAACTTTATTATAGTTGACACATGTTGGTACGTTTCCTCCTGGCCCCCCTACACAATTTAGTTGTTATATTCAATTAAATATCTTAATACCGTCGAGAGGTTTTGATATTACATAGTATATTAAATATTTAGTATTATTCATATTCAATTTCAAACACCAATCAAAAGTATAATTGATTTAACTGTGTGTACTATTTTGAAGGGATCGGATACGTGTATATTTGTGCATTTGTGACAGCGTGTGTGTGTGTGTGTGTTAGAGCGATATGGCCGTGATCTTGCCATCGTGCCCTTTCGAGCTGGGACTGATTTGCTCAGGAGACCTTGATGCTTCACCGTAGCAACCAGAGCTGGAGACTGCAGTACACAATGACTCAGACTAGCTTTAATTTAATGTTGGGTTTCCATGTTTTATGTGGACTTTCCATAAACATTATGATTTTTTTTTACTGTACAAACTATATATTTTATCCGCTAACCCAAACCTTAAACCTACCCATCACAGAAAAATGTCTGCATTTTTACATTTTTCAAAAAACATCATGATTTATAAGCTGTTTTCCTCAAAAAAAAAAATGTGCACGCATGCACACACACTTTCCTAAATCATGGAATTCTTACCAATATTCATACATTTATGTTCATACAGTGTTTTAAAGTAGACACATGGACAAGTAGGTTTTTTATCATTTATCATTTATTATACAGTACATTTTTCCTAAAATAGCCTCTAAATTATAGTCTCTACTATCTTAAATAAGCCTAAACGGCTCATCTTTTGCTCCTCATTTCCAACATAAACAAAGGTGGAGGCTCTGGCTGTTTGTCGAAGTTAGCGATATAGTCTAATCTGAGAGCGAGTAATGGAAACTTCACACAGAATGGGGATGGGACACTTGTTAGTGGAGAATCTCCCTGTGTGAGATAAAATCTGCGCCGCAGATTCACATTATGACATCACTTCCACCATATGCATGACAGTAACTCTCTTGAAGGTGCCCTTCTCCTGATATTTTTAGCTATCCGTCTGCCCTGCTAACGTTTATGGGAGATGGGCGCCTGGGCGGTAACTCCTGCATTTCAACTGGAATGGCTTCCAATAGCATACAGCCGACACGGTGTCATATTTTGCACCTCACCTCTCTGAATGGATAATTCCTATTGATTTTAGGCGAGAGATCGCTTTCCTTCTATTCCGGTGAGTGGAAAAATCCATATAAGGTCTCCTGCTCATTACCTATAAAGCTTTGGCTGGAAAGGACAAATACAATGACTTGAACAAAACAGCCCAAACTGGTCAGATCAATTCTGCTTTCATGAGGTCCGTGATGAGATGCATATTCGATACAACGCAAACAGCGATGATGACACACGCTGGGTTGTATATGCACACCAGCTGTTTTCTCCCTGAATTCGTGGGAGTAAACATATCAATGCAGTTGACACATCAAGGTCATGATGCTCATTTGCTTTCTCTGTTGTGTCAGGACTTATAGATACTTGTTCTTATGCTGTGACACTTATTGAAGCAGGCCTCTCTCTCTCTCTCTCTCTCTCTCTCTCACTATCTCTCTCTCTCTCTCGCTCTTTCTCTCCCTCTTGGGTTGTGCTTGCGCCCTGAGGAGACTGTGAGGAAAGAGCACACCTGCCATAGCGACAGAGAGCACTCGTATCACCTCTGGCACGCTATTAAGGTGTACCTGTTCCCCTTGCTGTGCTCTAGGTCAAATAAGAATCATTTAGGGATGGTGCACAGCAAGCAAGCTATTATGTTATGTTTTAGGACAATCGTCCTTTACTTCTATTTAATCATATTAAATATTTAATAAATAATAGGATGATATTAAACAAATATTTAAATTTTAAACGGACCTATTAAACAAAATACATTTATTATATAATGTATTAAACAAAAATCTAATTGTTTGAAGGGATATATGAAATTAAATGTGTATTTAAAAAACTTATTTTTGACCACTAAGCAGTTTACAATTGTATGATAATTTCTACAGTAACTTTTAAAAAGAGTACTTACTTATTATGAAAATAGTATACTTTAAAAGAATATATTTGCTGAATGTAATATTTTTCACTTAATTGCATGCTAATTGCAATTAAATGAAAATGTTTTATATGCTTTTTTGCCCACTTAAAGCGATAGTTCCCCCAAAAATGAAAATGATGTAAATAATTACTCGCACTCATGTCGTTCCAAACCTGTTAGACTTTCGTTCATCTTTGGAACACAAATGAAGATATTTATGATGAAATCTGAGAAATTTCTGTCCCTCCATAGACAGCTACACAACTTTGATGCTTCAAAAAGTTAATAAAGAGATCTTAAAACTAATCCATATGAATTGAGCAGTTTAGTCTAAATTTTCTGAAGAGACTCCATCACTATAGGCTATATGATGAACAAATTTGATTTAGTCTTTTATTCACAAAAACATTGATCAGCAAACATAAACAGAAGCTCAACCGAACCTGCTTGATGACCGAGAACAAACCTCTTGCAGAAGCTCAAATGTCCTGCATAACACGAGAATGAACCTCATTGGTTCTTGAAGCTCAAACGTGATGCGTAACACGAGAATGAACCTCGTTGGTTCTCACGTCAAGCGAACATGCTTGAGCTTCCGTTTACCACAGCTGATGTGTGAGTAGATGAATGTTTATATGTGAATAAAAGCCTAAATTCAATCTGTTTATCATATAAAGCGATCTTGTCTCTTCAGAAAATTTTGGACTAAACCTCTAAATTCATATGGATTAGTTTTGCGATCTCTTTATGAACTTTTTGATGCATCAAAGCTCTCAGATTTCATCAAAAAAGTCTTCATTTTTGTTCCGAAGATTAATGAAATTCTAACAGGTTTGGAACGACACGAGGCTGTTTTGGTGACGCCTCCCTTTAAGTAGGAAGAAAGTTCAAGCTGTGTGATTTAAAGAATCAGTCATGTTTGTAGCACAAGCAAATGTATTCTGAATTAATTATCATTAGGTTAATAAACAAAAAAAAATTAAGTGCAAAAAAAAACAATAACATCCCATCAAAAATGATCCATCAGTTTCATCAGGACCATGCTTTCACAAAATACCACATGTCTTCCTGTGAACTCTGGGATATGGGCCACAAGACTATATCCTGTTGCAAAGGCGTCTGGGGACTTCTGTGTGATGGCCCATGCAATGGAAAAAAGGCAGAGCCAGGTCTGGAGGAAAAAGGAAAACCCCTTCAGCTTGAATCTAATCCGTTCTCTGCAGGATCTTGGAACATTCCCTACAGTTTGGCATTCTGGCATGAAAGAAGCTGGCGGAGTGGGATGGACATGGAGAAGACCATCTGCTTTGAGTCAGTTAGGACTCCATAAGGGGATTTATAGGAGTGTGTATTAGTGTGTGTGTGTGCATGCAAAATGATGGATGTGTGTTCTGGAAGCAGGTGCGGGCTTTCAGAGCCACTGGAGTGAATAACCAAGGCTGATTCTCTTACGTACACTGTAGGCTATATCAAAGAAAATGACTAACTGACTTTAGTTTGGTGGTGATATGGTGGGCGCAAATTGCACACACACGAACATTTATGTAACCAACCCTAGCAAACGTAGGTTTGTTTGGTTATTAGAAGCTAATCATTCAAAAGAAAACACCTACTATACAACCGAGAAATAGAGGGCCTCCATCTGGTCACAGTGTGACAGCATTTGCCTTCAACTCCCTCTCCAAAATGGTGACAATCCAGCCCATCTGTGGCCACAACATGACAGCCATAGACACTAACCGCTCAAGCGCCATAGTCAGTAGCAGTCAGGTCTTCCATTACCTAGCCTAGACTATGTGACTACAAATTTGATCTTCAATATTACATAGGGGAAAAATTAACACTTCAAACTAGCTTTCAGGTTGGAATTGGGAACATAAAGGAAATTGAACACGTATACTATGATCAAATGTTTGTTTGAACTTTCTATTCATCAAAAAATCCTGTAAAAAAAATATATAACGTTTTTCACCAAAATATGAAACAGCACATCTGTTTTCAACACTGATAATAATCAAAAATGTTTCTTGAGCATCGAATCAGCATATTAGAATGATTTCTGAAGGATCATGTGACACTGAAGACTGGAGTAATAATGCTGAAAATTCAGCTTTTATCACAGGAATAAATTACATTTTAAAATATATTACAATAGAAAACAGTTATTTTAAATTGTAATAATATTTCGCAATATTATTGTTTTCATTGCATTTTTGAAGATTCTTTTGTCAAAAAATATTTGAAAATCTTTTCCAACCCCTGACATTGGAACGGCAGTGACCTTCCTTGTTATGATGAAAACAGCTTTAGAATAACACCTGATTTTAGAAAAAACTGTAGAATAAGCATAGATTCACAGAACATCTATGACAGCAAAACACATCATGATCTATACATTTCGGAAAGTCAGCAGTTATGTTATGCTATTGCATGAAAAATGCACATTTGGGACAAAAGCCACTAAGGAATACTTAATATATTTTGCTGATTTACTGGATTTAATAGATTCTCATGTGCTTCTAACCCTGTATTTGTTTCTTTCTTCCGTGGAACACAAAAGGAGAATGTACTGTACTAGTCGCTCTTTTCCATGCGCTTAAAATGTGTCTATTAACCTTCAAAAAAGTAACAAAAGCACCAAAACAGTAGAATAAAAGTGGTCCAAGTGCTTTATTCCAAATCTTCTAAAGTCTTGGGGTTATAATGTTCTAGACACACAGATAGAGCTTAAATTGGATACAACAGTTTGACATGATTATGAATTATTATGGATTGTCAAGTGGCTAGTCAATAAGGAAGATTATGCAGACACTTATCGATCTGCAAGTAATAAAAGAAGATATTTTGAAGAATGTTGGTAACCACAGAGTTGACTGTTGACTTTATGGAAGGCAATGACCATCAACTGTCTGGTTACCGGCAATCTTCAAAATATCTTATATTGTGTTCATCAGAAGAAGGAAACTCATACAGGTAAGGGTGAATAAGTTATGACAAAATTTTATTTTTGGGTAAACTATACCGGTAACATTTTAAGAGGACTGCTATGCAAACATAGGCCTACTATTTTTATATCATCTTAAACTGAGATATAAAATTTGAGTCAGACTTGTGTATTCAGTGAATAGTTAACTGGAGACTCGCTCTGACTGGATCATTTGAATTATTGTTTTGTTGACTCGAAGGCTGTGTCCCAATTCAGAGGCTGCATTCTTCGAAGGTCAGACCGAGTGTTGGTAAATGGGACGGTCTAGCCTACGGAGGATTGTTCGTTACCTAGAATTTGTGACAGCTGCCATTGATGAGTGATAGTAATGTTTGTACTGGACTTTTTTTTTTAAAGTTATATTAAACTGTCTGAAAACAAAACAGGTTTCACAATCTGTCTTAATACGTTCTCAATGTTCAATTTCTGTATATTATAAAGAGTATATACTATATATAATCACATCTAAGTAAAATATAAGTCAACATTTGAACTGCTTTAAAGGTTTTTTTTTTGTTTGTTTGTTTTTTTACATTTGTATCATTAGATATTTGAGCAAGCTGAAACCCAACATTTACGTTTAAAAGTGTAATTCGGCAATTTCTCTCTAAAAAAGATAAAGACTCCTGTCGTCACTAGCGTTCAATGAATCCTAGAGTATAAAGAAGGCCATGAAGGATCCATCTGTTGTATCCTTCATTTCACGGGAAACGAAGGAAGCATTTGGAAGAGCCTTTGATGAGACAGCCTTCATCACGCCCTATGACGCAATCGGCCTTTGAAGGATGCAGCCTCTGAATTGGGACGCATAATTAATTAATTGGGACGACGAATTAATCGTTCAGTGCGATTTGAGAACCGATTAACCAGGTTTATTGAAAGGAATCAGAATCAGCTCGTTCACGAATCAGACACAGCTATTGCGTCTCTAAGATTTCTTCTGTCCAAAATGACTACAAGCGGCATGTTTTTATAAAATGTATTGGAGTAAAAAGTCTGATATTATGCTTTGGAATGTAATGAAGTAAAAGTTTCCACAAATAAAAATACTCTGATACATGAAAAATGTCCTTAAAGCGATAGTTCACAGAAAAAAAATATAAATCCTGTCATCATTTTCTCACCCTCAAGTTGTTCCAAACCTGTATGAATTTCTTTCTTTTGCTGAACACAAAAGAACATTGAAGAATATGGGTAACTTATTATAACCAAACTGTTGATGGGCCCCATTGACTTCAAAAGTATGGAAATATAACACTATAGAAGTCAATGGGGCTCATCAACTGTTTGGTTACCTTCTTCAAAATATCATCTTTTGTGTTCAACAGAAGAAAACTACAGTTTTAGAACAACTTGAGGGTGAGAAAATGATGACAGAATTTACATTTTTGGGTGAACTATCACTTCAATTACAGAAACCAAGTAAAATACTAATTTATCCACCACAGGCTTTGTGTGAAGTCGTTAAACACATTTCCAGTCACATTCACAGCTCATTTTTCAAAATTTCTCCTTTTTTGTTCCACAGAAGAAATACAACGGTTTGTAAAGGCTATTATTATAAAATAACCTCAGATAAATGTGGAGTAATCACTGAGCCTCTGTATTTAGCACTGGTGACTCATATCCTGCAGTGGCATGTGGCGCCCCTCGTTTCACATTAGTGATACTATTTCACTGTAGAATGCGACAAGGTATCATTCAAAGATAAATGCATGAATATTTTCCCATCAAAATGAAATAAAAGAGAGCTAAACAGAACAACGCTTTAAGGTGAGAACTTTGCGTGCATATCTTAAAAAACTGTCCTTTTTCTTTCACTTGGACTAAAAGATTCTCTGCAGTATTGAAGGTCGTGCAACTGGGCCACTGCAGATGTACGCCAGGCTTTTTCAAAGGCACATTCAACTCAAAAAGAGATAGTACAAACAGTACTGCAGATTCATATTTTTCCCCCTTTTGCTTTTTTTTAATCACCTGATTTTCATTGAAGGGTATCAGTGTTCCTTCTCCCAGGATTTATTTGATTGTTTTTAGTCATTCGTTATCCTGATTTTGCATCATATATGAACATCATACACTGATATTTCAAGTCCTGGGTGCGGATTGGTCAATAGTAACTGTCATGATACAAACACCTGTTCACTAGCACTAGACAGTAAGTCTAGCAGACTGGTGGCATGTGATTAATTCGTTGATAAAAAAGAGTTTTAATGACAAATTGTGCTCTTAATGTTTTTATTATGAAGTACCTTAACAGAAGCAATAAGGCACTTGAAGCTGTTCTGTATTGTGAATAATGTCAGAGTTAAAGAGGAGGTAGGAGGAGCTCTCACATACTTTCTTGAAGCAAAAAAGGTTTTGAAAATCTGACAAAAATACAAAGGTACAAGACTGTGTACTTTAGACTGTGTGGCTTTAGTGAGGAAAAGAACTACAATCCCATGGTGCATTGCGAACCGCATAAAGTAAAAAGGATGGATTATAAAAAACTACTCATTTACAAATGTTGATTATATAAAAACAATATATTTGAACTTAATTTGCAAAATATGCATATAAACATTTCAGTATTTTGAGACCGTAGAGACCGACTTGATTACATTCGCAGTGCTTCATGGGAGTGGGCGAAGCTAAACAGCTCTTTTAACATTTTGCTTGTTTCAACCCTCTGATTGGTGGAATTTGCTGTACAGTATCATGGGTAATGTAGTTTTTTTCCCATGAATTCTGCTGTTGAACATGATTATTTTAAAAAAAATAATACCATCAGTTAACAGCCAGTAAGGCAGTCCTTATAAATTATCGTTGAAAATCAGTTTCCCTATGGAGAAAATGAATGGAGTTTTTACTTCCCAAACCTGATTGTTGTGCAATATAATGACGCATAATGAGTGTCAAACCCATCGCCAGCAACCAACACAAACTTTCAAGTGAAAGGCAGCAGAGAGGGGAAAATATAAATTTGACGCTTTTATGCGTTTTTCTGCACTATTTTGTAATTCAATATTTGCACTATATGTTGCTGACCAAAAATATTTTGCTAGACAACAAAGCTAATTGTGCACTGTCTGCCACAGATTTAAAATAAATAAATAAAAAAGATAATTATGAGATGCCATTTATACTAAGAACCGATTATAAGTGATATGACAATTGTGAAATAAAAAAGTCACATTGTGAGAAATTAACTCGCGATATCACATTCTGCGATATAAAGTCAGAGAAATAAAGCTCTATTCACAAGAAAAAATTTAGTCACAAATGTAAAATATAAAGCCGCTATTTTGATATAGTCACAATATCATCAATTGTGAGATATAAAGTCGCATTTGTGAGTCACAATTACTCTGAATTGGCTTCTAATAACAGCGTCTACCTGCCAAAATCATCCAACCGCAACATTCCTACATACAAACAGACTGACGATTTTAAAATAGCATAGACAGAATACAAGAACGTGTCCCGTGGAGGAACGGCCACTAAAAACACTATATTCACAATATAGCCTGGCCTCTTGTACAGTGCCTTATTGCTAAACTGTCCTTGATATAATAGTCAGGCCATTGCATCGACACAACACAACAACCTTTGCGTGATGAATGCGATGTGACGAGAAGGGATTCCACATGTAAATAATGGCCATTAGAATGATATAAGTTGGCATGTGATGTGACACACCAACAGATGGGACCAGAGAAAGCCACGAGTAACCAACACCATTCAGAAATGACAAGGAGGCGTCACGTTTATGACTATCGGTTTATACAGCAACGTCAAAGACGACACATGACAGCTGATGGAGCTAGCGTAACTAGCACAGCCCTCCACAACGCCGTGAAGGAGCACTTACGTGGAGTTAAGAATCGTACATTTAGCAGCAGAAAGAGCACATGAACACAGGAGACCATCATCTTTTGGTAAAGAGAATGAATACTGAACACAGAAAAGGCAAGTGGTGCGGCGGGTCGGGCTAGCCGGGACGGTTGGGGGAATCGGGCTTGGAGCCTGGAGGGGTTTGGGTTTTTTTTGAAGGCACCTCCTCCTAGAAATGTGGAGGAGAAGGGAACAGTCCACGAGCCCCTAGGTTTGGCAAGCTGGGGTCCACACAGGCAATCCGGCCTCCGTTAAAGCTTCCTCCACTTCCTTCCCCTTCCTCACTGCTGTGCAAGACTGGAAAAATAAACAAGACTACATGAAAAACTGACAAAAAAAAAGAAAAAGGAAAAAGACATGAATTGTTTGTAGTAACCAGGAAAGATCACTAATATTTGAGGGCACAGGTCTCGGTAAATTTTCTTGGTGCACATCTGTAGAAAACTGGCTGCCACAACGGTCAGATATAATAAAGACAGTCAAAAGTTTGGACACATTGCTATTTGTTAATGTTTTAAAACACCCGGAGGAAACCCACACAGACACAGGGAGAACATGCAAACTCCACACAGAAAGGACTCCTGACTGAGCTGGGACTCGAACCGGGGACCTTCTTGCTGTGAGGCAACAGTAATCATAATAATAATAATAATAATAATAATAATAATTTATTTATAAAGATCACTATGTGGTCTAAATATATCATATATCATCAGATTATGAGATATCAAGTCACAATTATTAGAAATAAAGATAACACTTTACCATAAGGTTCATTAGTTAACTGTATTAACTAACAAGAACTAACAATGAGCAATACATTTGTTACTGTATTGGTTAATCTTTGTTAAATTAGTTAATACAAATGCTAAACTAAAGCAGAACTAAAGCTGTTCATTGTTTGTTCATGTTAGTTCACAGTGCATTAACTAATGTTAACAAATACAACCTTTGATTTTAATAATGTATTAGTAAATGTTGAAATTAATGTTAACTAAGATTAATGAATGCTGTAGAAGTATTGTTAATTCTTAGTTCATTTTAACTAATGTAGTTAACTCATGTTAACTAATGAACCTTATTGTAAGTTGCAACTGGGAGATATAAAGTCACATTCTACTAGGTAAATGCAGAAACCAGCAAAAACTGACCAAAATACTGAAACTAACAAAATCTGAGCCAATGCTAGGGTGTTCTGGACGGTTGCTTGGGCCTTTTTAGACGGGTCAGTAAGTGTTCACCTAGAACAATATGTCTCTGCTCTCTCTTTCAATGTATGTCTACAGCATTTCACCATGCAGGAGAAAATCTGATCTGATGTTATGCATCATTCACATCGCAAAAATAGTGCAGGATTGGTTACATTCAGAAAAGCGGTCCTAATGTGTTATTAGACGCAATATCGAAAGTCCTGTTTGGCAACATCTTACAGAACGATCAAAACTGTGTCAATAACAGTGTGAACCGAACTCAGCACATTGTTTCTTCACGGTCGTTGGACCTGACCTAAAATCAGGAAGTGGATCTTGCTTGTCCTGAATGTGGTCCACGAGGACTTTCATTCAGGTCTATTACACAACATTTTAAAAGCACAGAATCATGTCTCTGAGGCTAAACTAGTCAAAGAAGAGAGTCGCACAGGACACATTAATGTCCGCAGAAGATGGGAAAATGTGTGCAGACAGGATGAGATTGGCTCAAATTATAGTATTGAGAAAGACAGCCGTGCAGAAGAGCTCTTCAACGCTCCCCAAGAAACACAGCTTGTCCTAGATTCCTTGCAATGACGTGCGCAATGTTGCAGAAGATCAGATGGATAGCGGTTTGCACGTCTCTCTGCATTAAAACGCAATTGTTCAGGGTCATAAATGAAATCTAGAGTATGGGCTTAGATTTCTTTTGCTATTCTTACTTGATCTGATGTATCAGAAAAACAGGCCACTCAACTGAGAAGACCTTCACATGCTACTAGACCGGGCCTGATCATAGACTGACAGATTTCAGTATGATACAGTATGATTTGTCAGTGAAATGATATCTGAACTGATAAGTGCAACAGCTTACTATGCTATTTTCATTGGGGATTTTTTTTTTTCCTTTGAATGAGTTTTAACACAAACGTATTTAAAAAGCATTAAACTAGGCATCATTAATGAAAACTGAATTCTAAACCTTTTTTCATATTCTTATAGTAAATTATTCATTTTTATAATGTGTTATATATTATTTATGTTTTAACGTATTAACGTTTTTATATATATTTTTATTAAAAGAAACACATTTATTTATTTATTCAATTTTGATAAGGATTACAGAATATTTTTTTCTTGTGCTGTCGAATCTATTGATTGCATCTAACTGATGGAATATATTTATAATAACTGTACTAATATATATTTGTGTGTGTGTGTGTGCGTGCGTGCGTGCGTGCAGACTACAGATGCAAAACGTTTTGCATTTTTCTTACAAATGAGGACTTTTATGGTTTTCATTTTACTCTTATCAGTGACTTTTGTGAAAATAAGGCATTTCAATAACTTTTTATTGCCATTAAAGTGAAATTACTGAATTTAAACATAGGAGAATAAAAATACTCATTTAAAAGAAAAATGTCATACGGACTTAGAGGTTTAAAATCTTAAGTCTTCATATGTGTGTACACACACACACACACACACACGCACGCACGCACGCACGCGCACACACACACACACACACACACACACACACACACACACACAAATATATATTATACATATGTTTTGTACTGTCAAATTCATGGTGATTAATTGCATAAATATTTTTGCATATATATGTACCTGTCAAAAGTTTGGAAACATTACTATTTTTTATGTTTTTGAAAAAAGTCTCTTCTATCAAGCAGAAAAAAACTGTAATATTGTGAAATATTATTACAATTTAAAATAATGGTTTTCTATTTTAATATACTTTAAAATTTAATTTATTTATGTGATGCAAAACTGAATTTTCATCAGCCATATACTGTATATATCAATACAACCGGTCAAAATATTTGGAAACATTGCTATTTTTAACTTTTTAACATAAAACTTTCGATTTTATGTTAGATGCAATTAATCGCAATTAATCGATTTGACAGCACTAATATATTTATTGTACCTATTTAAATATTTGAAATATAAAAGCAGTCGCTCTGAATGGAAATGGCATTAAGGCACTGTAACATTGAGACACAAGGTGGCAGCACTACGACAGTCGTGACGTCACACACACTTTTCAAACCAATGTCAACTCAAGGTGAGCCAAGGTGGGGCGGGATTGACCATATTTGGATAAAATATTATTCAAAATGCAATTCGTTTGTATTTAACACCATACCTTGACTAATATGGCTTTACTAGCTTTGCCGTTCGGATCTCGTTGCCTATATATAGCCTATATATTAAAAGAAACCCATCAGTGCTCGTGCAGAAATAAAATGAAAAATGAGAAATTAAACTTGTCCATGCAGCAGCAAACCAACACAAAAGTATAACTATTTAGCCTGTGCAAACTATAGTTAATTATTATGAACTAAAATGAATGATTCACCTGTTTCTTAAGACAAGGCCAGATGTCCATAATCCTATGGGAGACTCGGAGCGTTTGGCGGAGAGACAGCAGCCTCTTGTGAAGGATCAGTGTATCGCAGGCGCTCTGCTTCACACACATTCATGTTTTACTTCAGTCTGTGTTTGGTCTATAACGATTCAGTGACGAAACATTCACGTATTGCACTTTAGTATCCCAGAGCGTGGTTTATAGTCTTTTGAAGATAGGCCTAATACTCCAGTACAGTTAATATTATTGATCGTGTTGGCCCTCTGCTTAGAAAACCAAATCCATTTCATAAATCCTCAGCCAGACTTCAAATCATTCTGGCCTATTACTGAGGAAACCAAAAAAAAAAAAAAAAAAAAAAGATGTCATGGCAACAATGGAACCGTGGAACCTATCGTCGCTATGGAGACTGCATCACTCCAACGTGATGAGAAGTATCCAGTGGAAAGCGCGTTCAGTCTCTGATCTTTCCCCTCCTTCTCGTCTTGAACTTCAGTGATCGGCACACATTAGATAGTCTCTGAATTTGTGCTTAAATGATAACTATTTAGATCTGAACTCTAGTAGCACAAACGGAGAACAAGTTCACATTTAGAATCGTAGGCTATATGCATCTTTCACTGGTTGATCTGGAGGAACGGGCTCATGACGGGACAACGAACACACAACAGAAGCACACAAAATAAGACACTATTCCAACAAGTGATATGTTATCTGAGCAACACTTGTCCGTAATGTAAGAAAATACACAACACCTTTAAATAGGCTATCTTCTTGCATTATTATAAGCGCTTCTCTCCCTATTCTGGTGCGAATAAACTGGACTAAGTTTCCATGTAATGTCAAAGTAGACTATGCGATGCAATGAGTGCATTTGAATAGAATAGCTAATAACTTGTCATCAACGATATTATACTGATTTTGTGGCAAGCCGCTTTAACATTTCCCCCTTTAAGCTAGTCAATACTGGTCAAAAGTTTGGAAATATTATTTTTTCGTATGCTCATCAAGGCTGCAAAGCTGGATGTTCAGCATCATTACTCCAGCCCTCAGTGTCACATGATCCTTTAGAAATCATTATGATATTATAATTTATTATCAATGTACTATATTAAGTATTTTATTTCTCTCTTTTTAAAAGAAATTACGACTTTTATTCAGCAATGATGTGTTAAACTGGTTAAAAAAAGTGATAATAAAGATTTATATTGTCAGACAAGTTCTCTATTTTGAATAAATGCTGTTGTTTGTAACTTTTGATTCATCAATGAAGCACAACTGTTTCCAACATTGATAATAAATCATAATATCAGAATGATTTCTGAAGGATCATGTGACACTGAAGACTGGAGTAATGATGCTGAAAATTCAGCTTTGATCACAGGAATAAATTACATTTTAAAGTATATTCAAGTAGAAAGCCACTATTTTAAATTGTAATAATATTTCACAATATTACATTTTTACATTCTGTATTTTTGATCAAAGAAATGCTATCTTGATGAGCAGAAGAGACTTCTTTCAAAAACATTAAAAATAGTAATGTTCCTAAACTTTTTACTGTATGCATATGTGTGTGTGTGTGTGTGTGTGTGTGTGTGTGTGTGTGTGTGTGTGTGTGTGTGTGTGTGTGTGTGTGTGTGTGACATGTTTTACTTATCTATGATGCGTTGATGTCTATCCCAATAGTTAGTAACATTTTTATAGCTCACCACTAGGTAAAATTGCATCTTTAACTTCTCATAATATCTACAGTTAAAGTAAGATTAAAACATATAACTAAATGCTAGTCAGAAGTGAATGGTTGATCATCTGTAAACCGGACATAATTCAATGACAAATATTTTGCTTACTAGAAATCAAAAATGTATACTACTAAAAATGAAAAACAAATAGGCCTACTAGTTTAAGGAATAAATGTGAAGTTGGCTTGCCACACACACATATTACCTACATGAATTAATGTATAAAAACAGCAGATATATTGAAAGCCGACAGAGGCTTTCTCCTCACAGTACAATGGTTCAATCAAACAGGTGATAAACACTGCATGGGACTGGCGCGTAAAACATGTAACCATTCCCTATGCGCCCTGGGAATCTGCGTAATGTCATGATGACATTGACCTACAGCGTTGCCATATCGCGCAGACACGCGTCTAGAAAGCCTAGACGTCTGTGAACATCTTCTTAATGTTCACACAGTTCTGGTCGTTCTGCTCGGGGTAGTTGGGCTGCTTGAAGGCGCTGTTGATGCCCTCCTCGATGACCATGTACTCCGACTTGCTGAGCGACGAGGTGCTGCGCGTCTTCTTCAGCTCCTCGGAGGAGGACAGAGGCTGACAGCTGCCGATGTGCAGGTACTGCGCCTGCTCCTCTCCTTCAGTCTCTCTGTGGTAGAAGTAGTTGAAATTGGATACGATGACTGGCACTGGGAGAGCGATAGTTAACACGCCCGCAATCGCACACAGGGAGCCCACGATTTTGCCCCCTATGGTGACCGGGTGCATGTCGCCGTATCCCACGGTCGTCATGGTTACCACCGCCCACCAGAACGCATCAGGGATGCTGCTGAAGCCCGAGTCGGGATCGTCCGCTTCAGCGAAGTAGACAGCGCTCGAGAATAAGATGACGCCGATGAAGAGAAAGAATATCAACAAGCCGAGCTCGCGCATGCTGGCTTTGAGTGTTTGCCCTAGAATCTGGAGTCCTTTCGAGTGCCGCGAGAGTTTGAAAATCCGGAACACGCGCACTAGTCTGATGACCCGGAGAATAGCCAAGGACATCGCTTGTTGACCGTTCCCTTGCCTTTCAGCGAGCTCCGTCCCCAAAGTGATGAAATAGGGTATAATGGCCACTATGTCAATAATGTTCATGATGTTCTTGGAGAACGTGGCTTTGCTCGGGCACGCGAAGAACCTGACGAGCAGTTCGAAAGAGAACCAGATGATGCAAAGAGTCTCGACGACAAAGAACGGGTCTGAGAAAGGACTCGTGAAGTACGGGAGAGTTCCGTTCACATGCGGGGCGACCATCTTCTCGTGTTTGTCGTCCCGAAATTCGGGTAACGTTTCCAGACAAAAGATAACGATTGATATCAAAATGACCAGCACGGAGACGATCGCAATGCCCCTGGCGGGACCTGAGCTCTCCGGGTACTCAAACAGCAACCACACCTGTCGCTGAAACTCATTGGTAGGCAAAGGACGCTCTTCCTCTTTTATAAAGCCCTCATCCTCACGGAATTTCTCCATGGCCTCCTCCCCGAGCTCATAGAAGCGTATCTCTTCGGAGAAAATGTCAATGGGCACGTTCACGGGTCTCCGTATACGCCCGCCTGACTGATAGTAATACAAAATGGCATCGAAGCTCGGGCGATTCCTGTCAAAGAAATACTCGTTTCTGAGAGGGTCAAAGTAGCGCATTCTCTTTTTGGGGTCGCCAAGCAGGGTCTCAGGGAACTGGGCCAGGGTTTTGAGCTGCGTCTCGAATCGCAAGCCCGAGATATTGATGACAACTCTCTCGCAACACTCGTGGTCCGGCTCGTAGCGCTCGAGCGACTGGTGCCCGGGCAGCGCCGCCGACTCCTCCAGCATGTTGTCGCAAGCAACAATTGTCATGTTGTCCTGCTCGTTTTCGGTGTATCCGTGGTTCACGAGGTTGTTGCCCCGGTGCTTGCTCGAGGAAGGCGGTGGCGAGTGGAGGAGGCTAAGGTGGTCGTCCATACAGCTGTTTAGGTGGAGGGGCAGTGGAAGCCGCGCCTCCTCCACGAGCTCCTGTCAGCCACAGCCGCCCGCCGCTGCCGCGCGCGTCCTCACTCTCGAATCGCTACTTTCTCAATCCAAGTCTTCTTCCCGCCCACGGCGCGCGTACTGTGGGTTATAAACACGAGTGCTCCCGCCCACGGCGCGCGGATGCTCATCACACATCTCGACGGCGCCCAATCGGAAACCTGACAGACATAAACATGAACCCCAGACGCGCGTCACCGATGCCCATCGTTTAGGGGAGGGGTGTGGAAACGCGCATCGGCGACAAGTGCACACCTTAAATGAAAACCCTTATTGACATTTCTTGCAATTATTCATATGTTGGAGCACATGAATGAGGTTAGTGTCTGAGCAAATCAGTTTTATGCAACCTATGCTACGCAGAATGTGAATTATAAAGCAGATCGTGCCCAATCAGTTGAAGTTCATCTCTCGCAACAGTTGTCTTTTTTTAACACCAACATTTCTGTGATTAACTTGAAATCTAAAGGTACAACAAAATGATACATATGACAGTTTTGTTAATGCACTGTCCGATATTGATCCTAACTGAAAACACCTTGCTCTTAGGACCCTTTACTGTTTTGTTTTGACCTAATTTGGGGTGATCAAGCTTTAATTAGATGAGTTAGATCGCCTTTAATTCGCACCCTGCACACGCAAATCTGGTATAAATGTTACCAATAAAAGCACGTAAGCGCTGCATTGGTTGACTCCGGTTGTCTCTGCATTGGTTGTCTCTAGCATGCACGCGTATAGACAAAGGCGCGGACTTACATTCTGAATGTCAATGAGAGCATGTGTCCCCTCCTCCATAAGGATGAAAGGACCAGCACCAACGTCACTGTGATTGACATTTGGAGCGCAGCAGGGACTTCATCTTCATGCAAACCCTCTCCATGTTGCATATACCCGCAATGATGCATTAGTTAATTTGGGGAAGGGTGGAGTTTGGATAGCAATTATTTGCTTGGACGTGTGACGAGTGTAAGAATTACAGCAGATCCATAAATATGCTATGTTTAATTTTTCGTTCACATTTGAAACGTTGATATCGAGTTTGACGCCACACGGAACGAGAATATCGTTCAGTATGATGCCGTTTAGTTTTTACAAAGCTGGTAACGTGCGTGACCTGAGATTAAAAGGCAGGAAAATATATCGGAGCTGTCCATAGTTCTGAAACCAGGAGATTCACCCTATAACCTTATTACCCGAACACAGCATATCACATTAAGGGTATCAACACATTTAATAGCCTACTCTATGATGTGTAGCCTAAAAAAGGAAGAAAATATATAGCCTAGAGAAAAAAATGGACAAATAAAAACATCTATAGTCAGTGGGGTGATGCTCATATCTATCTATCTATCTATCTATCTATCTATCTATCTATCTATCTATCTATCTATCTATCTATCTATCTGTCCGTCCGTCCGTCCGTCCATTGTCTATCTATCTATCTATTGTCTGTCCATCCATCCATCCATCTATCTATCTATCTATCTATCTATCTATCTATCTATCTATCTATCTATCTATCTATCTATCTATCTATCTATCTATCTATCTATCTATCTATCTATCTATCTATCTATATGTGTCATAGGTGAACCTCCCACGGGTCCAAATGTGTCAGTATGAAAATAGTTTTTGTTTGTTTGATTCGGTCTTCCTCTCGCTCACTGGACTGTTTCCCAGAATCCGCACTTCTCTGAGCACTCAGGGATTGTTCCTTTTAACACACAAAATGATTCAACAGTAGAGCACATTACCCTGGACATTTAGAAGAAAAACAGCTCCTCTTCTGCCTGCTGTCTGTAGTCTGACTATTTGGCTGGGTTTTTATTTTATACAGCAAAACATATTGATATTTACATTTTAAAGTCCAAGGTCCAAAGATAACATGCACATATGAAGTCATTTTTGTCCTGTGCACTCAAAGCTGCAGGTAATGGAACATTAGATTGATGTGAATCTGAAGCGTATTGAAAGTCCATGTGAGCCAAGAACTTATTTATATAATAGATTGTGAATTAATTTAAAATGTTTGAGCCATTTCATGCTTTATACCCTTTGCATGTCAAACTGAAAGAATAGACTAATTTTCAAAATGTCTACTTGCAGTAATCCAACATGAAAATTGTATTATTTCAAAATGTCAACATAGCTATTATGTACAGTATGTTTACATTGGCTTTTGTGTTTGAGTCATATCTACTTCTATTGGATTGATTATAAGCCTTAAACATTTGCTCATGTCTTTGACTCATTCACGTTCTTGTGATGTTTCAGATCATATCTGACATGAACATCATTTCAAGCAACGTGTTATTACACACCTAACGGCATGTTGCCATCCACCCTTGTTTGAGGTGAGAGAATGGGGTCTCGAGTCTAATGAGTATCTGCAGATCTGAGAAGACTTCATTAGTGCTCTTGTAATGGTTAGGTAATTGAATTCGGTTCTTCTAACTGTTCTCCAGTAACTTTGCACTGTCCTCCTACTCCTTTAGAGAGTCTTTTGTGTAAGCGCAGTTTGTCCTTGGGGTTGTTTTCAAACTCCATATTAACACACCATTCTTGACGCATTTGCCAGGAAAAATGTGACACATGCTTATGGATGCACTCACATATATAGAAACGCAAACACATGCATGCAACTGAGTGGTTGCTAGGGCACATCTTACAGGTCTAAGTCAAAAAGAGTTCTATGATACCTCTATCGTATTCTGATCTGTAGATATGTTCAGGTCCCTCTATCAGTGTAAGGGATTTTCCTGCTCACTTAAAGGGATAGTTAACAAAAAAAAAAGAAAATTCTGTCATCATTTATTCACCCTCAAATTGTCCCAAACCTGTATGAGTTTCTTTTTTCTGACAAGAAGAAATATATTTTCACTCACAAAAGAAGATATTTTGAAGAATGTTGGTAACCAAACAGTTGATGGGCCCCTTTGACTTCCATAGTATGGAAAAAGAATACAATGGAAGTCAACCTGTTTTGTTATACAAATATTCTTCAAAATATTTTTTTTTTGTGTTCAGCAGAAGACAGAAACTCATACAGGTTCGGAACAACTTAAGGGTGAGTAAATGATGACAGAATTTAAATTTTTTGGGGTGAACTGTCCCTTTGATAATATTATCATAACTTTCCTTAATAAACTATACAATTTTTTTTGTAATCAATTTTATTGAGTTACAGAATGTTAATGTACAGAGATAGAAAGTAAAAAAAAAAAGATAACTCTGAACACTTATTTTTTCTATATTACCCTCCCACAATAAGCCACACAATTTAAAGGAAGTTTAGCCAAATTGATAGCACTAGTTGATTCAGCTAAAATAAAATAAATAAATACATAAATAAATAAATATGTGAAGCGTATCATTTTATAAAAGCTTATTCTTTTGTTATTGGAGCTGTAAAACTGGATATAATGTTTCATATTTCAGGTTAGTAAGTAATCATTTGACACTAAATTCATGTTCACATGCATATTTTTTACATCTTATGTCTCTGTACTATTGGATTTTTTTAAAGATCAGGCTCATTCACTTCCGTTGTAATTGCCTACCCTGTAACTTAGATTATTGCTTTTTAAAGAAAAGTAAAGACCAGTGAAAACACATTTTTGTGGTGATCAACATTATATCACAAATGCTGTTGATTGAAGCTTAAACCAAAATATTCAGTAAGGTGTACCAATCATTATCAATCAAAGCACAAGCATACAGGACAAGTTACTAGAAGATTACTATTTAGGATCAGAGGTTTTACTAAGCAATGAGCATGTGTAATAACAAAAGCGTTGAATTTCGTGCAAGAATGCAACTTGCAGGCTGCGTTTGGGGGTGGAAAATGCTCTAATGAAGACAGAAAACACCAGCACATAACCTCAGGTCAGCTTATATAGATGCGAAGGACTGTGATGCTGTCAGCGGTTTCCCTATTGATTTGATTTGCATCATTGAAGACCATGTGAGGCATTGCGCCCGCATGCTTTATTTAAAATGGAGGAAGGATACAAACACACTTTAAATTGTTACACGCAAAAAATGTGTAGTTGCATTTGCAACAAAACACAGGCATGTAAAGAGCGTGTAACATCCAAGCAATGCAGCAGTCTTCCTTTTCTAAATTCATCTGGTTATTCAGGCCACGGTGCTATAAAAAAGTGCCAATCGCGTTGTGCAGAGAGAAGAGCAATGGGACAGCCACGAGGCTTTTAGCATGGTTTCCACTGGCTCAACTAAATATAGATGAATCCGAGATCTTATTAACCTGCTAAATGAAGCTATACCTCGTGCACTGCTGTGTTTTAAAACAGGTTCAGATCTGTGGTGCAAAATTTGCTGGGATAAAAGTGCTCTTGTTTTGAACGCATGACAAGGTTGGCAACTGAATGTTTGCAGCTTCAATTCTCTTTGAGCATTATGGCATTACACATTGAACAGATATCTGTAAGATTCATGCGCAAGCACATTTTTAAAAGGTCAGAAAATATAATGCAACAAACCTCATTGTTAAGTGATGAAGGTTTTATATGAGCTTTTGGTGAGATGAAATAGCCATGTGTTTTGCCTAAGGACTGTTATCTGTAGTGCTTTTTTTAATTATCTGAGTTGCAAGCCATAAAAATGTGGCCAAATTGCATTGCTGAATTCAAGCTTTCGTACTTGTTTTTGAATGTTGTGCTGTCCCTGAATTTACATTCAAGTAATATATTGCAGAAGTATATGCAATAGAAAAGAATTATGTCTATCCTTAGGAAAATAGATAACCTCAAGTTGGGGTTTTTCTTTGCATAATTTTTGGTGGCTGCTGAATAATGCTTAACAAGTTGAATAATGACTGTTTACTTTTGTCTTTTTAGAGCTGCTCTACAGCAGAATTGAATTCTGTTCGCATCACTGAACCATAATTTTCACTGAATCACAAAATCACTGTAAAGCTGCTTTGAAACAATCTGTTTTGTATAAAGCGCTGTAGAAATAAAGGTGACTTGATTTGGCAGCTTGTCTTGCTTTTTCTGACGTAGATTTGGATCACTGAAATCCATCATCACTGAAGCCTATACTGATGCCAGTAGTCTTTTAAACATCAATTACTTCTTCTGAGATATGGGATATATTTTATCCTAAAATCTAATCAATTAAATAAGATATTTAATTTTGTTTAACAAACATGAAGCCTAATTTTGAGATTATTTTCACACAAATTCAGCCCCATTCTGCCCTACTGAAAAATAAATATACCAAAATGTATTTGAAATACATTTATTTTATGCTAAGTATACTACAAATACATTAGTATGTTCGTAATATAAATACCCTGCAGTTGTACTCCATTGATCTGTGTTTCTGCTTCCCTGGATTCCCTTCTTCTCCATTATCGTCTGTTCAGCTCCTACAAAGATAAGATATATTATTATCATCATCTTCAGCTATCATCAAGTTGTGTGTGTTGCAACTAACCTGTTTGGACTGTTTCATTCCTCATCCACTCTGGTTGTTGTGATTTTCTACATTTGCCATCTCATTTCACCCTGTTGGTTCTGTTTCATCATTGTACTCACCGTTCTGCAGAGCCTGTATTCCGTTACCAACTATCCTTACTAATAGTGATGTTAAAAAACATTTTAGGATTAATATTAAGAAATGTGCATTATGCAGTAAAGAAGTCTTCCAAAAAAAGTTTAATTATAATATTTATACCAGCCTCAAGTTATATGTCAGTAAATGTTAATGGATTTATAGTGTACTTGGTATGAAATCATACATGTATTTTAAATATATTTTGGTATTGTTTTTTGTTTTTTTAGTAGGGTCATTGCCTGAATAAAAAACAAATGCTGATCAATTAAATATGAATATAATAAACATATGTATATATCATGGAACTATTTGCCTTTATTTTAATAAAAAAATAACTGATATGAAATATTTATGAACTGGGCATAATTCCATGCGTTACTCTTATTTCGATGGTCAACTAACTTGTAAACTAACTCTCAATAAAATAATAGTAGACTGTTAGGTTAGGATTAGTAGAATAAGTTGAAATGTTCTTGCAAAGACATTAGTCTGTCTGTGATGGAGGAGCATCAAAATAAAGCAGATATTAAACAAACAGTCTACTAATATTCTAATGAGAGTTAGTTGACATGAAGTTGCAAAGTTACTTAGTAGAATGTCTAAAATGGACCATCAAAATGAAATGTTACCATTTCATGTTTTATTCTATTTATGTTAATTTCTAGTCACTCCTTTCTCAATTGACAATAACAATTGTGTGCAACAAAAATAATATTAGGCTACATGCTTCTACATCAAATTATAGCCCTAGGAAAATTTATAAATGACTAGTTTAGTAATGTATGCTGATCCTAGGTGATGATTCATTCACTATAAGTTAAAAAGTGATTGCAGAATGTTAGCTGGTATTACAAAACAGATATCGGGCTTTAAACTGCATCACTCCTTTCATCTGGCTTTAAACTGTAATACTACCATTAAAAAAAAAAAAAAAAAAACCTGGTGTGGTTTGTCTGCCGTTGGGCATCAACAAAAGTGCCAATTTCCATGGAAGAAAACAACATACAAGCCAAGGGAAGAGAAGAGGAAGGAGAAAGAGAAGGAATGATTGAAAGATTTAACAAATTAACTGAAATTTGCCTCACATGGTTCAGTATGAATTCCCTTAGACTGTCTCACAGATGAATTAGGTTGAATAGCTATCAGCTGTTTTAAGTACACAATTAGATAATACCAATTTAGGTGAACCAGTTACCAAGCAATGTTTCATTTTGTTCAGTCTGTGGTGTAAAAAGGTCACATTAGCAATTAATGAAAAAACACTTAAGCAAAACACTGTCAGGACAAAGTGTCTGAATAATTTTTGGTCCCAAATTTTTATAAAAATTTACTGGTAGTCCACTATATGAAGAATTTGTGGGTATAATATGTCACAGTTTATTTTGCTATCCTCACTTACATAAATGAACTAGTGTCCTGTACCCACTAGTAAAAAAAATATAAAAAATGATATCTGCTGTCTGAATAATTTTTGGTTTGACTGTATACATATACATTCCCTCCCCAGTCTCCTGTGTGTCTTTCTCCAAAGACCTTCTGTGTATCCTGACAGAATACCAGACCCAACAGACAACAACAATAAGCGCCTTTTCATTCAACCCAGCTACTTTGCTCCTTTCCATGACACAAGATGGCCGCCCGATTGAAGATATGTGGAGGAGTTGCCATGTGCTTGTGTTTTAGTCATATTTGATGTGAGCACATGGCTTGTCATGTATGTTTCCTTGTGCCATGTGCTCTCCTGTCGATTGTCTAACCCCGCCCATCCTGTTACCTGATTATTGATTAATTTGTCCCGCCTGTCCTCATCCGTTACCCTTTTATGTTTGCTTCCCTATTTATTCTCCTTGTGTTTTCAGTCCTGTGCTGGTTCGTCATCTAACCTCATCTGATGTCGTGTTCCTGCCCTATTTATTCTCCTTGTGTTTTCAGTCCTGTGCTGGTTCGTCATCTAACCTCATCTCTTATTTCGTGTTCCTGCCAAATCCAGTCGGTAAAGTCTTGAGTCCTGTCTTGGTTTCCCCCACAGGGTAGTTTTTGTTTGTATTTTGTTTTATTTTTATTATTAAAATAAAGCCCATCAACTCTGCATCTGAGACCTCCCTCCTTTCACCACCTTCACACCTGACACATATTATATTATTTCCCGTCATTTTAATTTTCATATTTGAATGATAATAAGACATTTAATATCTTCTGTTTTCGTTCAAATTTTCCGTTTTATTCACAAACTTAGAGGACAAGCATATGGGCTATGCATTTATTTGTATTATGAAAAGAAAGTTAAACAAATATTGTGCATCACTTTTTAGTTTTCATCTTGACCAGTTGTCGTGGATTGTGAGTGAACGCGATAATTCCTTCCTCTTTACAATGTTATAGAATGAAATAAACATGATAACATCAGAAAAAAAGAAAGAAATAGTACAGCTAACCGAAATCCATATCATGTCTTATGTAATTATTTAACATTATACTTCAGAAAAGCCATTAATTTACCATAAACTTTTTCATTTTATTCTGGAGATTGAACTTGCACTCTGCTGACACACTGGAGTGCACTTGCCACCAACTGGACAGCACTGGGAATTACTTTCACAAGCTACAATAAATCACCCTCAATGTAACCTTTCAAAATTTCGTGCTTTTCAAAGTGTTAAAACTGCACTTGTAAAGATTTCTAATGATTTATTACTAGCGGCTGATGCTGGTCTTCTATCAATACTTAAACTTCTTGACCTTAGTGCAGCATTTGACACCCTTTCACATCCCATACTTTTGAGCAGGCTGGAATCCATTGGAATTACTGGGATGGCTTTAAGCTGGTTTCGTTCTTATCTCACAGATCGTATTCAATTCGTACAACTTAAACAGTTTAAATCAAAACCCACTCTTGTGGTCACTGGTGTTCCCCAGGTTTCTGTTTTAGGACCTTTTCTGTTTATTATTTATCTTTTATCTATTGGCAGCATTTTTAGGAAATACGATATTCATTTTCATTGTTATGCCGACGACACCCAACTTTACCTGTCTTCTAAACCTTCTTCAAAGTTTCCCTCCTCTGCTCTTGTTGAGTGCTTAAGTGAATAAAAAAAATGGTTTTCAAGTAATTTTCTAAAGTTGAACAACAGTAAAGCAGAAATTCTTCTTGTTGGTCCAAAAAATACAATAAGTAAGTCGAATATTTCTCCTATGGTAATAGATAAGTGTTCTGTTCCTCTGTCGAATCAGGTTAAAAGTTTGGGTGTCATTCTTGACACAACTCTGTCTTTTGAATCTCACATAGATAGTGTTACCCGTTCTGCATTCTTCCATATTCGCAATATAAATCGTCTGCATCCTGTCCTTTCACTCAAGGGTACTGCCACACTTGTGCATGCTCTTGTAACATCAAGAATCGACTATTGTAATTCTTTGTTTTATGGGCTTCCTTCCAAATCTCTTCATAAATTACAGTTAGTACAAAATGCTGCAGCTCGAGTCATTACCAAAACTTCCATTTTCCAACACATTTCTCATGTTTTACGGAAGTTGCATTGGCTCCCAGTTAAATTCCATGTCAATTTTAAAATTTTACTTTTAACTTACAAAGCTCTTAACAATTTAGCTCCTCCATATCTTCAAGATCTTCTTCTTATACACACCCCTCCACGCACTCTAAGATCTGCTTCTGCACTTACTCTTGATCTGCCACGCACTCGAACTTCTGTGGGGTCACAAGCTTTTGGCTATGCTGCTCCCCGTTTATGAGTTCATTCCAGTGAGAGAAATTTCCGAAACGGTTCCAGTGAGAGAAATTCCCGAGTCCGTTCCAGTGAGAGAAATTCCAGAGTCCGTTCCAGTGAGCGAAATTCCTGAGTCCATTCCAGTAAGTGAAGTTCCTGAGCCTGCTCTCGAGAGGGAAATTCCATAGCTTTGCCAATAGAGTTTCACCGTCCATAATGGCTCTGGTATTTATGTGTGACTGGGCCACACACACATCCACTCGAGCCACTGAGCACAGTCCAGTGTCGGGTCCAGCCCCTGAGCCCACTCTAGAGTCCGTTCCACCCCATGAGCCTGCTCCAGTGTTGGCTCCAGCCCCTGAGATCTGTCAAGTGTCGGCTCCAGCCCCTGAGCACTGTCCAGTGTCTGCTCCAGCCCCTGAGCACTGTCCAGTGTCTGCTCCAGCCCCTGAGCACTGTCCAATGTCAGCTCCAGCCCCTGAGCGCAGTGTAGTGTTAGGTTTAGCCCCTGAGCCCACTCCAGAGTCCACTCCAGTCTCTGAGCACAGTCCAGTGTCGGGTCCAGCCCCTGAGATCTGTCCAGTGTCCGCTCCAGCCCATGAGAACAGTCCAGTGTCCGCTCCAGCCCATGAGTGCAGTCCAGTGTCCGATCCAGCCCATGAGACCTGCGCCAGAGTATGCTCCATGGTCTATACGTCCCCTGCCACACTGGAGGCTGCCCATCCTACGGGCACCACCATGGTCCCTTGCTCCCTACCAGCCATCCTTTCCAACAACAGGGTACCCGCCCTCCCTCCCTCCCTCCCTTCGTGGATTCGGTTTGGCGTGAAGTCACACCTTCTCCAAAGACCTTATGTGTATCCTGACACATTTAAAATATATTAACTTTAATTATAACATGGTCTATTTGAATACTCGATTCAGATTGGCTGGAAGGTGTGCAATAAAACCATTTTTTGCACAGGTAGTTCCAAGTCAGTTTAATCACAGTTCTACATTAATTCACTTTTTTCATTGAAGCGCGCACACACACATACATCACTCGCACAAAATGTACTGCACCTGCACCACACAAAAACATTCAGGATAATAATCATAATTAATAAAATAGCTTCACTTCTGAATCGCTACATAATATTTCTCAGCAAAGAAGGGGGTTACACAGCTTCATTGTTAATAGAGAGAGAGATCGTGAACAGACAGACGCATATACGAAACTGTTATCTCTCTCTTGATAATTCATTCAAATAAATGTAATCTTACGCTCTACTTTATCTCTTTCTCTGATTCAAAGCATACAGAATGCTAGATCTAACAAGTCGTAACTGACAAAAATAAGTAAATTTTACCCTTCTGGTCAAATATTGCGCAGCAAACATCAATAACAGCTTTAAGTTGTCAATGTTGGCAAATGCAAGGTATAATTGGGATAATCCACGGCTAGCTGTGTATTAAACATTTTTAATGCACGGCTTGGAGGCAAAGAATCGTCAGATGTGAAGCGGAGGGTGGTTGCCTCCGCGAAGGGTAAAATTGTACTTATTTTCGTTTATTCTTTTATTATTATGGTTATTTTTGTCAGTTAAATTAGATCTACGTTAGATCTAGCATTCTGCCCACTTTTAATTCTTTAAAGCATGACAAAAGATTACTAAGATACAAAATTACTTAAGTGTACTTAAGTGTTTAGTGTTAAGCAAGAGTCATGAAAGTGAATTCTCTTTAGGTAAACTTAAATGGACTTTTATTTCATTGATATTATATTATATTATCTGCAAGTACAGTTTCTAAAAAGTACACTACAAGTGCACATTAAGTATAAGCACACTTCTTTTTCACAAGAATGCCTTGTTGAAAACACTGTTCGATCAATAACATTTGATGACTGAAAGCTATTTCAGTATTAATATTCACTATTTTTGTGTGTTCATGTATGCCACTAAGTTCGTTTCATGAGTCATTCAATTCGTAAAGAAAAATA
Organism: Gila orcuttii; assembly: GCA_026230005.1. Taxonomy (NCBI): domain Eukaryota; kingdom Metazoa; phylum Chordata; class Actinopteri; order Cypriniformes; family Leuciscidae; genus Gila; species Gila orcuttii. The sequence goes on from JAPDVR010000021.1 coordinate 32,787,678, forward strand.
AAAAAGATTGTGTTTGTGCCCGAAAAATACAGCTTTAATTAAATGACAAAATAGCTGAGATAGGCCGCATTGAACTGAATGAGAAATTACATGTACATTTGTTTGCTTGTTTGTTTGTTTTAAAAACAAATTTAATGACACCATTCATCAGATACATAAATGAAATAAATTTGGCCAACAACCTTTAAGATTTCAGCATTTGTTTTCAATTAGCTGTACTTGCATGACTGTAAAAAGTTGCCCGAATGCATTTCCAAACTGGCCGCCGAGTGAACTGACTTGCTGTGAAAGTAATACTTTTGACAAATAGTTATATTTGTATATAAACACTATAATATAAATACAAACAAAGCAGTAAACAATGTGTGATGTGACAAAGTTATGTACTCATGACAATTTCTGTTTATTCTCATTTTATCATATACAGTGCATTTTTTTCTTTCTTTCTTTCTTTTTCTTTCTTTCTTTCTTTCTTTCTTTCTTTCTTTCTTTCTTTCTTTCTTTCTTTCTTTCTTTCTTTCTTTCTTTCTTTCCCTTACTGTCTTGTGAATTCTGCCCCCTCTCAAACTTAATCTGTTATTGCCTGCTCCACAGCCTTGGCAACAGATGATTTTAATCCATCTTTTTACAGCCTTCCTTTTACTTGCTGAATAGGATGCCGGCAGTGATTTCTGATTTGAGAGGCCCAGCTGTTAGTTTCTCAAAGCGCTCCCTTGAAGAGAACACACACGCTCTTGCTAATTAACATAGCAGACAATCAGCCTCAACAGCAGCTGCTGACAACACCGTCATCTGTGGCCATAAGAGCCACTAAAGAGCTCTGCTACTGAGCCAAGCAAAATATGTCTTTAGTAAAGAGGAAAGCCAGGCACTATAGATTTCCCTATGCATACCATAATTACCGGTGTTCACTAAGCCAAGCATTGCTATCACTATTGCTCATACTTAGTATTAATTTAGTTATAATCTTAAGTATGTTACTGGTCATGCACTCCTTGAGAATTATATTTCAAATTGTGCATTGTTTATCCTTATTTTTTTGTATTTGAAAGGGGACAGTGTACATTAATTTACACAATGTAAATGTACCTGAGTTAGCAAGACAGTGCTAATTTTCATCGGTAGTCCCCCAGCCAGGTGTAAAAAAGGCAGCCTTAAAAATAATCACAGGTATAAAATCATAAAATAAAATTACATACAAAACATTATAGTTAAGAAATACAATTCATGTAAAATAATTATATAATATTTAAATACACATAGAAAGCATTAGTGCCCACAAGTTTGGCTCTCTACAAGTCATTTTTTTGCATTCTTTTTGAATGAAAAGAATGACACAGACTCTCTGATGGTTTCCGGCACTGTTGAGGAGAAGTGTGCTATTATTTAATTGCTAAGCGATCTGGCTAACAATTTTCTCGGTCCGTTCGGTCACACCAGTTGCATCGGCCTAAGGACGTGGCCCTGACTAAAATAGATGCAAACGAGACAATTTTTGACACTAAGAGTAGCTGTAATATTTACAACCCAGGCTCAATAGAAATACATTCCTGTGGTGACATCTTTGCAAAATTACATTATATTGCTTCTAAAACAATTTGCGTCTTCAAATTTGATCTTGCGTCTATAAGTCTGTGAGCTCTATTATCATGACTCGTTATTTCCCGCAACTCAAGTGAAGTGTTGTACCAGGTGAGCGACCAAGCATCTTCATTTCAGTTAAAAACGGCAGTAAATTGTGTGTATAGCTAAATTTTTTCAAGTTTTGCAAGATTTTTGCAAAAATGTAGGTAGAGGCTTGTACTTTGTTGACTATTAATATGATAGCAGAGCTCATATAATTTGCCCTTAGAAGAATTTGATGTGAATTATTTGAGTTCATATTGAGATCTCTGACTTTGGATTGCAGACTGTAGCATCTCGACAAATCTGAGTTTCAGATAATGGAGAAAAAAATTTCCATTTTCGTATTACTGTCTTGGAGAAGCAATTAAGATACTAAAAAGATTTCATTTGCGATATTTCTTTTCTGTTGGCGTGTTCCTTAATTAAAATAATCTGTTTTAATATCCTTTATTTGCTAATGTCAGATAAAGTTTTAATGATATTTGGACATTTAAACTATGACAACTGGTCACTGACTAGTTGTCTGTCCAACAAAAGAAACCGAATGCAGCCCAAACCAGTGTTGAGGTCAGAAATGATAGCTCATGTTGCAGTAGGACACCAGTGACATTTTCAAAATGATCACATTATTGTTGATCGTCATTGTTCTTTAAATACCATCCCACCAGATGAAAATAGCCAGATCATGACAAGATCAATCCAATGAGTCTAGAGTCAGATGCGCTTATCACACTGATTCTCAAAGCGGACACACCCCATAATCAGATACCGAGTGAGTCAGCTGTGCCATTGCACCGCTATCTCCTCTTCTCTTTTGCAAACACACTTTTCCCTCTTGCTGAAGCTGTTATATGACAGAATGAGACGCTGCAGTCTGTTGATCTCCCTATCGCATCTCTGCTAAACAGATATTTTACTAGAGCTGCGTCTCCCAGCATGCACTGCAAATGAAGTGACAGCCAAAGCCCTCACTCCCAAAGAGTTCAGCAAAGAGCGAACAGTTTATAAATGTCCTTGCACCATTTTATACTCAACTCTGTTGTTTGTTCTCTCTTGGACAAAGTAAAAAAGATGAGATGATAGGTAAAGCTTGAGGTGCGTTTCCCTGGTCTCAAAAGAGCTTCGGAATATTTGTTCCCACCTCTATCTCCTTCAGGACGGTGCAGTGGCGATAAGTTATATCGGCCAACTTAGGTGGCCTGTCTGTCCTTCATTTGAGCAATCTTGGACAGGCTGTGTTTAGTAACTGGGTCATTTTGTCTTTGCCAGGAGCAACCTTCTGAACAGACCCACTTTACCACACTCTCTCTTCTGAGACTCCCTCAACGTATGTGAAGGACTCCACATGCCCCTTCTGTTATTATTATAAATCTTTGCTCTCTGGGCGATGTTCTTCATCCCAACAGGGGATCAATCGTGTGTTTAGAAGGACACATCCAAACATCTGTTTAGGTCTAAGCGCTCCTTGAACTTGAAGACTGTCTACTTTTTTGCACCCAGAGGACACTTTTTTGGACATCGTTCCGAGAGCAATTTGAACCGGCGTTGAGAGCATGAGAGGCGGGCGCAGTAACAAGGACACTAAAAACCACAGCCTCTAGCGTCAGTCGCCACTGCGCCTCTTGATCCCCGGGAGGTGAGGTTTACTTGCACAGCTCTTACTAGCTGGCCTCCATTACACTCACCCCCTAAACCTCACTCCTAGCCGGGTCACGGCACCAACGTAACCCCTCTGGTTCTACTTGTACCATTCTGAGCGGGATTCATACCGACAATTCTGGCATGGGAGGCGGGCGCAGTAACAAGGACACTAAAAACCACAGCCTCTAGCGTCAGTCGCCACTGCGCCTCTTGATCCCCGGGAGGTGAGGTTTACTTGCACAGCTCTTACTAGCTGGCCTCCATTACACTCACCCCCTAAACATCACTCCTATCCGGGTCACGGCACCAACGCAACCCCTCTGGTTCTACTTGTACCATTCTGAGCGGGATTCATACCGACGATTCTGGCATGGGAAGCGGGTGCACTAACAAGGACACTAAAGACCACAGGCTCTAGCGTCAGTCACCACTGCACCTCTTGAGCCCGGGGGAGTGAGGTTTACTTGCACAGCTCTTACTAGCTGGCCTCCACTACACTCACCCCCTAAACCTCACTCCCACACGGGTCACGGCACCAATGTTACCCATCCGGTTCTACTCATTTGTAACGGTGTTTTCCGGCATGGGAGGCGGCCGCTCAGCCTCAGGCATCAGCCAAGTACATCAAGTAAATTACATTAAAACAGTTGAAAACTACATGGCAGAATTTTTTTTTTCTTTTTTTAATTGTTGACTTAGAGGGTTTAAATCAGGAAGATTGAATAGATTGTTTTTTGTGTGCTTAATGCAAAATATTCTCCTTCATTATTGTCAGCTAGTATTCTGTGTTAACATCAATATATGCAACAACAACAACAACAAAAAACATCATACCTCATATGTTAAAGAACACACTGGCAGTTATAGTACAACTGCATGTAAAATTGCATACTTCCCTATTATATTGTAAGTGAAAAACATATGTGAAAAATATATTACTGTATATACAATACTGTACAGTAGACGAAAACTGTCCAGATGAGCTACTATTTCCGGCAAGATTTATGAATGGCAGGTAGGTCATGTGACAGTGACAACATGATTAATATTATAGCCTACATCCAGATTACATTCATACTACACATATTCATACTATATCTATACACACATTTATGCAATATCATATTGTTTCTAAATGTAAGCCATTTCAGAAACAGTTGAGGAAAGCTAAAGGTGTAAGCTCTAAAGCTAACAGCACTAGCCTACTTTGTACACATTAGCACAGGAGAGCTATTTTTTAATCAAAATGTTGTTGTACTATTACTAACATCCTGTCAACATTATTACAAATTATTTTACCACAGAGAATTCAAGTTTAATAGAAAAACATGAACTCATTCATGAAGTTATTTCTACTTGCCACATGGATGAGGGTGATCCAACTAGACACACTCTACTTTCCCTGTTAAAAATGACTACCTTGTTTAAAGAGCACTTTGAGATGGCTCAGTGTTTTTCTTGGTCCCTGTTCAGCTATACCAGCCGATCCACTGTTTAGCCACAAACACAAGACATGACAACAGGAACTAAATAAAAGGTTTCCACATTATTCACCTTCCCACATCCAGTTTGTATGCCAAGATCCATTCACCAGCTGTTTTTCAGCTCTCCTGGAGTGGAAAAACCCCAAAGTATGAGCAATAGTAAAAGTGACGCTTACCTTAGCAAACACCACTAGCTAGATTTTTACATTTTCAGAAAGAATGAATGAATGAATGAATGAATGAATGAATGAAAAAAATATATTTTCATGTGACTTTCTTGGAATCAGCAGTTGCCTTACAATACCCTTAATTGTAAAATTAAAATAAAAACTATGATTTATACAACTTAACAGTTCAAGTAATACAAGTTATTTGTATTATTTAATAAACAACTGCTTCATGCATGAATCATGTGAATCTCGAGGTCAGAATGACAAATTTCACCAACAGCCAACAAGTTTGCAGGTATGAAATTTACAGTAGAGGGAAATGTCATGGCGAAGTGGTAGGAATGTGATCGGAAATTAAACAAGCCAGTTTCAAATTCAAGTCACTCGCAATAGCACCTCATCTTGACACGTGTTGGAGAACACGCACTAACTAGCAGGCCACAGATCCAGCACAGCTGCCCTTAATCACAGATGAAACATTTGTATAATTGAGAGCTTCCTGTGAAAGGAAGAATGTCATGACAACATCTGGGCTGCTTAACGAGGAGACTAATTCGTTAGAACTCGGTTAAGATGATCTAATTTTTAATCACTTTCAGTACCAGGAAAAATAAAAATAAAAAGATCAATAGGCCTGGGATTCATGAGACATTGATAAATGAGATGATGAAAAAGCATGATCATGTATGATAACATGACGTTCCCCGAGCTCTTCATGTCAATTGATGACTGATGACTATTAGACCTGATTAATTAACATTAATGTATGTTTGAATTTGTATTTGATTTGAATCATTAGTAATGGTCTTTAGAGAAAACTGTGTGATACTGCAGCCTTATTCATCAGTGTTGGGATTTTGATTTAGGATGAAAGGATCTTTGACATAAGACTTGTCGCTTAAACTGAAATGAACAATCAGAGCAAATTACAGTGTCCTGTTTAATTGCAGTGCATGACCTGACCTCTTTCCTTCTGGGAAGTGACTGATTTCACTGAATTGGGGAGAGAATCCTTCATTTAAAGCTTTAAGAAGAAAATCAACGAGATCATGCACAATTAGCCAATGTTTGACCAGTTAGAATCAAATATTTCAGAAAGCAACAATAAAGCAATATTTGTGTAAGATTGAAATGAATAGATGATTTGTTAAGAAAATATTTTTTCTGTATTTAGGTAATGGAATGTATCAAATTTCTGAAAGGACTTTTATTTTGAAGAGAAGATAAGAGTAGAGAGGCTTTGGGGGAAAAAAAGAGTAGAGCTTTTCAGATTTATGTATCATAATAAAATTAAATAATATTTTCACATCATAATTGGGCAAAATTACAGGGAAATTATGCACAATAAACACCTTGATTTTTCTTTAATTTCTTTAAACATCACATCATTTTATTTCATAGTCTCATTTCAGTCTGGGCCGCCACAAGATGGGAGAAAGGAGCTCCTCCCGGAACGCAATTTCAACTGAGGGGGCCCACAGCCACAACCTGCACCAGGGCCCCAGATACCCTAGCTATAGCCCTGGTTTCATATTTAATCCTAAGCTCTACAATGATTCTTTTGTACCTATACTATAATAATTTTTTTGCAAAGTAATTTACATTAATTTGACATCATCACCGTTTTTAAAATTATTAAATTATTATTAGATTAGATTAATTATTAATTATATTAGTTTTTAAACATTATTATTATTATTATTATATTTCATTACAGAATTTTTACTTAAGACTGAACGTCTGGGTCTAGGACAAGTGTAAAACTTTAAAATCTTGACATAAATATCATTTGAAAAGCAAATAGAAAAGAAGAATGCATGGTAAAACATTTTTAAGACTTTTTTCATGTGACTTTCATAAGAAGTTTCAGTCTCTTAGCTTTAATACAAATCAGCCCATGGTACATAAAGGTTGATATATATATATATATATATATATATATATATATATATATATATATATATATATATATATATATATATATACTGTTGCATATGGATCTGCCTCAGCCTTCTGATTCGTTACAGAATACTTCGCCACACGAGGATCCAGCAACTATGACAGCATTATCCGCAGCGTTCAACTCACAAGCCTCGCAACTGGCTTCCCATCACCATCAGCTATCACGTCTAACAGCTGTGACAGAGGAACTGGTAAAGGCTGTGCAAGCTCTACGAACCCCTTCCTCGGGCGCCTCGTCTGATTCTGTCTCTCCGCCTCCGGCGCCGATGTCTCTGCTACAGACCGCCGCGAGCCCTCGACTCGCGCTACCGGAGAAGTTTGACGGTAATCCAGGTAAATGCAAGGGATTCATCCTTCAATGTTCACTGTTTCTGAGCCAACAGCCTTCACAGCACCCTTTGGACACCAGCAAGATCTCTTTCGTCTCCTCCCTGCTGACCGGCCGCGCACTGGATTGGATTACGGCCGTATGAAGAACGGATGGCTCTGCATTCCGCTCGTACGACGAGTTTCTTCAGGAATTCCGGGCCGTCTTAGAACATTCCAAAGAAGGGAAGGGAGTGGAGGATCTGCTTCTGGAACTTACGCAAGGATGTAATACTGCAGCTGAGTATGCACTAGAATTTCGTACTCTTGCCGCGCAAACTAACTGGGCTGATAATTCCCTTAAAGTGATTTAAACTCAACTCGCCATTCAGATTGATAACCCGATGCGCTCACGCCGTGCTGTCATTCGCTCCACTACCTCCTCTCGCAGTTTTCCTGTGCCACGGTACCATGGTTCCATGCCTACTGTTTCAAGTGAACCCATGCAAATTAACTCCTTTCACATTTCAGAAGAGGAAAGAGAACGTCGCAGATCACAGAGGCTATGTGTATACTGTGGAGGGGCTGGTCACTTTCATCAAAACTGTCCACATCGGTCTGCCAACGGAGAGAGTACTGCGGTGAGTCTAACCCTTGACTGTTTAAATCCAAAATCATGTGTAGAAGTTCCCACTGAATTTACTGTCAACGGTAAATCCGTTTCCACGTCTGCACTGTTGGATTCTGGCGCTGCTGGAAACTTCATGTCGCAAGAATTTGCTAAACTTCACAGGATTACTCTAATTCCATGCAATTCTCCCCTTTCTGTCGAGGCTGTTGATGGTAGACCGCTGGGCACCGGTCACGTCACTCACCTGTCGCAGGAGTTGCACATGCGCACCGGGCTGCTACACAGCGAATTGATTCAATTCTACATCCTTCAAGCTCCTCACACACCAATGATTTTGGGGTTCCCCTGGCTCCGTAAGGATGACCCACTTCTGCAATGGACCTCTGGTCAGATCATCAGCTGGGGGAAAAGCTGCTTTTCCAACTGTCTGTCCTCGGTCCAACCTCTTCATGTAAGGGGCATCCGAGAGACCCCTAATGACACCGTGTTGAATCGCCTGCCCGCTGTGTACCACGACCTGGCTGAAGCCTTCAGCAAGTCTAAGGCCACCAAGCTGCCGCCTCATCGCCCTTATGACTGCGCCATTGACTTCCTGCCTGACGCCACACCACCTAAGGAGCGTATCTTCGCTCTGTCTCAGCCCGAGACTGATGCCATGCAGAAATATATTGAGGAGGAGCTCGCCAAGGGTTTCATTCGACCATCCACTTCTCCCGAATAAAGTTTTATCTTATCTCTCTTATCAGCCGTTTTTTTCTTCGTTCAGAAGAAGGATGGAGGACTCCGACCGTGTATTGATTACAGAGCGCTCAATGATTGTACCGTCAAATTTCGCTATCCACTGCCCCTGGTTCCAGCTGCACTGGAGCTGCTCCGCAAAGCAAGACACTATACCAAGCTGGACCTGCGGAGTGCATTCAACCTGGTCCGTATCCGCAAAGGGGATGAGTGGAAGACAGCCTTTTCTACGTGTACCGGACACTATGAATACTTGGTTATGCCGTTCGGGCTTTCCAACATTCCAGCTGTATTCCAATTCTTCATTGATGACGTGTTCCGAGACATGCTCCAACGCCACGTCATCATCTATATTGACGACATCCTGGTTTACTCAGACTCCCTAGAAGCCCATGTCCAACACGTTTGTGCTGTGCTTCATAGGCTCATCCAGTATCAGCTATACGCAAAAATTGAAAAGTGTTACTTCCACCAAACCTCTACCTCGTTCTTGGGCTACATCATCAGTCCAGGAGGTGTGGCTATGGAGGAGGGCAAGGTAAAGCCTGTGGTGGAGTGGCCCCAGCCCACCACACTGAAGGAACTGCAGCGCTTCCTAGGGTTCGCAAACTTTTATCGCCGCTTTATCAGAGGGTTCAGCACGGTGGCGGCACCCCTGACCGCGCTGGTTCGCAAGGGTACTTCTCGTCTGCCTTGGAGTGAAGAGGCTGCATCAACGTCTCAAACAGGCTGTTACCTCAGCTCCCATCCTGCATCATCCTGATCCAGAGTCACCTTTTATAGTTGAGGTGGATGCCTCGAGTACCGGCCTGGGTGCGGTGCTGTCTCAGCATCAAGGATCGCCTCCCAAATTGTTTCCCTGCGCCTATTATTCCAGAAAGCTCAGTCCAGCGGAGAGAAATTACGATGTGGGTGATCGTGAGTTGCTGGCCATGAAGGCAGCCTTTGAGGAGTGGAGGCACTGGCTGGAGGGCTCCACATATCCTTTCATTGTTCTTACTGATCACAAGAACTTGGAGTACCTGCGCACGGCTAAAAGGCTGAATCCCCGTTAGGCCAGGTGGTCTCTATTCTTTTCTCGCTTCCAGTTCACAGTCACCTATCGTCCGGGCTCAAAGAACATCAAGGCGGATTCCTTGTCTCGTCAGTTTGATTCAGAGGTAACCATCCAGACTCCAGAAACCATTCTCGATCCTGATTTAATCATCAGTCCCTTACGGTGGGACATCGAGACCGAACTCGAACTGGCCAACGCTGACTTCGAGACGCCTCCAGATTGCCCCCCGGGAAAGCTCTATGTACCCGAAGCTCTCTGAGAAAAGGTGCTTAAGCATGTTCATGCCCTGCCCAGTTCCGGACACCCAGGTATCACCGCCACCATCCATCTTCTTCAGAATCGCTTCTGGTGGTCAACTCTGTCCCAGGATGCCAGTCAGTTCGTTCACCAATGCCTAACCTGTAATACCCAAAAAGCTTCCCATCTCATGCCTGCCAGTTTACTTCAACCACTGCCCATACCACAACGACCCTGGTCTCATATTGCTATCGATTTTATTACGGATCAGCCAACCATCTGATGGACACACCACTATCCTCACTGTAATCGACCGCTTCTCCAAGGCCTGCCGCCTCATACCCCTCAGTAAGCTTCCCACAGCCCTGCAGACTGCTGAACACCTCTGTAATCTGGTATTCCGGTTTTATGGTCTGCCTGAAGACATCGTCTCGGACAGGGGCCCTCAATTCACTTCCCGAGTCTGGTCTGCCTTCTTCCAAATGCTCCAAATCAACGTGAGTCTTACCTCCGGCTACCATCCTCAGGCCAACGGTCAGGTTGAACGACTCAACCAGGAGATCTCAGTCGGTATTTGATGTGGGCGGAATACGCACAAAACTCCATTCAGAAACACTCTACGGGCTTGACTCCGTTCCACTGTGTTCTCGGATTTCAACCACCCCTGTTTACCTGGTCTGGTGAGCCCACTAACGTTCCCGCAGTTAATGACTGGCTAAATCGGAGCGAGGAGACTTGGAACCTGGCTCATACACACCTTCAGCGGGCTGTCAACCGTGGTAAGAGGCAGGCTGATCATCACCGCCGTCCCAACCCAGAGTATCAGCCAGGTCAATGGGTATGGTTATCCACGCGTAATCTTCGTCTAAACCTTCCTTGCAAGAAGCTCAGTCCAAGATTCATGGGACCTTACAAGATCTTGCGTCAGATAACTCCAGTGTCCTTCCGTCTAGCTCTGCCCAGGCATCTGCGAATATCTCCCACTTTTCATGTCTCTCTGCTCAAACCCGCCACACCTCCCTCTGAGGAAAGGGGGGGAAATTCCTCTGAACAATCCTCCCAAGCCATCATTGTGAAGGGTGAGGAGGCCTACCGTGTTCATCAGCTGCTGGATTCCAGACGTCGGTGGTGATTTATGCAGTATTTGGTTGACTGGGAGGGCTTCAGCCCAGAGGAACGGTCTTGGGTCAATTCTGGTGACATTCTGGATCCCTTGCTCACTCAAGAGTTTCACCGTAATCATCCTGACAAGCCTGCACCTCGTGCTCGTGGCAGACCCCGCCGTCGTCAGCATCCTCGTGCCAGGAGCAGTGTTGGGAAAGTTCACTTTCTACATGAACTAGTTCAAAGTTCAGTTCACAAATTTTAAAATGAACTAGTTCAGTTCATAGTTCATACTTCACAATTTTGAACTAAGTTCACGGTTCCAAAAAATTAACTAGTTCATAGTTCTTTTTTTCCATATGTTGCTGCGAGCTATTTTTTTTTTTTAATTATTGCCACAACCCATATACAACCACAGACAGCGATAATTTTATCGGCGGGCAAAGTTTGCACAGAAATGTAAGATTTTTCCCATCCTCACCGACCTTGTCTTAAAACTGATCATACGATAGGACGCCTCCTCGCTGCTTTGTCGACTACATGCTGCTTCTTGTTTTGATGACGCATGCGGCAGCCGCGGTGCAACACTGGTGGCTTGTGTTGCCAGATTGGGTGTTTTTTTCGCTGCATATTAAGGCCTGTTTACGTGTGTTTTAGCCAGGTTTTCGCCTGGAAGACTCTATAGAAATCTGGCACCCTATACGCTTATTTCACGCAGCCGTTATTTTGAAATTGAAAGCGAGGCTCCGGTGGGAAGAAAACCGGAAGTGTCGCCTTTAATCATAGGAGAGTCCCGAATGCGATGGCGTATTGTTGTGTTTAATGTAGAAATTAGTTATTCTAAAAATGTACATACATTTCTTTCATACTTTAGACTATACAGTGAAATTCATTTATAAATTTTTTTTTTTTCAGAAAGTAAAAAAGAAGCAGGAACGAACTATATACATATCCTATATTGGATATTAACATCCAATAGTGTAAATTGCGGCAGCAGCTTCAGGTTGGTAGTCCAAGGCATTGTTGTTTATCTTTACTTCCGGGGTTCTTCCCACCGGAGCCTCGCTTTCGATTTCAAAATAACGGCTGCGTGAAATAAGCGTATTGAACGAAGTTAAACTGAGAGAGCGTGCGTTCACAGACACCAGAATGAACGCGTTCACAGTAACGTTCATCAGGCAGTAATACAGTACGTTCAGTTCACGTTCGCCCAAAATATGAACGAGTTCATGAACATGTTCAGGCACAACACTGGCCAGGAGTCGCTCTCAGGGGGGGGGGCTCTGTTACGGCGTCCAGTCTCCCTGAGTCCACCATCTCTCAACCACGAGTGCCCTCTCCTGAGTTCTAGTGTGTTGCATACTCTCTTATTAGTATGCATCATTTGCGCTGTGACTACCATCACCTGTTCTGTATTATTAATCATTGCTCAGCCTTTATCTGCCTCATTAACTGAGTGTTCTGTGCAAAGTATTGCCTCTCTACGTGTGCATGTCTGAGCCGTTTCTGTGCCACAAGTCTTCCCGTATTTCTGATCCTCGCTATACTAACCTTCTCTGATTGTCTGCAGCCTGCCTCTCGACCCACAGCCTGACCTGGATTCTGATTCAAGCCACCTGCCCAGACCTTTACGCCTGTCCCTGTTTACCGAACTGACATCGTCTACCTTCTTCTTCGAGCCTGGTTTCTACCCACAGTCAGCGCGTCCTTATTCAAGAATTCCTGTGTTTCTCTCTGACTGTCTTTAAGTTAATAAAGTTGTTGCATATGGATCTGCCTCAGCCTTCTGATTCGTTACATATACACACACATCCTTATTATTTTTCACTACACAGTCACTTTTTTATAAAAGTAAAAAGGTATTATGAATATACTGAACACAATCATTCACAATAAATCACAAGAGAGATCTTCAACTTCCACCTCTGGCGGAGCTTCGACCGGATCCCGAGGGAGTCTGGAGATATTGAGTCCTAGTGGACCATGTTCTCCACCTCCATTGTCGAAGCGGCCGCTCAGAGCTGTGGCTGTAAAGTCTCCGGTGCCTGTCGAGGCGGCAATCCCCAAACCCGGTGGTGGACACCGGAAGTAAGGGATGCCGTCAAGGTAATTAAGGAGTCCTATAGGGCCTGGCTGGCTTGTGGGACTCCTGAGGCAGCTGACGGGTACCGGCAGGCCTAGCGGACTGCAGCCCGGGTGGTTGTGGGGGCAAAAAATTGGGCCTGGGAGGAGTTCGGTGAGACCATGAAGAAGGACTACCGGTTGGCTTTGAAGAAATTCTGGCAAACCGTCTGGCGCCTCAGGAGAGGGAATCAGTGCCCTATCAACACTGTTTACAGTGGAGGTGGGCAGCTGTTGACCTCAACTGGGGATGTCGTTGGACGGTGGAAGGAATACTTCGAAGATATCCTCAATCCCACCGACACATCTTCCATTGATGAAGCAGAGGATGAGGGCTCGGAGGTGGACTCGTCCATCACCCAAGCTGAAGTCACCGAGGTAGTCAAGAAGCTCTTTGGTGGCAAGGCACCAGGGGTGGATGAGATCCACCCTGAGTACCTCAAGTCTATGGATGTTGTGGGGCTGTCTTGGCTGACACGCCTCTGCAACATCGCGTGGCGGTCGGGGACAGTACCTTTGGGCTGGCAGACTGGGATGGTGGTCCCTCTTTTTAAGAAGCTTGGTTTGCATTGCTGGCAGTAAGTCAGACTTGTTCCCGGTGCATGTTGGACTCTGGCAGGGCTGACCTTTGTCACCAGTTCTGTTAATAATTTTTATGGACAGAATTTCTAGGTGCAGCCAGGGGGTGGAAGGTGTCCAGTTTGGGGACCACACGATTCTGTCTCTGTTTTTTGTGGATGATGTTGTTGTGCTGGCCCCATCAGACCAGGACCTTCAGCATGCAGTGGTGGTGAAGAAGGAGCTGAGCTGCAAGGCGAAGCTCTCGATTTACCGGTAAATCTACGTTTCTACTCTCACCTATGGTCATGAGCTGTGGGTCATGACCAAAAGGACAAGATCCCGGATACAGCCGGCCTAACTGAGCTTTCTCCGCAGGGTGGCTGGGCGATCCCTTAGAGATAGGATGAGGAGCTCGGTCAATCGGGAGGTGCTCAGAGTAGAGCCACTGCTCCTCCACATCAAGAGGGGCCAGCTGAGGTGGCTCGGTCATCTGTTTCGGATGCCTCCTGGCCGCCTTCCCTCCATAATCCTGGAGGGATTATGTCTCCCGGCTGGCCTGGGAAAGCCTCGGTGTCCCCCCAGAAGAGCTGGAGGAAGTGTCTGGGGAGAGGGAAGTCTAGGCATCTCTGCTTAGATTGCTGCCCCCGGATAAGTGGAAGAAGATGGATGGATGGATTATGTTCACCTGTTTCTTGTTTAATCCCTTGTTTTATCCTGTGTAAAAATACTCCTGTTTAGTTCAGTTCTTGGTCTGTTATTGTCATTGTTAAGGTTGGTAGCTTTACTCCTACGCAGGTTCTTCTGTGTTCCAGAGTTTTTAGTTTTGTTTAATGAAGAATGCTGCAGACCCTTGCCTCAAATCTTTCCTTTGCCTGCAACAACCTGTGGTAGAATAACAGACCATGGTAATAGCTCTACCATTAGTCACCAATTACCCAAAGGAACATCTGCTCTCCCTGTGAATATCTGTGGACCCCCAGTCGGTGAAATGGGCCACCATGGCTGGTTTTGTCCATCCTCCTATAGCTCTACAGTTACGTCTGACTCCCTGGCTCTGTCTCCTCCCCTGGCTCTTCCACATCTTCCTGCTCAGCCAGCCCTCCCCAGTCCCCTGGGGATCACCAGCATGACTACCGTGTCCTAGCCAACCTTGGTCTTCGGAGTCAGAGCTGTGGCTATAAAGTCTCCGGTGCCTGTCGAGGCGGCAATCCCCAAACCCAGTGGTGGACACCGGAAGTAAGGGATGCCGTCAAGGTGATTAAGGAGTCCTATAGGGCCTGGCTGGCTTGTGGGACTCCTGAGGCAGCTGACGGGTACCGGCAGGCCTAGCGGACTGCAGCCCGGGTGGTTGTGGGGGCAAAAAATTGGGCCTGGGAGGAGTTTGGTGAGACCATGAAGAAGGACTACCGGTTGGCTTTGAAGAAATTCTGGCAAACCGTCTGGCGCCTCAGGAGAGGGAATCAGTGCCCTATCAACACTGTTTACAGTGGAGGTGGGCAGCTGTTGACCTCAACTGGGGATGTCGTTGGACGGTGGAAGGAATACTTCGAAGATATCCTCAATCCCACCGACATATCTTCCATTGATGAAGCAGAGGATGAGGGCTCGGAGGTGGACTCGTCCATCACCCAAGCTGAAGTCACCGAGGTAGTCAAGAAGCTCTTTGGTGGCAAGGCACCAGGGGTGGATGAGATCCACCCTGAGTACCTCAAGTCTATGGATGTTGTGGGGCTGTCTTGGCTGACACGCCTCTGCAACATCGCGTGGCGGTCGGGGACAGTACCTTTGGGCTGGCAGACTGGGATGGTGGTCCCTCTTTTTAAGAAGCTTGGTTTGCATTGCTGGCAGTAAGTCAGACTTGTTCCCGGTGCATGTTGGACTCTGGCAGGGCTGACCTTTGTCACCAGTTCTGTTAATAATTTTTATGGACAGAATTTCTAGGTGCAGCCAGGGGCTGGAAGGTGTCCGGTTTGGGGACCACACAATTCTGTCTCTGTTTTTTGTGGATGATGTTGTTGTGCTGGCCCCATCAGACCAGGACCTTCAGCATGCAGTGGTGGTGAAGAAGGAGCTGAGCTGCAAGGTGAAGCTCTCGATTTAATGGTAAATCTACGTTTCTACTCTCACCTATGGTCATGAGCTGTGGGTCATGACCAAAAGGACAAGATCCCGGATACAGCCGGCCTAACTGAGCTTTCTCCGCAGGGTGGCTGGGCGATCCCTTAGAGATAGGATGAGGAGCTCGGTCAATCGGGAGGTGCTCAGAGTAGAGCCACTGCTCCTCCACATCAAGAGGGGCCAGCTGAGGTGGCTCGGTCATCTGTTTCGGATGCCTCCTGGCCGCCTTCCCTCCATAATCCTGGAGGGATTATGTCTCCCGGCTGGCCTGGGAAAGCCTCGGTGTCCCCCCAGAAGAGCTGGAGGAAGTGTCTGGGGAGAGGGAAGTCTAGGCATCTCTGCTTAGATTGCTGCCCCCGGATAAGTGGAAGAAGATGGATGGATGGATTATGTTCACCTGTTTCTTGTTTAATCCCTTGTTTTATCCTGTGTAAAAATACTCCTGTTTAGTTCAGTTCTTGGTCTGTTATTGTCATTGTTAAGGTTGGTAGCTTTACTCCTACGCAGGTTCTTCTGTGTTCCAGAGTTTTTAGTTTTGTTTAATGAAGAATGCTGCAGACCCTTGCCTCAAATCTTTCCTTTGCCTGCAACAACCTGTGGTAGAATAACAGACCATGGTAATAGCTCTACCATTAGTCACCAATTACCCAAAGGAACATCTGCTCTCCCTCATTCAGAATAGCTGTCCACTGGAGGATTATTTGATGGAGTTCCTTGAGTTTAGCCATCAGGTGACATGGAACAACGGCACTCTCAAGGGGTGCTTCTCAATACTCAAATTGATCTTTCCTCGATTCCTCGCTACTCCGTCCTCCATCCCGTCAAGGTAACTGATCGAACTCAGCCATCTTGAAGGGCATCTGAATTCACTAATTGCACCACGAGGAGGCGAGGAACGAGGAGAAAGGAAGCTTCCTGAGGAGTCATGAGCAAGGATACAGAAGTGTATTCTTCCCTCGCATCCTAAGGGGTGGAGCTAAGATGCGAGGGAATGAAGCGAGGAAGGGAAACGAGGATGCACAAATAAAAAATGAGAAGCACCCAAGGTCTGTTTCTGGAGTGGGCTGGATGAGCCTCCCTCTTTGTACTGATGCCAGCTGGAAAAAAATCCTGTTGCATTGCACTGTGGCTGAGTGGATCCTTAACGCTGGAAAAGGGAAAGAAGACAATATCACAGAATAGTCCCAGTCTACTCCCGTTCTCCAGATGCCATCAGTCTCCATTCCAAAATTCCTCCCTGATCCATCCCCACCCCTCCTCCTGGCTGCTGTGGACCCCCAGTCGGTGAAATGGGCCACCATGGCTGGTTTTGTCCATCCTCCTATAGCTCTACAGTTACGTCTGACTCCCTGGCTCTGTCTCCTCCCCTGGCTCTTCCACATCTTCCTGCTCAGCCAGCCCTCCCCAGTCCCCTGGGGATCACCAGCAGGACTACCGTGTCCTAGCCAACCTTGGTCTTCGGAGTCATGGCCACAAGCTGGGACTCGTGACCCTTCGCCTCCACCTCAACCTTCCGAGCCCAGGACTCCGCCTCAGCCTTTTGTAACAAATGGACTTAATCAAAATGCTCTAGACCTCATAAAACCTCCCCCCTCTCCCCTGTTGTCATCGGCCCCAAATCAGTTCTCTTCAAAGACTGTTGTAGTGGTAAAAACAAGTTTCCTATATCCGGCCCCTAATTAAGCATTTAAGCATCAATTGCAATACATTAAATGTAAATGGAGCAAAATGAGTCTATACAAGAAAAATGATACTAATCCTTTAATCATTATTCAGTCATCACTTCTATGGTTCAGATCTAATTTTTTACATCTTCCAATAGCAGGCAAAGTTTGGTAATAGGTCTTTCCAAGAAACCAGTCTTTGTCTTAAATTTAACAGTTCTTTTGAGACCTTTGGAATCAGGTAGAAGTTCTGTTACTCTTCCAATAGGCCATGATCCACGAGGTGCTGAACTGTCCACGACTAGCACAATATCTCCTTTCTGCAGTCCTCTTTTTGCAGTAAACCATCTCTGTCGTTCCTGTAGTAATGGTAAGTACTCTTGGGACCACCTCTTCCAAAACAGGTCTGCTAAATATTGTACTTGCCTCCACCAATATCTGTTGTATACGTCTGACCTTTGAAACAATCAAGGTGGCAATCTAGGGCAAGACTTTAACAGAAGAATGTGATTTGGTCCAGATCATGATGGTCATCGGACAATGTGGTAATGGGATGACTATTCAAAATTGCTTCAATCTCACAAAACAGTGTTTGTAGTCTTTCATCATCGAGGGTGTGTTGTAAAATAGAGCATAAGATCTGCCTCAACTTTCGAATGAGCCTCTCCCATACTCCCCCATGATGTGAGGCTGTTGGAGGATTAAAAGTCCACTGAATTCCTTTCTGGAGCACAAAAGGTCCAAAGTAGTCAACGCCAACATTGCTGAAAGTTGGAAGATCAGGTTGTAGTCTTTCCTTTGGTAAATTTTGTGCCCTCTATAGGTGAGAGGGGAAAAGTTGTATAAAGGATAGGCCACCCCTGACAGGAAGGGGGCGCTGGTGCAAGAGCACAGTCTTTTGACCGTGCACATTGAGCTAGGGTGGCATGGTGCAACAAACCTGCAAGCGGCCTAAAAGTTGTTTGTTGTTACAATGCATCTTTACTTTTGATTTAATAAACTTCATTCATTTGTCTGGAACATCAACACGCCTCTCTGGATCTATTTATGTTACTCTGTACGCATCAGAACCATAGCATCAGCATCTCCCACAGTGGACAAGAAACAAGGATTAAAATAGGAAACTTGTTTTTACCACTACAACCGTTATCACTTCTGCTCCCCTGAACGATCTTAGGAGACCGGACGGCACTAGCTATTTGGTCAAAGACAACAGAGATAAACTTCCAATACACAAGGACATTGACTTCTTACTCAAAAACTTTCCGAAACGTGTATAGTATTTCTCCTATGTTTTATGCATGTCCCTATGTTTTATTAGCCTAGTTATGATTCCTTAGTTATGTTAGAGTAACTTCAAATGTTGATATCCAAAGATGATGTATCATTGCTTTAATGTCTTCAAATCCCCTTTTTGTTGGTATCAAAATAATCCTCTTTTGGTTTTATAATGTACAACATGTTATGATAAATTGCCTCATAATATTTTTACCATACTTTTGTGTAAAGACTGCACAAATTCTCCATGCAACCACTAACATGCAAATGGGGATAAGATGGAACAAATACTTTCTCCCGGTCATCTTTTATTGGTCACCTTACCAAATGGGTGTTAACTGATAGGACCTTTAAGAGTGTCTGATTAGTTCAGATCTTTGCTCAATCTCTTTGAGACAACGTTTCCTGTCTTCCAGCAACTTCATCTTCGAGTTAACTTCTTTATATTCAACGTGGACCAAGTTAATTTCTTTGGATTCAATGTGGACCACCCAAACGAACGCTTCAGCGGACTCCTGGCAAAAACATCAGGAATCTCCTGCATCTGGATTTCTTCTGCAACCACAGTCAATGCAAGTGACTGCAAGTTGTGGTCAACTGATTGTAATCTTGCCATTCTCTTTTCTTCGCTCTCTCTTTCTTCACTTTTCTTTACTTTCTTGATTCTGTATACAATCTTTGCTTATTTTAGTTGTGTATGTAGCCTACCGTAGATTTGTTTATTAAACCATTATGTCCATGTTTTATTGTCTCTGTGTTTGCCACTCACAAAAATACCAAAGTCACTTCAACATCTTGATCTAGCGATACCTATGCTATTACCCTGCTAGTACTTTATTTACTTTAGTTGCAAAGGTTACTCCTTCTTGGCCAGGAAGATAATTTATTTCCTAGAATTGATAATTGATTATTGTAACGAGGTTAGATGTTACGGGAAGAAGGAGGTGGGAACCGGCGAACATTTAAACAAATTTACAACAAAATAAAACAAATACAAAATGAAAGTAAAAGATAGCAGCCCCTCACGGACGACTGCTGTCACATACAGTATAACAAAACAATCACAACACAAGTCCAGGCCTGGCCTCTCTCGATCTCCACTGTCGTCGCTCCTCCTTTTATGCTTCCACTCTTCCGTGAGATATACGAGACCCGTGCGTCGTGCAGGTGCTCATCAGTAATCACGCCACTGGCCTCGTGCCGCTGTCTCATGGCCCTCGGCCTGGTCCTGCTCGCCACAATTGTGCTTTCCGTTAATTGGATGAAATTATTAAATAATTGTACTATTAATTCTGTTACAGTCAATTCTAAAACTAATTCAAACATTTATTATTAATTAATAATTCTTTATGATTAATTATATATATATACATATTTTGAGTTAATTTGCTAAACTTTCGACCCATCGGCTCCTCACTCCCTTCGCTCCTCACCTTAAATCTCTCCTTTGCCTGTAAAAACCTGTGACACATGTAGCTTGATTATCCATTCTCCCCATGACACATAAAAATACATTAGGGATGTATGCATTGATATCTCAAGCTATTCCAAATACCTGCACCCCTGAGTTGTCAGTACAGCAACAATCTCTGTCTCTTTAATGGAGGTGTAACTAATAAATAATGACAGGGCTGACATTCATGTTTTCCTCCAGATGTCTGGGCTTTGTCAAAGGACATGTGTGGTCTAGCTAGCAGGATCAACCACTGCTGATACGTTTAGATGAACTGGACTGTCATTCTGAGGGTTCTGTGTTTATGTATTATTTAAAGAGCTGTCATGCTTCTCAGTAGCACAGCTACTGTACCATTTAAAGTACTTTTCTACAATTCTGTGACAGAAATTACACATTCACATCTTCATATTCAGATCTTCCAATGAACGTTGAATAGATTAATTAATTATATAAAACATTACAAGAATCCTGCAATTATTAATAAAGCCTCAGATTTCAATTATTAAGATAACAAATGTTTTCAAAATATTATTGAAACCTGAAACAGGGTTATCGGAAATTTAAGCCATGAAAAACTTGAAACAAAATGCATGGTGAAATGATGAAAACCTAAAAATTATTTTATTTCAACATTTCTCATTTTCATTTAGTTTAACTTAAAATACTAAATAGCTAAAACTAAATAAACTAAAACCAATAAATAAGAATGAATAACTATATAATAACAAAAACATACAAAAAGATTACTCAAAATCAAACTCAAAATATGAACAAAAACTATAATAGTATATGATACAAAAATAACACTGACTTAAATCAGTGTTTAAATTATTTGATGTTGTATTATGTATGCATGCATGCATGCCTAATAATGTTTGATACATTCACATTTTGTAATTATAAACTGATATTATTACACTTCCAGAACACTCCATTGCTGTATGTGTGATTTGAAGTCCTGAAATGCCCCAATTCTAGCACCTTTGAAAAGACATTTTCAAATCCTCAATTGTCTTGTTAACAACTACCTAATATTTAAATGTGTGATTAATATTCCAGAGTCAAGTTGAATAGCATTTACATAATCTTCTCACATTGTCCGCGCAACTATTAAATGGGAATAGAACGTCCCGTCTTCTGCTTATCTACGGATTACTTCTGAACATTCATTTCGTCTCACATTGTGGTTCTTTTCTCCACCTTAATTACATTTACTTTTTCAGATGTGTGCTTCCTTGCCTGCTTACATAACAAATGGGATTTGTCCCGTTGCCATGGAAATTAGTAAATAATCAAATTTTATTGCAATCTGCTGTGATAAATTGAGTTAAACCAGGCGCTTGAGCTTTCTGTCAGATAGCAGAGCGCTCAATATAATTTTTATTTTTTTTATTTTTAGGTATTAGTTGCATAAAGCAAGCTATACATTTTGACCAGTTGCCACTTTTTCTGCACAATCCCAGTAACTCATCTTGTTATCTAGCAGTGAGATGTGATTCCTTCTGTACACCAAAGATATAATTGTCCTTGAGACACAACTACACAACTTCTACCTGTACACCTCAGGGCGTGAAGGTAATCTCAGAAAAGGAGCAGAAAGTTCTGGAAGCATCTGAAGATACCAACAACAAATCTCTCTGTTACACTCTGATATTGCCAAAAAAATTCATAAACACTCCTCAAAATACTTAACTGAGAGCCTAAAGTTTCTGACTGACTTAATTATACCCTTTAAACATTATTACACCACATGCTGAAATACTTCCAGTAAGGATTTGTCACATTAAGTGAACAGGTGGGCAAATATAATGACCCCTAGGTAAAAAGCACAAGGGAGCGATCTCGGCCTGTTTTTTTCTCTTCATGCTTTGCAAGGCTGCCTGAAGCCAGTTAGCATCCCCTTTTACAAGCAATGAACATTAAACAAAATCTAAGGCTATGTTTGGTAAAGAAGACTAGCGCACTTCTCACTGCATACTGCCCAAATGTAGGCACAGTATAGCTTACTATTTTTTTTAAATAGTATGTGAAAAAATATATACAGATTGCAATTCCAAGTAATGTAGAACTTAATTCACTGTCAAATCAAATAATAAATCAAGATTTGCATTGTTTTTTTTTTTAATTCATGTTACACTGAATGCAAATGTAACAGGTCATCAGGGTATTCTCTACACAGACAGACAATAAATTCTACAGTACAGAATTTATTTGAAATAGAAATGTTCTGTATCTTATATTTACTGTCACTTTGACCAATTTATTGCATCCCTGCCAAATAAAAGTATTAATTTATAAAAAAAGAAAAAAATTTTTTTTTTAAATACAAAGTTCTGTTATGAAACTCTTGATGCTACAGGCTGATAGGTCTTTAAAGGTTGGCAATTTTTTTTCATAAACACTTTTTGTTATACTGGTTAAAACTCTCTTCACATCCTGATAGCAATCAGTAATAGAACTGGTCTAAATTTAAAACAAAAAAATGTACAAATGTACTTTTGTGGAAGTCTCTGGACAAAACAATGTCATTCGGTTTGAATGCAATGAAACAATATCCTACCTGTCTGTCAACATATGTATTTCCATCCCTTCGTGCACCTTTCTTTTAACAGCTAAAAATCAGATGTAACCCCCTTTGTAATCGTTAACATTATCATAAGTAACTGTAATTTAATTACATATTTTATCTCATTAACTGTAACCGATTACAGTTACATTTATTTTGTAATTAAATTACGTAACTTCATTACATGGAACGCTTTAGTGAACGTTTTTGTTTTCTGAATGTAGTAAGGTAGATAGATTGATGTTGTCTGTGTGCGAGGATTGAATGTGGTTGCTGATATTATGACAAATCTAATTTCCTGAGAAGGATACTAGGAACTAATTGCTCCCCAACACTGGTTGTTGCAGCTGATGTCGATCAGAATTCCAGTGATTGGGAACGTGTGGGTGGAGTGTAGAGGTCTAGTGCCTCCCCTCCCCCTCCCCCGGGAAGCTCCCGATGACTGCGGCGGCCTCTGCCTCTAGGTGCCAGACGATTGGGATGATTTGCATGAAATTCATGTAGCAGTGATGGGACCAAATTGTCGTCCTGGGTGACGCAAGATCTCTCCTCTGGGCCGAAACCCTCCCAGTCGGCGAGATATTCTAGTAGGCCGCCCCGTCGTTGGGAGTCCAGGGGTGCATTTCCTGTACAATGACGTAACTCACTGCTTAACTACCATAGTACGATGCTTCGTTGAAGAAATCAACTTGCTAGTCACGACTGTTTCCCGAAACCATACTGTCGCAAAGTGGTTATTCAGCCACGTTGGTATATGACATCATGCACGTTGTGGAGTAATAACTACTTTTAATGAAACTGTTTGAGATCGAATTAACGCTAGATGTTCTGATATAAATTACAGACATGACATCTGAGGACTATTTCTAATTTTTCTCAGTTATTTTGCTTTATTTCCAGATTCAATCATAGGCTCATTCTTATGTAGTAGAGCACGTTCGCACATGTGCACTCTTTAAAAACGATGCTTTAAATCTCTCGACAAACTAAAAGACGTAAATTACATTTGTATTCTAAATAAAAGATACAGATTGTACTGAATGTCAGCTTGCTTATTTGGCTCAAGATAAGGATTTTTTAAGTCCACATGTCATGCAAACAAGAAACTATGCTTCTAACCACAGGTCGACAGCTGTCGCTCCAAACACACAACGTTGCAATGCTGTTTGCGGATGTTCGATAGAACTATGGTTTCGGGAAACACAAAGTTCGTTGAACTATGCTGATAACGAGAGAACTTGCAACCATAGTTGGCAGACGATGCCTTTGGGAAACGCACACCCCTGAATGGTGTTGACCTAGTAGATGTTCTCCTCCACAGCATCCACTGGAGGGGGAGGAGGCACGTCATCAGCACCAGACCCTGGGGAAGAAGGAACCAGAGGGTTAATGAAAGGCTTGAGTTGGGACACATGAAATAAGGTGCAGTACGGTGATGAGGAGGAAGGTTTAACCGGTAGGTGACATGGTTTATCTTCCTCTGGATGGTGAAGGGACCGACATAGCAAGGATTCAGCTTGCGACAGAGCAGTCGAAGACAGATGTCCCTGGTAGAGAGTCAGACCTTCTGCCCTGGATGGTATTGGGGTGTAGCAGGTCTTCCTGGGCCATATTGGGCCAGTAGCAGTTGCTGATGAGCGAGAGGGTCAGCTGGCTGCCTGGGTGTCCAGAGCTCGGTAAGATGTGTACTGAATCCATGAGGAACAGACAAAGGCGGGTTTGTACATGGGTCTGTCCCTCAGGACCTCCCTGCGGAGCAGGTTCTGACAATGAGGCTTCTGCGATTTGTTCATCGAGGGACTACTGGATGGGACTAACAATGATGGCTGGAGGAAGAATGGGTTTTGGAGGAGTAGACGTGGTTTCTGGATTGTGTATCCGGGATAGGGCGTCAGCCTTCTGGTTCTTGTCACCAGGTCGATAAGTTACTGTGAAGTTGAACCAACTGAAGAACAGGGCCCAGCGAGCTTGACGAGTATTAAGTCTTTGGGCTTCTCTGTGGTATTCTAGATTACAGTGGTCAGTGATCCATTCGAACGGGTTTTTAGCTCACTCCAGCTAGTGTAGCCACTCTTCTAACGCTAGTTTGATGGCCAGCAGTTCGCGGTTACCTATGTCTTAGTTGCGCTTCGACAGGGAAAGTTTTTTTAGAATAGAAGGCACATGCATATTGTTAACAAGATGGCGCCGGTGTGTGTGGCAGGCCATCTGTTTCCGTGTCCTAGTATGTGTGCTGCGTTGTTTTTATTATTGTTTTTAATTTCAAACATCTCAACTTTGCTGATCCCCCTCCCGTGCTGTCGTCTGTTCCGGCCTTTCTACTTCGACAGCCCAGTGCTACACAATGACGAAAACGCCACAGAAGACGAGGCAAGCGCGGGGGTATCTTAGTTGCTCTAAAGTCCCGCCTGGCTGATTGGTCTGCGACCCAGATTCGGCTGGATGTGCGGTCTTTTGAACGAAACTTTGAGTGTTATATATCCCGGCGCTCCCTGGACCCACGGCATGAGTGGATTCGGCCTGTGATTCCAACATATTCGGTAAATAGCTTCTGTCATCGACCGAACGCTGCTTGTTCGTCGAGGTGGAGTAAATCATCAAAATCTGAAATTCTTGCGCTGGGAAGCTCACCATGGAGATGACTCGCTGCCGTTAAGGATGGCGTGGTGATCAACGCGAGGTCTATGGTAAACAAGACATTTATTTTAAATGACTTTATTACATCGCACAGCCTGGCGTTTCTTTTCATTACAGAGACATGGTTAAATCCAGGGGATCAAAGTCCCTTTTCTGATTTAGACAACTGAATTTAGATGCTGTGTTGAAACAAGGGATTTATATCCCAGTTTTGAGCTTCAGGTTCTAAAAATAGACTTGTCTAAGCCTGTGATGATAGCAGTGGTGTACCGACCTCCAAAACCAAACAAAGACTTCCTGAATGATTTTTGCAGCCTTCTTGGGAGATAATATCCAAAACTATTACCATAAGTAACTCTACGATAGAATCTTAATTTTAGGAGAATTTAATATACACGTATGTTGCCCATCAAACTCTCTGGCTAAAGTAGGGATGGGACGGTATGACAATTTCATATCACGATTATAGTGACCGAAATTATCGTGATTATCAATATTATCACGGTTTTGTTAAAACAAGATGAAAGTGTTAAAAAATAACTGATGCTCACACTGAAAACATTTCAACAAGTTTTATATTTGAGAATCAACAAACAACAAATAAAACGAGCAGCTCTATGCACTTTCTAAAGTAAGATTCTATTCTGTGGCATTTCCTTCCTTATAATGACCGTCGTCAATAGCAACGCATTATAACTCAGCGCACATCCACGTATATCACAACGGACGTGCGCTCTCATTTCATTGAAATACAACTTGTCATCTTGCGTCTCCGTTTTTGATTGTATTGAAAATGAAATCAGAGTTGATTTATTGTTTACAGAATTTAATAATATTGTTGTGATCATCTTGTCCGGACGAGTTTTGTACGCTGTACAAAATGGATTTAACAGGTAAGAATAGAGACATTAATCTCTATTCAATATGTCCCCGTAATTATGTGGTAAAAAAAAAATCGGTGTTATAAGTGTACAATGCATATACATTATTATCTCTTAAATGTCACTCTTAACTGTCACGATCCCTTACACGGGATATCTAACTTTACTTCGCTATATTACTATAAAATCCTAATCTAATTATGACAAACTATATATCGTTGAAAAGGTCTAAGACTCCTAAATAGATATTTTAGTGCTGTTTTTTTCTTACAAATTATGTTTGAACAGTAATATATGAATTTATGACAAGAGTGCGCCTCAAAAAATCGACGTCATTACAGGAGTTTCGGACCTTTGTCACAAAAAGTCTACGCACACACTTTTTATAATTGAAACTTTGGTTTTTAATGCTAAAAGTTCATAATAAAACATAATCTAGTATTTGTCAATAAAAAAAGATAAAATTATATTTTAAAAAGTAAAGTAAGAAGTCCTCTAAAAAGTATAATATATATTATATATATATATAAATAATTTTTTTATTATTATTATATCACATATTTTAGTAGTTATCATAAATTAGGTATCATTTGAAAGCTTTCGAACTCAGAATTCATCCTGTGAAAACCGTTTTGAAATTGGATGTTGCGTTACCATAGAAACGGTATTTTTTTATTAGGCCCCTCCCCTTTTGGGCATCATCTTTCATAATTTATTATCAAAACCTTTTCTAATATTGACAAAACACATATTGTCAGAAAGGTCTGAGTCTCAAGGTTCCATATTTAGTGACAGAAGTGATATTTGGATAGAAATTTATGAATT
Source organism: Gila orcuttii (assembly GCA_026230005.1). Taxonomy (NCBI): domain Eukaryota; kingdom Metazoa; phylum Chordata; class Actinopteri; order Cypriniformes; family Leuciscidae; genus Gila; species Gila orcuttii. Next base: position 32,814,741 of record JAPDVR010000021.1, read on the forward strand.
TGTTACAGCAGATTGCATACAATTAAATTCAATGGAATGCAATGGCACCCGGTGGCTATTTTTGGTACTACGCCTAAAAAAAATCTCATGGGAACTTCAATTTTTGTGATATCAACTTGAAATTTGGAACACAACTTGGTTAGATATATAGCTTTCATTTTATAGTAATTTTATAGTAAAAAATATTTTGTAAAATATTTATTTTATATAAAAAAAATATATTAAAAAATTATATTTGATTTACTGTAAATTACAACTTTCATAACTTTTTCATACTTTAATTTATTGAAGTGCTTTCACTTCAGTAATAATCTGTTAATTGTTTTCTTTAAAACAAGACCAAACTTAGGTCTGTATTCCAAAGCATTCTTGAATTACAACCATTTAAGTTTGTATAGTGCATTTTAATGTAAATTATCAAAAGGGGGGGGGGGGGTGACAGTTAAGGGGTTAATAGTCTTGTTTGAACTTGTTCGTTCGTCTTTGGCTCAAAGACACTTGCTGCGAACTTTTCTTTGTGGAAGCTTCGAGTTTATTTCAAGTGAGTAAGATAAAATATTTCAACTTAAAACAACATTGTGTGCCCAATTATTTCCCAGACGTAGTTTTAGTACTGAGATCAAAGTTAACTTGCCTTGCGTTCGCTACAACAGTGGCTGATGGTCAAACAGGACGGCTCGGCAGATTTGAAGTGTTTGCGACTTTTTTTCTGCATGTTCTGCAGACAGAGTGACCATCCTCGATTAAGTTTCCCTCAGGATTTTTGTAAATGCCAAAATATGACCACACCTCAGATTTGGTCCTCTTAAAAGGCTGAAAAATCTCCCGAACACGGTCACCGCCTTCCGCCATTCCTTCTCGAATAAAAAGAAAACCCCCAACATTGCGCGCCTGCGTCAGACTGTTGCTGGCTGGACAGGATTTATAGTGAGTTATTAAAATCGCGATAATCAAACACGGTTTTAATGATAATTGAATTTTATAGATATTGCTAACCGTCAGTACATTTTATCGTGGTTTATAGTGAAACCGGTAATCGTCCCATCCCTAGGCTAAAGACTTTTCAACTCTTGTTGATTCTTTTGGGTTCGAACAGCTGGTGACAGGACCCACACACACCCTTGGGTATACATTGGATCTAGTGTTGTCTTATGGCCTATCTATTCAGGATATTGATATTTGTGATGCCAGCTTTACAGACCACAAACCTATATTATTTACAACTACTCAACTACAACTACTGGTATTTACAACTATTGTCCATCTATAAACCAGTAGATCTCTACAAAATGGTCTCGGAAAATTAGCGCTGATACCGGGACGGTTTTCTCTACAGCATTTGAAGTGGCATCTAAGTCTCGTAATTTAGAAGGTCCCTTAGAAGAACTGAGTGCCGAGGAACATCTTACTCTTTTCAACTCTATCTGTACAAACATTTTAGATGACATTGCTCCCTTAAAACAGAAAACGGTTAAACCAAAATTAGAGCCTTGGTTAAATGATAATATACGTACACTAAGACAGATCTGTGGAAACGGAGGTGGAAAAAAGATAAGCTACAGGTGTCTTATGAAATTTTGAGAGACTCAATGTCTACTTTTCAAAAAGCAGTAAAAGCCGCCAAGACTAAATTTTTTTCAGAGGTCATTACAAAAAATTGTCATAGACCAAAAATTATATTTCATACAATTAATTCTGTTGTAAATCCCTATTCAGATGTTCTTCCAAAACCGTCACAAACACTCTGTAATGATTTTCTACACTTCTTTGTAGACAAGATTGCAAATATTAGATCTCATATTCAACCAGCACTTTTAGATCCGTCGAACCCAGTCATTTGTTCTAGTTTTTTAGCCCAATTTGAACCCATTTCCTTCGAAACACTTCAAGAAGTGGTTAACCAGCTAAAGCCTACCACCTCGCAGCAGGGCAAGATTCCGACTCACCTTTTTAAACAAGTATTAGATACTGTTGGACCTAATTTACGGTCCATGATTAATAAGTGCCTTACTGTAGGGACCATGCCAGAGGGTCTGAAACATGCCGTTGTCCAACCCCTTATCAAGAAACTAAATCTTGATCCTTCTGACATGTCAAATTTTAGACCAATTTCTAAACTACCTTTTATTTCGAAAATTATAGAGAAAATAGTACTGCAACAATTACAGAGCTATCTGAACAGGAATAACATTTCGGAAATATTTCAGTCAGGTTTCAGGAAATATCATAGCACAGAGTCTGCCCTGCTGAAAGTTGTAAATGACATTTTTTTAACCGTGGACACAGGTGATCATGCTATTCTGGTGTTATTGGATTTGAGCGCAGCATTCGATACTAGATCACAAGATCCTTATGTCCCGTCTCGAACAGTGTGGAGGGATCAAGGGAAACGCTCTAAAAATGGTTCAATTCGTTTTTGTCAAACAGAAGCTTTTCAGTCTGTCTTGGAGAATTTTCTTCTGCTGCAGCCCCTCTTAATTTTGGAGTTCCGCAGGGATCTATTTTAGCCCCTATTCTCTTCTCTCTGTACATGCTTCCGTTGGGCACCATTTTTAGGAAACATGGTGTTTCTTTCCACTGCTTTGCAGACGACACTCAAATTTATCTGCCTTTGAAACTGAGGGATTCAGATACACTGCAACCTTTATTTGAATGCCTAACTGACATAAAACGCTAGATGTCACTAAACTTTTAAATGTAAATGAATCCAAAACAGAGGTTATCGTCTTTGTCCCTCTGATAGGTATTATGTTCAACATCTAAATTTGGACCAGCTGTCTTGTTTTCAAAAAACGTGTGTTAAAAATGTAGGAGTTCTATTTGATGGCTCACTCAAATTTAATAAGCAGGTAAACTCGGTTGTAAAATCTAGCTTCTACCATCTAAGAGTTGTGGCAAAAGTAAAACCCTGGCTCTCCCGCAAAGATTGTGAAAAGGTAATCCATGCATTCGTTTCCACCCGACTTGATTACTGTAATTCCCTCTATGTGGGAATTAACCAAAGTTCGATCTCCCGACTTCAAATGGTGCAAAAACTCTGCGGCTAGACTTTTGTTGGGGGTACGTAAGCGTGATCATATTACTCATATTTTAATGTCTCTTCACTGGCTCCCTGTTCTCTATAGAATTAATTTTAAAATTATCTTATTGGTTTTTAAATCCTTAAACGGTTTGGCGCCTGTGTATTTGTCAAGTCTCCTGTTCATAAGCCATCGAGATCTCTCAGATCTTCAGAACACAGGCTGTTGACTGTTCCAAGGGCAAGACTAAAAATGAGAGGGGATCCTCCTCCGTTATTGCCCCCAAACTGTGGAATAGTCTCCCACTGTGTATTAGAACTGCTCAGACACTTTCTGATTTTAAATCCAAGCTAAAAACTCATCTTTTTTCTGTGGCTTTTAATGTAGTATAGAGACGGCAAAAGCTTTTTATTGTTGTGTGTTTGTTTTTCTTGTGTAAATGGTGCTATTATGAGATTGTAAAGCACTTTGGTCAACTCTGAGTTGTTTTAAATAGTGCTATAGAAATAGAAATAAACTTGACATTGGATAGAGTTTGTGATGATGGACGCATCCACCTCAGCGATGAAGGGGAGTTCAGGATTGGGATGAGCGAGGGTGAGAGCTGTACAGAAGGCTTTCTTTAGCTGGTTGAAGGCTTTAGTAGCATTGTGGTTCCAGGACATAGATTTGGGCTCATTGCGAAGCAAGGATGTGACTGGAGAACTGATCTTGCTATATTTGTTTATGAAACTTGAGGAAGTGTTGCAGCTTCTTGATAGATGATGGTTGTGGTCAGAGGTCTCAACAGGCGTTACCTTCCTCTGGTCCATCTGGATGTCATGTTGGTTGATGACATAACCGAGGAAGGGTATAATACGGAGAATGCAGAATACGGAGGGCTAGTTGGACAGCCCATACGGCATAACAAGGTACTCGTAGTGGCCTGATGGTGTAACGAATGCCGTCTTCTGCTAGTTCAACTGAGGGAGACAGGAAATAAACACAGGAACTGGGGACACAAAAGCTTAACCAAAACAGAATATAAACCTGACTATTGACTGCTGAGATTTTGCAAACTTTATATTCTTTTAATTTATATTCATTAAGTAATACACAACTGTACCCAAACCACACAGCACAGAATCCAACTGCTTAATCATTTTCATGCAGTCTAAATAAGTGAATTTGTATTTTGTTGCATAATGTTGCAATTTTATTATGCTGATGCTAATGTTGATCAGGCACTTAACCACAAATTGTTCCAGTGGTATTGTCCATGTAATAAGTTCTTGGTGCAATTCTTTAGCAAAATGAAATAACAAAAATAGGTTCTGATGACATGAAGCTTTCTCACTATTGCAGCATATTCACAGTTTAACTCAAACCATGTAGTTGTGATCTGTATTCTAGCGAGGGACTGTTCTCATCTGTATTCAGTTGAGACTGTTCCTGTTAGTGATCTATTCAGGGCGGTTGACGGTGTGATCCAAGGGGTGAATTCACTTCAGATAAACTCCCAACATATCTAGAAGTGTTAATCTGACTGGACAAGTGCACATTTCATCTGCTTTTAGGAGCAACAACAATAATGCGGGTCATTTGAAGCCATAAAGCTCATCAGCTGGTTCCTCCCCTCACTCCAGGCCCTCTCTCTCTCGCCCGCTCTCTGAAATGAATACTAGCTGGTGCTTAGATTTAATTGCATTGAGAGCGGCCCATCTTTTCGAAATTAATAAAGAGCAAATCCACATTAGGAGGAGATGAACAAAGCAGCAGCCCAAACAATGAGGTAATTCTTTACAAGAGTTCATTCTGTACACCAGCACTTCATCTGAATATGGACGTTAATGGAAAGGATTTACCTTTGGACTCTTTTTACATATTGTACATATTTAAATAAAACAACATATAATAGGTCAAGATGTAGTCCTTTTCAATTCAATCATTTTCCTCAGGGCTTGCTCTGTAATTGGATTGCATTTGCAAATGGAGTGGGGCTTCCGCACAACCGTCACATGACTTTGGATGAAACAAAGAAAAAATAAATTACTCGCAAGGACGACACATGAGGAGTTCACGTCCCACACTCCATAAATCGATGACATGAATGCTCTTCTCTTCAGTAAATCCTGGTAAAAAAAATTAAATAAACTGAAGAAATGCCTAAGGCTTTTAGTACATGACAGCACATCAGGACTATTTGATGAAATCATCACTATGAGATGTACGTTGTGCACTGAAAGCACATTGATGAAGAGAAATATATGTTTAAATATTGTGGACTGTAGTGTTTAATTCCCTTGTGAAAAAGAAGTGTGCTTAATTGTTTTGATTTGCACTTTTATTGCACTTTAAATCTTATCTATAATTTTTAAAACATAAATGTTTGTATATAATATTAATGAATTAAAAGGCCAATTAAGTGTACTTAGAGAGTACAATTTCATGACTATTTATTAACACACACTTTTAAAAAGTGCACTTTGTAATAATGTCAAGTTAAAAGTTTTACTTTTAAGTATATTTTTATTTAAATTATATTTTTCATTATGTTTTACTGATCATTTGTCATCCATTAAGAAAGCCTAATGTAGCAGATGTAAAGTACTTGATAATAATTTTAACTGTGGTGTGTTATTAAATTTGTGACCTGATCCAGCAAAATGAGTCACAGTGACCCAAATTAAAACATTGAGATTTTGGTATTAATGGAAAGAGGAGACCATAAGCTTTCAAATGATATCCTAGTCAAAGTCATACCTTCAATGGTTGTAAAGATATACACATTTGAATGCTTGTCTGCCCTCTTTTTCCAATTGAAAACATGAGAAAATCGCTTTTAAAGTTCCCTTTCGAGGGAACTCGCGATGCGTCGATGACGCTTTGGGAACGCCTTCGCGTGATTACCTCTGAAGCAGGTATGTCAACTAGTCCAATGGAATGAATGAATGAACGCCACGGGCGGGTGACGTCATTACCAGGAAAGGATAAGCACATCCGGTGCGTTACTCGCGTTAGCTTTTGTTCTTCAGCAAAGCGCTCTGTGTCAAAACTGTCTGTGAATATTTATTGTTGTCTGTCTGATATATACATATATATACAAACTATGGAAACAATTGCACAAACTCTGTGTTCTCCCTGCTCGCGTTATTTAACGAGTAGGGACACACACGAGCTTTGTGTGATGTGTTGGGAGAGGAGCATGCGGTATCAGCCTTGGCTGATTGCCAACATTGTGAGAAGCTTTCGCTTCGCTCCTGCCTGTCAATTTTCGAGGGAAGTGGCCAGGCTCGCGATTCTCAGGGTGCAGGACCCGCGTCTGCCGAGGCAGCACGGAGAATGCATTCCTGTGGATCGTAAATAGGATCTCTTTACGGGGTTGGAGACGGGTCCGCGGATCTTATCTCCTCCCTTTCCACGAGGGATCCATGCTCTCTCTCCGGTCTCGGAAGCCCGCGCTGCGGTCTCTTCCGCCCGGGGAGAGAGGTCAATGCTTCAGTGCTCTACCTCCGAGGAGGTAGATGTGCTGGGCATTGAAAGTAACAAAGCACAATCATGGGGGAAGTGGATTTGCCATCTCTTTCCCCAGCATATGAGAAATATATTTATATACACATATATAATAGTTTATACATATATAAAATAAATGTGTATATATAAAACAATAAAAATAAAATAAAGCTGGTGGAGGTGCTTACCAAGGCTGTAGATAAATTAAATATTTAATGGCCAGCAGAAATATGGGGGAGCTCGTCCTAAAAATAAAGAACGAGTTTCCTTCCCTCTATTTTTTCACCTCCATCACGGGGCCTTCCATTTTTTCCCGATCTGCACAGCGAGCTGTCTAGATCATGGAAAAAGCCTTACTCTTCTTGTCTTTTAGCCCCCAAGTTCATGTATATTCAGATATTAGGGGGTTAAGTGAGTATGGCTATGGGGCAATACCCCGGGTAGAACAGACGCTTGCTAGCTATCTGTCTCCCGGTTTAGTATCGTCCCTGAAGGCGTCGGCTTCTCTCACTAAACCATTAAAAAAAAAAAAATTATGTATATTTTTAATCTAGTCGGAAAAGCATTTACGGCAGTGGGTCTAGCAGGAGGCTGCTTGCACACTATAGCAGTGCTACAAGCATATCAGGCTGACCTGCTGGGGTATTTGGACAGAAGTGAGGGAGTTTGGCCAGATGGGGTTTGAGAACTTCGTCGGGCCACAGATTTATCTCTCAGGGATACTAAGGAGACTCGCGCCCTCTAAGGGGGGTTCGAAAACAGTCAGTTCGGGTGGTTCCTGCCAGTATGCTTCAGGCCCCCTAATCTGACTGTCTCAATTAGACCAGAGGCCAGCCTCGAGGGGCTGGTTCCCTTGGTAGATTTTCTGGCAGCGCAGAAGCTACTTCCGAATATATCTCTATGGGTCCTGCATTTAGTAGTAAGAGGCAGATTTGGTTCTCGTCCTCCAGGTTACAACGGGGTGTTGCTCACGTTAGTGCATCCCGAGCAGGCTCTGGTAATGGAGCAAGAGGTAAAGGCCCTGTTAGCAAACAAAGCTATAGAGCAGGTGTACTCACCCGACATTGCGTCGGTCTTTACAGTCGTTATCTCATTGTTCCAAAAAAGGATGGAAAACTGCATCACATACTAGATCTTCGTCTGTTGAAGTGTTTGGTGCTGGAACTCAAGTCCAAGATGCTGATACTCAAATAGATCGTGACTCAAATCAGATCCGAGGACTGGTTTGTCACGATAGATCTGAAAGACGCATACTTCCATATCTCCATCCTCCCTCAGCACAGGAGGTTCCTGAGGGTTTCTTTCAGGGGCAAAGAACACCAGTATCAGGCACTTCCTTTCGCTCTAGCTCTATCACCCCGCACATTCACGAAGCGCGTAGATGCAGCTCTGGCCCCGCCAGGCTGCATTGCATATGCATTCTGAATTGCATAGACGATTGGCTGATTCTAGCGGAATCAGAACAGTTAGCGGTTCGGCATCGAGATTTCGTCCTCGCTTATATGCGAAGGTTGGGGTTGAAGCTCAATGCCAAGAAGAGTGTGCTTCTCCAGTACAGAGGACCACTTTACTTGATGTGGTCTGGGACTCAGTCACGATGCAAGCCGTTCTGTCGCCCGCTCGTGTAGCTGGTATCCTTACTGCCACAAAAGAGCTAAAGCTAGGCCAGGCACACACTGTGAAACAGTTCGAGAGACTGTTAGGCCTCAGGGCAGCAGCGTCCATTGTGATACCCTTTGGCCTGCTGTACGTGAGACCTTTGCAGTGGTGGCTCAGGAACAGAGGGTTCTCCCCGAGGGGAAACCCATTCTGTATAATCAAGATCACGCGGCAGTATCCCCGCGCCTTGGTTATATGGACGAAACACTGGTTCTTGTCCCAGGTTCCGGTGTTGGGAGCTCTTTGCCATTGAGTTGCTATCTTGACAGATGCTTCCCTCACCAGCTGGGGAGCGGTATTGGAAGGCCGCTCAGCTCAGGGCTTGTGGAGGAGTCATCATCTCTCTTTGCACATGATTTACCTAGAGATGATGGTCGCCGTCAATGCATTGAGACATCTCCTCCCAGACCTGAGGGGCCATCATGTGTTGCTCTGAAACAGTGACTGTTAGGCCTCAGGGCAGCAGCGTCCAATGTGATTCTCTTTGACCTGCTTGACATGAGACCTTTACAGTGGTGGCTCAGGACCAGAGGGTTCTCCCCGGGGGGAAACCCACTCCATACGATCAAGATCACGCGGCAGTATCCCCGCACCTTGGTTATATGGAGGAAACTCTGGTTCTTGTCTCACAGACAACACATTGGTGCCCTCTTATTTTGGTCCCTCAAAAAAATACGCTATCTGAGGGCAGTGTATATTCCAGGGGGCCAGAATATTGGAGCAGACACCCTGTCGAGGCAGGGGCTGAGGCCAGGGGACTCCACTCTGAGGCGGTGGAGCAAATATGGGAGTTTTACGGCCAGGCAGAACATACGGTCTCAGCATACAACACACTGTCCACTCTAGTTTTCTCTCACTCAACCAGCCCCCTCGGGCTGCTCCCGCGGCGGTAAAATTCGGATCTGTATTTGCTGCCTTTTACCGCTAAGAGGCGCTACAATTACAGACTTTGACAGGTGTCCGTTTATTCTCTCTATTGTGTAATCTAACGCCGCGCCGCGGCTCATTCAGAGCGATTGAAAGCTGGTAACAGATGAATTCAAGTGAAACATAAACGAATTCATAATCACAATACTGAAATTAAATTGAATAAATAGTGAAAACATTACAACAGAAATATATTAGGCTCTCAATGAGGCTCTGGAAGAGCATAAGACGAATTTTAATAGCTTTCAGATGGTAGCTCAGTGGTTAACGCTACAACATGAGTGTAAAGATAGTTTGCGGTTTGATCTTCAGATTTCGTTTCGCTGTGGTCCCGCAGTGCGGTGTCGTAGACATGCAAATAATATCTCATGTCGTTATTTATGATTTGTGAATTCGTGTAACGGTGTTACTCCGGTCCGAAATCAGTTTTTTTATTTTTTTTTATTTTAATTTTAAATTGGGTATAGCTCCAAAAATCGATCACTTAGAAGTCTGAACCCAGTGTCATCTTGACATGCTAGATTTGTGAATTTTTTCACAGCAAAGCTCTTGTCTGTAAACCGGTCGCTAAGTCCGGTTAGACAGGAATGTGGAAAATAGGCGTTTTTAATGTTTAACAATGTATAATGACAATTTATAATAAAAATAAACACCGCTGGTTTACAAAAACACTTGTTTTAGATTGAGCCTGATTTGTGAAAACTTTCACAGATCAGTTTGGGTCAGTTAACCTTTCCCTGAGTGGTTAACTTGGTCATTCTGATTTGTGAAAACTTTCACAGATCAGTTTGGGTCAGTTAACCCTTCCATGAGTGTTTAACTTGGTCATTCTGATTTGTGAAAACTACCGTAGGTCACTTTGGGTCAGTTAACCCTTCCCTGAGTGGTTAACTTGATCAATCTGATTTGTGAAAACTTTCACAGATCAGTTTGGGTCAGTTAACCCTTCCCTGAGTGGTTAAATTGGTCAATCTGATTTGTGAAACCTTTCACAGATCAGTTTGGGTCAGTTAACCCTTCCCTGAGTGGTTAACTAGGTCAATCTGATTTGTGAAAACTTTCACAGGTCAGTTTGGGTCAGTTAACCCTTCCCTGAGTGTTTAACTAGGTAAATCTTATTTGTGAAAACTACCGTAGGTCAGTTTGGGTCAGTTAGCCCTTTCCTGAGTGGTTAACTAGATCATTCTGATTTGTGAAAACGTCTCAGGTTACGTATGTAACCCTGGTTCCCTGATAGGGAACGAGACGCTGCGTTTGAGACGCGGTGGGAACGCTCTGCGTGATTACGTCGTGAAGCACGTGTAAAATCAGTCCAATGGAATCCCACTACGACATAGGTGACGTCATAGACCAGGAAACTATAAAGCAGCCCTGAAATCAGATCGCGACAGCTTCTGAAAAACCTGAAGCAAGTCGATCAGGGCATGCAGGAAGTATGGCAGGCAAACGCAGCGTCTCGTTCCCTATCAGGGAACCAGGGTTACATACGTAACCTGAGACGTTCCCTTTCAAGGGAACTCGAGCTGCGTTTGAGACGCGGTGGGAACCCTATACCCACTACGCCATAGTGACAAATGCCCGTTCTATGTGAAGTCCTTGCGCACACTAAGAAGCAAGCAACCTCGCCCCAGGAGTGGAGAGGTCAAGGTCATAAAACCTGACAAATGTATGCGGAGAGGACCATCCTGCCGCACTACACACATCAAGAAACTCACACATTCGGGAAACTCCCGAAATTAAGGCCATAGAGGCCGCAATACTCCAAGTAGAATGGGCCCGTACAGCCATAGGTGAAGGCTGTCCGGCCGCTTCATAAGCTAATGAAATAGCCTCGACTATCCATTTACTCATAACCTGTTTAGTTGCAGGGCATCCTCTCTTGAGTGACCCAAAACAAACGAATAGTTGCTCAGATTTACGCCACAGGGCAGCTCTGTGAACGTAGGCATCTAAAACCCGGACTGGACATAACAGGTTAAGCTGTTCCTGATCTGGGGTATTAAAGGGTGGAGGATAAAAAGGCCTGCCACACTATTGGGCCCCCAACATTTAGTGGGACCTTAGGAATATAACCCGGTCTAGGGTAGAGGAATGCTTTCACCATACCAGGTGCAAATTCCAGACATGGAGGAGCAACCGACAGAGCATGTAAATCACCAATTCTCTTGATAGACGAAATAGCAAGGAGAAGTATAGTCTTTAGAGTGAGGAATTTTTCTGAAACCTGGGCTCGAAGGGAGCCAAGGCCAGACCCTCAAGTACAATGGCCAAATCCCAAGCCGGTGCTCTAGATTGCCGTGCATGCCTGAGCCTCAATGTACCACGGAGAAAACAAATAATAAGAGGATCTCTCCCAAGAGAAGAAGCCCCGCGAGGGGTGATAAGCAGATATAGCCACTACGTACACCTTTAAGGTGGAGGGAGATAATCTAGCAGAGAAATGGTCTTGTAGGAAATCGAGAACTGTACCAACCGGGCAGTTAACAAGATTTAAAAAACGTTCTCCACGCCATGTAGAGAACAGTTTCCATTTCAATGTACATAGTTTTCTCGTGGAAGGAGCTCTGGATTGAAGGACGGTCTCAACGACCTCAGTCGAGAGACCTGATTCTATGAGCTGGGCCCCCTCAGAGGCCAAGCCCACCGTTTCCACAACTCCGTTTAACCCTTTTCTATTATGTGCAGGACCCATAGAGAAATATTTGGCAGAAGTTTCCACACTGCCAGAAATTCCGATAAGGGAACCAGTCTCTCGAGACTGGCCTCTGGATTTGATTGAACAATCATTTCGGTGCCCTGAAGCGGCGAACCGGCAGGGAACAACCGAACTGACCATTCTACAACCCTCCTCAGAGGATTGCACGGGGACGCTGACACCTCGGCGCCCTGAAGCGGCGAACCGGCAGGGAACGACCGAACTGGCAGCGCTGCGACCCTCCTCAGAGAGTCGCACCCCAGAGGGCACCGAGGAGAAACGATTTCTCAAAACCGTCCCTCTTTTTTTTTTTATTCGACAGGACTTCTTGTCTAAGCTTTATCAGAGATGACGACAGTCCTCAGATCTTACCTCTAACTAGCTTAGTTCCTACGACCCTCCTCGGAGGATCATAGGAAAAAGCAGGCACCTCGGCACCCTGAAACGGCGAACCGGCAGGGAGACCGAACTGACTGCTCTACGACCCTCCTCGGAGGATCGCATGGGGACGCTGACACCTCGGTGCCCTGAACGGCGAACCGGCAGGGAACAACCTAACTGGCAGCGCTGCGACCCTCCTCAGAGAGTCGCACCCCAGAGGGCGCCGAGGAGAAACGATTTCTCAAAACCGTCCCTACCCGGAGGGGACCACCCTTAGAAGCCTCGGCATCAGGTCTTCTTCTTTGCACTCTATGCCAGTTTCAGGAATATAGATTAGTGAGGAAGAAACTTCTGGAACGCCGCTGAAAGGATTAGTTTTCTTGAAAGCGGAGCATCCAGAAGAACAGACATTTTTATTTTTATCTTTCTTTTTCTTTATTTTTATATCAGAAAAACGTATACATATAAACATATATATATATATTCTCGAATAGAGTAAATGCTGACATCCTCACATTCATCTATGTCCTTAAATACTTTACCCACCAGTACTGCCTAATAAAATTAATTTATTATTAAAGATGGCTGGTGGGTAACGTCGGGGTTAAAAATGATGACGCCGACTCGGGAGAGAGAAAGCTCGCAAGCGTCTCTATAATCCAAGGCACTGTCATACCATGATACTTAATACCCATAACATTACTCTAGTTAGACGTTTGGGTATTAAACACATAAAATAGAAACCGGTTTATTCCACGATCTCAACACCTCAGTGTGGAGATAGGGAAAAACCAGTAGTCCCCGACGAGGAGGCTGAGATACAGAGTTTTCCTGTTTTTTAGATATATTTCATCTAATAAACTCTTTTTATTTTCACTCTCATAATGTTCAGCTGTCCAGTAAATATTTAACTAGCAACAGCATTAGAAAAACCTCCTTTTAAAAGCTCCTCTTTATTCAACAGAGTTATGAGCTGCCTATTTATTGAACAATCAAACATCTGCCTTTTTCTTAATATTTTTATTTGTTTTGTTCACTTTTTCTTAACAAAACACTAACGATACCAATTCCTCGGAACTGGAAATCGCAGCACACTGGATCTGCAGGTGAAAGCTGAGATAGGGCGGGGCCCGTCCCAACCCACGCTGTCAGATCCGTTTGCGAACCCCAAAATGCGAGTTGCCGCCGTGTCTAGGCAACAGCGGGACCCGCGCGGAGAGCGCGAACCGAACCGTCCTCCTCAAAGAATGATCGGCGAGAGCGGAGCGTCTTCATAGATAGACTCATACAATGCTCACAATCAGCCCCCTCGAGGACTGACTGGGCATGCTCCACTCCCAAACAAGCAACACAAAGCTGATGTGTGTCCCCACCCATAATATAACGAGGGCAGGGAACAACACACCGTCTATAATCTTGCTTGCTCGCCATAATAATGATAGATATATTGGGCTTGACAGACAACAATAAATAGACAAGGACAGATATACAGAGAGCGCTTGCTGAAGGTACAGAAGCTGTCGCGGTCTGATTTCAGGGCTGCTTTATAGTTTCCTGGTCTATGACGTCACCTTTGTCGTAGTGGGATTCCATTGGACTGATTTTACACGTGCTTCACGACGTAATCACGCAGAGCGTTCCCACCGCGTCTCAAACGCAGCTCGAGTTCCCTTGAAAGGGAACTACCGTAGGTCAGTTTGGGTCAGTTAACCCTTCCCTGAGTGGTTAACTAGATCAATCTGAACCCAATCTGATTTGTGAAACCTTTCACAGATCAGTTTGGGTCAGTTAACCCTTCCCTGAGTGGTTAACTAGGTCAATCCGATTTGTGAAAACTTTCACAGGTCAGTTTTGGTCAGCTAACCGTTTCCCTGAGTGGTTAACTTGGTCATTCTGATTTGTGAAAACTTTCACAGATCAGTTTTGGGTCAGTTAACCCTTCCATGAGTGTTTAACTTGGTCATTCTGATTTGTGTAAACTACCGTAGGTCAGTTTGGGTCAGTTAACCCTTCCCTGAGTGGTTAACTTGATCAATCTGATTTGTGAAAACTTTCACAGATCAGTTTGGGTCAGTTAACCATTCCCTGAGTGGTTAAATTGGTCAATCTGATTTGTGAAACCTTTCACAGATCAGTTTGGGTCAGTTAACCCTTCCCTGAGTGGTTAACTAGGTCAATCCGATTTGTGAAAACTTTCACAGATCAGTTTGGGTCAGTTAACCCTTCCCTGAGTGTTTAACTAGGTCAATCTGATTTGTGAAAACTTTCACAGGTCAGTTTGGGTCAGTTAACCCTTCCCTGAGTGTTTAACTAGGTAAATCTGATTTGTGAAAACTACCGTAGGTCAGTTTGGGTCAGTTAGCCCTTCCCTGAGTGTTTAACTAGGTCAATCTGATTTGTGAAAACTACCGTAGGTCAGTTTGGGTCAGTTAACTCTTCCCTCGAGTGGTTAACTAGGTCAGTCTGATTTTTGAAAACTTTCACAGATCAGTTTGGGTCAGTTAACCCTTCCCTGAGTGGTTAACTTGGTCATTCTGATTTGTGAAAACCTTCACAGGTCAGTTAAGGTCAGTTAACCCTTCCCTGAGTGGTTAACTAGGTCAATCTGATTTGTGAAAACTTTCACAGATCAGTTTGGGTCAGTTAACCTGTTTCCCTAAATGGTTAACTTGGTCATTCTGATTTGTGAAAACCTTCACAGGTCAGTTAACCGTTTCCCTGAGTGGTTAACTTGGTCATTCTGATTTGTGAAAACTTTCACAGGTCAGTTTGGGTCAGTTAACCATTCCCTGAGTGGTTAACTAGGTCAATCTGATTTGTGAAAACCTTAACTGACCCAAACTGATCGGTGAAAGTTTTCACAAATCAGAATGACCTAGTTAACCACTCAGGGAAGGGTTAACTGACCGAAACTGACCTACGGTAGTTTCCACAAATCAAAATGACCATGTTAACCACTCAGGGAAGGGTTAACTGACCCAAACTGATCTGTGAAAGGTTTCACAAATCAGAATGACCTAATTAAACACTCAGGGAAGGGTTAACTGACACAATCTGACCTACGGTAGTTTTCACAAATCAGAATGACCAAGTTAACCACTCAGGGAAGGGTTAACTGACCCAAACTGACCTGTGAAAGTTTTCACAAATCAGAATGACCAAGTTAACCACTCAGGGATGGGTTAACTGACCCAAACTGATCTGTGAAAGTTTTCACAAATCAGATTGACCTAGTTAACCACTCAGGGAAGAGTTAACTGACCCAAACTGACCTACGGTAGTTTCCACAAATCAGATTGACCTAGTTAAACATTCAGGGAAGGGTTAACTGACCCAAACTGACCTGTGAAAGTTTTCACAAATCAGATTGACCTAGTTAACCACTAAGGGAAGGGTTAACTGATCCAAACTGATATGTGAAAGTTTTCACAAATCAAAATGACCATGTTAACCACTCAGGGAAGTGTTAACTGACCCAAACTGACCTACGGTAGTTTCCACAAATCAGATTGATCTAGTTAAACACTCAGGGAAGGGCTAACTGACCCAAACTGATCTGTGAAAGTTTTCACAAATCAGAATGACCAAGTTAACCACTCAGGGAAGGGTTAACTGACCCAAACTGATCTGTGAAAGTTTTCAAAAATCAGAATGACCAAGTTAACCACTCAGGGATGGGTTAACTGACCCAAACTGATCTGTGAAAGTTTTCACAAATCGGATTGACCTAGTTAACCACTCAGGGAAGGGTTAACTGACCCAAACTGATCTGTGAAAGTTTTCACAAATCAGAATGACCTAGTTAAAAACTCAGGGAAGGGTTAACTGACCCAAACTGACCTACGGTAGTTTTCACAAATCAGATTGACCTAGTTAAACACTCAGGGAAGGGTTAACTGACCCAAACTGACCTGTGAAAGTTTTCACAAATATGAATGACCAAGTTAACCACTCAGGGAAGGGTTAACTGACCCAAACTGACCTGTGAAAGTTTTCACAAATCAGAATGACCAAGTTAACCACTCAGGGATGGGTTAACTGACCCAAACTGACCTGTGAAAGTTTTCACAAATCAGAATGACCAAGTTAACCACTCAGGGATGGGTTAACTGACCCAAACTGATCTGTGAAAGTTTTCACAAATCAGAATGACCAAGTTAACCACTCAGGGAAGGGTTAACTGACCCAAACTGACCCGTGAAAGTTTTCACAAATCAGAATGACCAAGTTAACCACTCAAGGAAGGGTTAACTGACCCAAACTGACCTGTGAAAGTTTTCACAAATCGGATTGACCTAGTTAAACACTCAGGGAAGGGTTAACTGACCCAAACTGACCTGTGAAAGTTTTCACAAATCGGATTGACCTAGTTAACCACTCAGAGAAGGGTTAACTGACCCAAACTGATCTGTGAATGTTTCCACAAATCAGATTGACCTAGTTAACCACTCAGGGAAGAGTTAACTGACCCAAACTGACCTACGGTAGTTTCCACAAATCAGATTGACCTAGTTAAACACTCAGGGAAGGGTTAACTGACCCAAACTGACCTGTGAAAGTTTTCACAAATCAGATTGACCTAGTTAACCACTCAGGGAAGGGTTAACTGACCCAAACTGACCTGTTAAAGTTTTCACAAATCAGAATGACCTAGTTAACCACTCAGGGAAGGGTTAATTGACCCAAACTGACCTGTGAAAGTTTTCACAAATCAGAATGACCTAGTTAACCACTAAGGGAAGGGTTAACTGATCCAAACTGATCTGTGAAAGTTTTTACAAATCAAAATGACCATGTTAACCACTCAGGGAAGGGTTAACTGACCCAAACTGACCTGTGAAAGTTTTCACAAATCAGAATGACAAAGTTAACCACTCAGGGATGGGTTAACTGACCCAAACTGATCTGTGAAAGTTTTCACAAATCGGATTGACCTAGTTAACCACTCAGGGAAGGGTTAACTGACCCAAACTGATCTGTAAATGTTTCCACAAATCAGATTGACCTAGTTAACCACTCAGGGAAGAGTTAACTGACCCAAACTGACCTACGGTAGTTTCCACAAATCAGATTGACCTAGTTAAACACTCAGGGAAGGGTTAACTGACCCAAACTGACATGTGAAAGTTTTCGCAAATCAGATTGACCTAGTTAACCACTCAGGGAAGGGTTAACTGACCCAAACTGATCTATGAAAGTTTTCACAAATCAGAATGACCTAGTTAACCACTCAGGGAAGGGTTAACTGACCCAAACTGACCTGTGAAAGTTTTCACAAATCAGAATGACCTAGTTAACCACTAAGGGAAGGGTTAATTGATCCAAACTGATCTGTGAAAGTTTTTACAAATCAAAATGACCATGTTAACCACTCAGGGAAGGGTTAACTGACCCAAACTGATCTGTGAAAGTTTTCACAAATCAGAATGACCTAGTTAAATACTCAGGGAAGGGTTAACTGACCCAAACTGACCTACGGTAGTTTTCACAAATCAGATTGACCTAGTTAAACACTCAGGGAAGGGTTAACTGACCCAAACTTATCTGTGAAAGTTTTCACAAATCAAAATGACCATGTTAACCACCCAGGGAAGGGTTAACTGACCCAAACTGATCTGTGAAAGTTTTCACAAATCAGAATGACCTAGTTAAGCACTCAGGGAATGGTTAACTGACCCAAACTGACCTACGGTAGTTTTCACAAATATTGACCTAGTTAAACACTCAGGAAAGGGTTAACTGACCCAAACTGACCTGTGAAAGTTTTCACAAATCAAAATGACCAAGTTAACCACTCAGGGATGGGTTAACTGACCCAAACTGATCTGTGAAAGTTTTCACAAATCGGATTGACCTAGTTAACCACTCAGGGAAGGGTTAACTGATCCAAACTGATCTGTGAAAGGTTTCACAAATCAGATTGACCTAGTTAACCACTCAGGGAAGGGTTAATTGACCCAAACTGACCTACGGTAGTTTTCACAAATCAGAATGACCAAGTTAACCACTCAGGGAAACGGTTAACTGACCCAAACTGATCTGTGAAAGTTTTCACAAATCAGAATGACCATGTTAACCACTCAGATAAGGGTTAACTGACCTAAACTGACCTATGGTAGTTTTCACAAATCAGAATGACCAAGTTAACCACTCAGGGAAGGGTTAACTGACCCAAACTGATCTGTGAAAGTTTTCACAAATCAGATTGACCTAGTTAACCACTCAGGGAAGAGTTAACTGACCCAAACTGACCAACGGTAGTTTCTACAAATCAGATTGACCTAGTTAACCACTCAGGGAAGGGTTAACTGACCCAAACTGACCTACGGTAGTTTTCAAAAATCAGAATGACCAAGTTAACCACTCAGGGAAACGGTTAACTGACCCAAACTGACCTGTGAAAGTTTTCACAAATCAGATTGACCTAGTTAACCACTCAGGGAAGGGTTAACTGACCCAAACTGATCTGTGAAAGTTTTCACAAATCAGATTGACCTAGTTAACCACTCAGGGAAGGGTCAATTGACCCAAACTGATCTGTGAAAGTTTTCACAAATCAGAATGACCTAGTTAACCACTCAGGGAAGGGTTAACTGACCAGAACTGATCTGTGAAAGTTTTCACAAATCAGAATGACCAAGTTAACCACTCAGGGAAACGGTTAACTGACCCAAACTGATCTGTGAAAGTTTTCACAAATCAGAATGACCATGTTAACCACTCAGATAAGGGTTAACTGACCTAAACTGACCTATGGTAGTTTTCACAAATCAGAATGACCAAGTTAACCACTCAGGGAAGGGTTAACTGACCCAAACTGATCTGTGAAAGTTTTCACAAATCAGATTGACCTAGTTAACCATTTAGGGAAGAGTTAACTGACCCAAACTGACCAACGGTAGTTTCTACAAATCAGATTGACCTAGTTAACCACTCAGGGCAGGGTTAACTGACCCAAACTGACCTACGGTAGTTTTCACAAATCAGAATGACCAAGTTAACCACTCAGAGAAACGGTTAACTGACCCAAACTGACCTGTGAAAGTTTTCACAAATCAGATTGACCTAGTTAACCACTCAGGGAAGGGTTAACTGACCCAAACTGATCTGTGAAAGTTTTCACAAATCAGATTGACCTAGTTAACCACTCAGGGAAGGGTCAACTGACCCAAACTGATCTGTGAAAGTTTTCACAAATCAGAATGACCTAGTTAACCACTCAGGGAAGGGTTAACTGACCCAAACTGATCTGTGAAAGTTTTCACAAATCAGGCTCAATCTAAAACAAGTGTTTTTTTAAACCAGCGGTGTTCGTGTTTATTATAAATTGTTATTATACATTGTTAAACATTACAAAAGCCTATTTTCCACATTTCTGTCTAACCGGACTTAGCGACCGGTTTACAGACAAGAGCTTCGCTGTGAAAAAATTCACAAATCTAGCATGTCAAGATGACACTGGGTTCAGACTTTTAAGTGACCGACTTTTGGAGCTATACCCAATTTAAAATTAAAATTCAGAAGAAAAAAAAAAACTGATTTCGGACCGGAACACCGTTACACGAATTCACAAATCATAAATAACGACATGAGATATTATTTGCATGTCTACGACACCGCACTGCGGGACCACAGCGAAACGAAATCTGAAGATCAAACCGCAAACTATCTTTACTCCGGTGAGTGAGCGTCAGAAAATGAAAATAATGATGCTTGTCTTTAATCTGCTAAATTATTGTTTTGTGAATCATTCACGAAATTGAGTTGACTGACAGTGATACCTGGCCATAGCAACGGGAGAAATTTTCAAAACAGATCCATATTGAACAAATCAGAAAAGACTGATTTTCTTTGCCTCTCTCTCGCGCTTGATCTTGCTCTTTTTAGCAAGTTTATTTTGTCTCCCTCCCTCCAAAAAAAAACCTGTTACAAATGATTTAGCCTTTGTTGCTTCAAAGACAAAGCATGCCTTGTTGAATTCACTTTACAATAAAACGAGGTTGATCGCGAATTAAAGAGCTCTGTATCTGCTGTGGCATGAACGTGTTTCGTCGACAGTTCATGTTTAGATAATGCCAGATTGTTAACAATCATACACACTGCTCAAACATTCTAAAACTCTAGAAAAACCAGTTGAAACAACTGGATTGAACACTTTAATTGAATTTTTTTGTGAAAAAACTTTAAATACAAATATACAATATTTATAATTTAATAAGACAATATCCTACATCTCCATATGAAAGACGAACATTAACACTTATTGTGCACGCACAATAAAGCCACTGTCCCTCCAACCCCCCCACAGGCTCTCTGAGTCTGAGACTGACACACACACACACCCCACCCCACCCCACCCCACCCCACCCCACCCCACCCCACAGGCTCTCTGAGTCTGAGACTGACTTAAAACAAAAAGAAGTCGCAATTCACACTTAAACACTTAAGCATTACAGTTATGCATTAGACTATTAAAGTGTTGATAATGAAGGAATTACATAATGTAAGCTACATGTAGTGATATTTCTGTCATGAAACTTTATTACTAAATATTTCATTTCAATAATTCATTCAATTTTAATAAGTTGTTCTTTTTTATTCAAATAAACCTCGAACCACAGTGTTTCGTTGTGCTGCTGTTAAACTAGGCCTAAATAACATTTATAAAATCATTATGAACTTACATGAAACAATATTGCAACATTTCGACAAATAAATTATTGATAAATAAATTATAAATACTGCTTTTGAAATTACGATTGGTATTATTATACAGATGTCATTCTGTTGGATACTATTGGCAATTTTATTTAATAAATATAAGCAAAAACTATATGGTGTAACAGAGTTTTAGAACTAGACAAATCTCTCTGCATTAATAATAGGATATAAAATGCATTAATAGGCTTATGTAAAATTTACAAAAGCCCCAAATTTGTTCGGGATTTGAACCCATGTCATCTAAATGATCGAACCGTAAGTTCTACCACTCGGCCATGAATTTAACTCTTTGTGAAATGACCAAACGTTTGTTTCTCCAGTGTGTTCGTTCACATGAGCGAGAAAACGTTTAAATCGTTAGCATATTGTAGACCTTTTACAGTTTTAAAAGATGATATATTATCTGTACGACCAAAAATTACGGAGTAGGCTAGCCTTCTAAGTTATTTTAGCTGTTATGAGAAAAAATAAATTCAAGTGAAAGCGCCGCCGCGTTTGTCGAACTCTATAGTTCAACATGTCAGAATAAAACCCAATTTTAGAACAATGCGTAGCGCCTCTCGGTGTGCCAAAACACTTAATTATTAACATCAATATTTCGTTCAAAAACATCTCAAAACGCTTTGTGACATTTTGAAAAGCCGTGAATGTATTAAGGCCACTGGAACCAGGATCGTACGCTAACAGAAACGCGCTGCATGTTATCTCTCAATACAGGAGCAGAAGCGCCGGTTCATATTGTAGGCTATAATGTTTGTTGTTTAAACGTGCGTGTTGCATATTTTAAAAAATATATAATATATTTGATATGGTGTATAGGTGAATTAGGCTAGCATTGATTACTGTGGAGGGGGAAATCCCCCACCAGCAAATCGCACCTTGTTACACAACCATGTTTTTAAAAACTCTTTCTGTAGCCTATATGGAACCCCATGAAGTTTTTTTTTTTATATATATTTTTTTAACAGAACTGCTTTTGAAATTACGATTGGAATTATTATACAGATTGATATAAATTCAGTCAATCTATTGGATAATATTTGTTCCTTTGTGTAAAATGGAAATGCATGGAAATTGTATTTTATAAATCAGTGTTTCTCAACCTCTCCTGCAGGGACCCCCTGACAGGACATGTTTATGTTTTAACCCTAAAATGGCACACCTGATTCAATTAATTAAAGGCTCAAAGGCTTAATGTGTAGCTGACTAATTGAATCAGGTGTGCCATTTCAGGGTTAAAACAAAAACATGTCCTGTCAGGGGGTCCCTGCAGGAGAGGTTGAGAAACACTGTTATAAATAGTCGGGATTTGAACCCGTGTCATCTAAATTACAGAAACCACTTATGTTCTACCACTCGACCACGACTTTTCTCACTGAGAATTGCCCAGAACTTCGGTTGTTCATCAGTCAGTGTGCGCGCACACGAGAGAAGCGCTCTTTTAATCCTCTCATTTCTCAATAGTTTAGCGTTATTGCACCTAATTTATTTCCACTGACTGCGAGAGAGGCCTATTTTAACTTTTGATTCATAAAATGTTCTCCTCTAAAAGTTTGATATATTCTGTTTAAATGTAGGCTTACTTTTACTTAATTAAGTTTTGCTTTCGTTAAATTTAACCGTATCTGTTGTAGGCTAAATTATTTTTATTTTTATTATTTGTTGTTCTAAAAGTTTGTTCTATTCTGTTTCGTTTGTTTATTTTTATTTAATTTTTTACATATTCAATCAGTCTCACTCTTGTTTTTTTTTTACAAGACCTTGTGCTGTGTTTTTTAATAAACAGATACAAACAGAGATATATAGCCTAATAGTTCGTACAAATAAACGTCTATATGTATAGGCTACTATGTATACTATAAATTGTATGATCGTTTGTTTAAATAACAAATTGTCTGTCTTTAATTAATAATACAATTATTACTTTAACATGCAGTTTCAGCTTCACCAAATCTTTGTTTGTTTCATTATTATAGCCTACAGAAAATGCAAATAGCGCTTGTTTTAATTTTTCATGTTTGTTGCTTATTTGGAAATTGCCATAGTTGTAGTATTACACTTACGTTTCAAAATGCGGCAATTGCGGCTGTTTTGCTAAATGTCCCTTTGCGCCACCTGGCGACCATTTCGCGAACGACTTTGAAATGCGACTAGTTTATTTTTGCCGCGGCATGAGTCGCGGCGGTAATAGGCATTCTGGTTGGCTACCTACTGTATATTCACTATTTCGAGAGTTTTTCACTTCTTGGTGTTACCAGTGTCAGTGGAATCCGGTTAACTGTTCAGTAAACACAGTATTTGAGTTTCTGCAAGAACGCTTTGTATCAGGTCTATTTCCTTCCACGCTTAAGGTATACGTGGCGGCCATTGCGGCTTTCCACGCCCTGGTGGGTGGTAAATTTTTGGGTCGAGACCCCCTGATAACTCGTTTCCTTCGTGGCACTTTGAGGCTGAGGCCTGCAACTTGCACTAGGGTGCCGGCTTGGGACCTTGCAATAGTTCTAGAAGGCCTATCTGGGGCTCCCTTTGAGCCCTTAGATTTGGTCTCAGAGAAGTTCTTTCTTTTAAGACTATTTTCTGCTAGCTATTTCGTCCCTCTAAGAGTCGAGACCTTCAGGCCCTTTCGGTCCCCACCTGCCTTGAGTGCACAGGGGATGGCCAAGGCAATCTTAGCTCAAACATGGATATGTTCCTAAGGTGCCTACCATTATTCCGAGGCCTATTGTGCTGCAGGTTTCTGTCCTCCCCCGTTTATCGGACCAGGAAAAGCTGAACCTTTTGTGCCCAGTGTGAGCACTGGACACTTATGTTCATCGGACTTCTTTGTCTAGAAAATCCAACCTATTGGGCAAATAGATAGTCGAGACTATTCTTCTTGCTTGTGAGTCCTCTGGCTAACCATTTGGTGGTCAGGGCTCATTCCACTAGGAGTATGGCTTCTAAGCTTTATTATATGGAGTTCTCTCCAAGACGTTTGTGATGCGGCGGGCTGGTCCTCACCGCTCATATTCGTGAGGTTTTACAGCTTGGACCTGGATGCTGCCCCAGGTGCTTTTTACTTAGTTTGCCGACAGTTGTATCATCTGGCATTTTGTAAGTACGGCGTATTGGGTATTCTCGTTCCCAAAGCGTCATCGACGCATCGCGAGTTCCCTCGAAAGGGAACGTCTCAGGTTCCGACTGTAACCCTAGTTCCCTGAGAAGGGAACGAGACGATGCGTCGCCCTGCCATACTTCCTGCATCCCTGCGATCGACTTTGTTTCGGCACTAGAAGCTAACGCGAGTAACGCACCGGATGTGCTTATATCCTTTCCTGGTCATGACGTCACCCGCCCGTGGCGTTCATTCATTCATTCCATTGGACTAGTTGACATACGTGCTTCAGAGGTAATCACGCGAAGGCATTCCCAAAGCGTCATCGATGCATCGTCTCGTTCCCTTCTCAGGGAACTAGGGTTACAGTCGTAACCTGAGACGTTTTTTGCCCGTTTTTTGTTGATATCTTTCAAAATCCATTGCATTTAAAGGGATAAACTATTTATTTTACAGCTTAATTTGACCAAAGACATTAATATATATATATATATATATATATATATATATATATATATATATATATATATATATATAAATGCAATTAAACCAGGCTGAAGCTCAATTTATTTCAAAGTTTTTATTTGAATAAATAATTTAAAAATACCTTTTACAAAAATTTACTAAAATCAGAAAGATTGAACAGAGGTGCTACATTTTTGCTTGAGAGAGAGAGTGTGTGTGTGTGTGTGTGTGTGTGTGTGTGTGTGTGTGTGTGTGTGTGTGTGTGTGTGTGTGTGTGTGTGTGTGTGTGTGTGTGTGTGTGTGTGTGTGTGTGTGTGTGTGTGTGTGTGTGTGTGTGAGAAAGTGAGAGAGGCAGAGAGAGAAACAGAAAACAAGGAAACAGAGAACAAATAATGCTAGTCTATGCAATCATATCTTTATTTAGGCTAGTTGACAATAACAGTGTAACAAATTCATAACGGAGATACCAAAAGTTAAATATTGGGTTAATCAAACACATTGTAATGGATTCTCCTTGCAGATAAATAGCTACACTCACACAATAATTGCACACTCACATCCATACACAGTAAATACACTCACTCAGATTCAAATTTGACATTAAATTCACATTTCTGCTCTTTATTTCTTCTAAGCTGGGCAGGGAGAGGGACAACTTAATTTCTCAACTGGCGGTTTTGGGCAAATCTCACCGATATTTTTGTACAGATAAAGGCCATTGCACACTGAGTCTGAAATTCGCATCCGAAATTTTAGCACGTTAAAAAAAAATCGACCTCACGTTATGTCAATCACGCTTGCACACTACGAAACTTTCATCCGTTATATAAAAAAATCGCAAGTTTTTCGCGTCCGTAGCAAGCAGTTGGAATGGTGTTTTGACAATTCGGAGCCACCGAATCACGAATACGATAAAACGCATACGAAAAAAAACTCAGTGTGCAATGGCCAGGGGGCTTGATGACGCTTTGGCAAATTTGCTCTCTTTTGACAGCGACATTTCTCAAATTAATAATATTTAATCTTTCTGAGGAGATCTGCTAGCTTGTTTACACAGAGCGCTCGCTGCGAGTCTGACAGGAGGGTGGCTGGACCAATCGCGTGCCGGTCAGTCGAAACAGCTTCCCATCGACAAATGATCAGCATTTGTGTACATTTCTAAGCTTTTTGTTTGATGTTTCAGGGGATACCCGGGAAATTAATTTAAATACCTTTACTCAATTATCTGGACTACGAAACTTTGGGAGATTATTTTTGAATGTCTGTTCTTTGAAATTAGCCAAAAAAAATAAAATATTATTTTATATTAATATATTCATAATATATTACAATGATTATTTCATTGTTTTTCCACATAATCGGCCCACATCTTAAAATGGAACGTTGCGACTTCCGACTCATTTCGCCAGATCGGGTCACATATTATATTTAAAGTTAATATATTATAAATGTACTAAATTGCATGGATTTTAAAATGATTTCATTATGTTCTTGAGGTTTACTTATAATGTTAATACAAAATGTTGTAATATATATATATATATATATATATATATATATATATATATATATATATATATATATATATATATATATATATATATATATCAGGGATAACCATCTTCATCTGTACAGTCAACAGAGCCGAAGCACAACCAAAACAATGTTCTTCTGCAAAATGCATGCAGTTTTGTTTTTTAATTTCTAGAGGGCCAAAGGTTACACAGTGTACCTTTAATAAATACTCCAGCATTCCCACAACACACTGAATATAAAGTGAAATTTATATACATGTGCTAACATTATGAAATTATGATACTTTAGTCGAGTCAAGTCACCTTCATTTATATAGCGCTTTTAACAATATGGATTGTTTCAAAGCAGCTTTACAGTGATAATAGGAAATTAAAGTAACAGAGATTGTTTTGGCTTTACAGCAGCTCTAGAATGAAGATATTGTCCAGCTAAAGTTATTTTTGATTGATTCACTTCCATATTAACTTTACATGAAAAACTGTGAAAAAATGTCATTCCCAGAAGTCTCTTTGTTACTGTTTATTGCATTGTTTTTGGTCCCACTTTATATTAAGAGGCTATAAGTACTATGTGCTTACATTGAAATTAATAATTTGATACAATGGACTTATTGTGTACATACATGTTTTTACATTGTACTTATATTTTTTTAAATACCTGCATGTAATTACAGCTGTAATTAATTTATGTAATTACATTTGTAATTACACAGTTGACCCTTCCCTTACACCTTAACCTACCCTTAAAACTACTCATACCACCACACCTGACCCTAACCTTACCCGTATCACACCTCAATAGCAGCACAAGTGTTTTACAATACAACCTGAACACAATAAGTACATTGCACTTATGTTTTGATGTAAGTACATAGTACTTAAAGCCACTTAATATAAAGTTGGACCTTGTTTTAAAATATCATGTTATCCTGATGATGTTTTGTGTTTGTGTGGCTCTGTATGTTTATAAGCCAGTGTTGGAAAGACAATTTAGTTATAAATACAATAGTTAAGTTATTGTTTCATTGTGGTGGTTATTAGTTAATTTATGATGCACATATTAAAATAAAATAAAATAAAAAACATTATATATAACACTATATTTGTTCATATAAATATTTAAAAATACAAGCTAATTAAATTACAATATATTATTTAATGATTAGAGGACTTTAAAATGTACAGTCACCACAATTGCATTTTATCATGCCTCAAAAGTCATCATATATTTCAACCACAGCAGCCAGTTTTTACCGTAATTTTAGAAGTTTTTTTTTTTTTTTTTTTATGTATTTCAAAGGAGAAGTGTTTCGATTGTGAAAAGGTGTGAGAAATAATACGCCTTTATATGAGACAGACGCTCTCCCACTTATGCTGGGTTTCAAGTTTTTGTTTCTCTTTTCAGCTTTTCTGAGCCTGGAGACTATTAGGAACTTGAAATAAAATTGGCTCTTTCTGGCTGCGAATTGAAAAAAAATGTCGGTACACACTATGGAGCGCATGCAGCCTCCTGCGGGTGACCTTGACGATCAGTCACATATGAACAGAATGTGAAAGAGCAGAAGAGAGCAATGAGCAAGGGTGTTTCTTTGGCGTGTGAGGGCACGTACCTTTGTAACACTCCGTCATGGCGATAGACACTTATGGAAGGGTTTTCAATAATGCAGCAGGCTAGACAATACAATTGACAATCAAAGACCTTTATTCAACAAGCTTCCCTGAATAATTTACACCCTGTTCTGATTAGATTTAGGCCAACACATAGAAAGAGAAAAAGGGAGATACAGAGGTAAACAGATAATGAAAAAAAAAAAATGAAAGCGCAAAAAAGGGAAAGCAAAGTGTCAGAGGGGAGTCGTAGCCCTTTACCCATTTGACACCCCGGAGGAAACTGTGTGGAATGAGAAAAGAAAGAATGAAACAGAGAGGAGGGAAGGGAGAAAAATAGCCTTTGTTATGTCACACTGTCTTTGAAAGCAGAGAATATTGTTGTGGTGGCTTTGCCAGGCCATTAGCTGATGCATTGATAAATGGACACAATGGCAGCCTGTTGAAGCACATGGAGGAGAGCTGAGGTCAACTTATAGAGAGGGAGAGACATTCAGTGATTTATGGCAGCTCTAAATATGTCATGTCTAATGGCATATATCATTCACCGTTCTGTTTTTTTTTTTTTTTATGCAGATTCAGATTCATGGTGGTTTTGTCTCAATTTAGTAAATGAAAAGAACAAAACATGCAAGGAGCAGCGGTTCTGGACTATTTTAACTTGGCTAGATACTGGAAGTTTTATATTAAATATCCAATGTACACTAACAATTAAAATTTTAAGGTCAGTAAGATCTTTTTTTATCATTGATAATAATCACAAATATTTATTGAGCAGCAAATCAGCATAGAATGATTTCTGAAAGATCATGTGACACTAAAGACTGGAGTAATGATGCATAAACTGTAATAATATTTCAAAAATATTTTACTGTATTTTGATTAAAAAAATGCATCCTTGGTGAGCATATAAGGGACTTGTTTCAACAACAAAAAATCTGTTCAGGTGATTGATTGGATGATTGATAGCTAGCTAGATTGATTGATTGATTGATTAATTGATTGATTGATTGATTGATTGATTCATTCATTCATTGATTGATTCATTAATTGATTGATTGTAAAACATAGATTTATTGATTGCAAAAATTATTGACTGATTGCAAAAATTGATTGATTGATTAATTGAATGATTGAATGAATGATTGATTTAAAAAAAATGACTGACTGACTGACTGACTGAAAAAAAATATTTGTTGGTTGGTTGGTTGGTTGGTTGATTGATTGATTGATTGATTGATTGAT